>VTPC01090700.1:84497-118811 GCA_011009095.1 Ignelater luminosus
GAAGAAATAATTAGGCTAAGAAAAGAAGATAGATAAACAATTACACAGAGACAAGAGCAAAAGAAGTCAGGCATAGTACATAAAATGGCTGCACAAGTATATATCATAATTTGTTCGAGTTCTGTTGATTTTCCCAGCTTTTCCCTACACTTCAAGCAACAGTGATCATTTAACTTTAACCATTTAAGATAAATAGATTATACAATTCTAGTAATACTCAAAACCTCAATTACTATTCTGGTTTTTCCAGATTTTCCCTTATTTGACGACACCCTAAGAATGTTACTTTTTATCTTCATGCATTTATTTAAGAATTATTCAGTTAACTAAATTCCACTTTACTTCACTTTCTATCTTTATCAGTGTTATCCGTTATGTTGAAAAGAAAAATTCAGAATACGATCCTGACAATAAAACTAACCAAAGCGTTAAATTTGTAAATTTACTAAAAAAAGACAAACTTCGTTTTGAAGAGTAATTGCAATGCCATTTTTTCAGCACTTTCTCCCAGACAAATAAATGGCAATTTTCTGTAATACTGAAAGTGATGAGATAGATTTCAAGACGGGGCACGTAAGAAGTCGCTTAATCTTCGTCGTAGCGCCCCAAACGAGGAGGATGTAATTTAAATTGGGAAAGTCTAACACAAACGTATTTTTTTGTTTCTGGTTTCAAACCCTCTTATCACTAAAAAAAGGGTTAAGCTTTTATAGTTAGTAGGGATACTTTTTATCGTGATTCTAATTAAAGAAGTTTTTGAAAGTTTTCTTTCTGGGTTCTTAACTGTAAATAATAATCTTCAAGTGAGAGTGTTTCGTATAGAAGCAATTTCGGTTTAGAAGTAATATAAAAGGAAAGGTTGTAAATATTTTAATAAAATGTTTGAGTACTCTTCAGAAAAAAAGACGTGATTTTCAGTTTATAAAGGTATTTTTCTCGGGAAATTGTGTCTTGCAGAAGTCATAAAGTACGAGATTTGCTTTATATGTCATATGTGACATGAAAATATTCAGAAATTCCCAACGTTTTCAATAATAAAACTTTTTGTTGTGCGACTCTTATATGTTTATTGATTTAAATGTGATTTTTTTAGAAATTGATAAGAAAACTACGGCGCGGGAATAATTAAAGGTTAATAAAGTGAAACAAAGGGCGACTTCTAGAAGTTATTTATTAAACCGTGGTACGCATAAATTCTGCTGTTGAAGCAGATAATTTTTTAAATAGTTCCACTTAGGCCAAAAAATACGATGTTAATAAATCACGAAAGTGTCACCGTCTAAACTGCGTGTCTCCGGCGATACCTCGAGGTGCGGTAAAATTTAAATTAGAAAAGTTACTGCACTACATCGCCCGCGTTGTCGGTTTTTAGCACCCAGTTAGGCTATGTATTAAAAGGACGAAGAGGAAAACGAAAGGAACTGAATGGCAACAGTGATATATTACAGGCGCCTACGAAACTGAATTTTGATGTTTTTTAATATATCCGTGTCTATTTTTAAAAGCCAAGGTGTTGAACTACTACCGTGCATTAACGATTTTTCAAGTTCACGTTTTAATCTGAAAGTTACCTTATTATTCTGACTAAATAGCTTTGCTGGAAATTGGTAACGAAATTATTATTTATTTATTCAAACGTTTTACTAATGCATAAATATCGATTGCACTTTGACATTTTCAGCTTGAGGGAGGTTTGAAGTTAACTAACTACCATAAATTTCAAGTAAATACTCTCCAAAGTAGTTAGTAGTTGAAACGCTTACATACGTGAAAATATTATGCTTGTTAGGTAAGGAAGACTACCCTTTATATGGAGTAGGCATAATAAATTTACTGATCTCGCTAGGCTTGTAAACTAACTAACTGAAAACTCAAAATATAGGATTATCATTTGTTATTGTTGTCAATTAGTTTTATCATTACTACCATCATATGTAGTTAACGCAACAAGAAAATCCCCATGAGCATCAAATAACGTAAAAATTTACATAAACCCGTTCACAACATGCTAATTACTAAAGTATGAAAAGGTCAAATGTTGTACAATACATCATTTTGGAGTTGAAGGCTATTTACCGTGTATTTACTTACAAAATTATAAAAAGTTACCACGTTGAAATTATGTAAATTCCAAACAAACTCAAAATATGCGTGTTCATCAAAACAAGGAACTTAAAAAATTGAAGGAATTCGTTATTAACAAAGCCGATATCTCTCAAAAAATTGTTAAAAATAGTATTATAAAGTATTAAAATATTAAAATTCTCCAAGAAACTTAAATGTAATTAAGTAGAACCAATTATTAAATACTATTACAGAAACAAAAGCTTTGTTGGATGTGATTTGTAATGGACTATGAGAAATTCTTTACCTTTACAAACAATTAGATACCTTGAAATAACGTATTTTACGGTTTGGACAAAAAATACTTCTGCTGGTATTAAATTTATTGGAAGAAGTAAATTTGATCAAAATTGACGTAATCAATCCAATTTCAACTTTTTTCCTTTCTTTCTTCTGGCACATCAATAAAACTAAGTATAGCCAAGTCATCGTAATAGCTTGCGATAAATACCATTTAAAGTAATTTAAACTGAGCTGCACCGTACTAGATTTAATTGGTGGCCTTTTAGCTGTATGTACGATATCACAAATATTCCAACAACATCGTTGTGATCCTGAACTTATCCGGTTCGTCAGGGCCATCCACCAAATCCACCTCTTCATTTAAATTAATCTCAATGCCTTGCACAGAGACTTTCCGTAGGGTTTCTTAGCGTTGTACAGAATATTCAAACTGCAATTTAATTTGATTTATTTATATTACTTATAGGAATTTCTACAGTGTCACCAGGATATCTGCTGAAGTTTAATAGTCCTTATAGGAATATTAATATTGAAACTATAACATGTACTGGAGGGGTTTTCTTCTTTTTGAAAGAATACAACTCAGCTATCAAAGTTGTATTTATCTAAAAGGCAGGACTAGCATTTTTCATAACTTGCCGTTAGAGTGCTGTTCCAATTCTCCCACGTCCTATAGGCTTCACTGTGAAGTTTAATGATTCGTGGATGTTTTTTCAAGACTTCTAGGCGGCTTTTCTAAGAAACATGGTTTGCAAAACCAGCATTCGAAGATTTGTAGTGTACGCTATGATACCATCTTGCTCAAGCCTCGCTCTTCTGAGTTCAACAAAAAAGACGTAGTAGTGAAAAGTTCTCCAACGTATTCCTGTATTCAGGAGAAGTAGTGCAACATTTTTTGTATTTTCATAAAAGCCAGGACTACTGATACAAGATATTAGAGGTTATGTCAAATCGAAGGTTTACAATAAAGCTCCCAGGACGGTGCTTGAATTAAAAGCTATAATTCGCACGTAAAAAACTCGTATGAACGAGAGGCTGGTATGATATAATATTAATTGTAAATTTACAAATTTTTGTATAACGTCAAAGAACCTAAAGTACTGGTAAATGCATGTTTAATATCATAAATGTGAAAAATACCGATCGTTTTTCCCATTTTCGATATTTAAAAAGTTAAGTTTTATTTTGAATTTTCAATATGTTCAATAACTTAAGAACAACATACGACTTACGAGCTGGACCTTTTTCTGTAGCAGATGTATTTCATTTTAATATTACTGTATTATTATATCTGCTCAGCAAAAGAAGTTTAATTCTGAAATATTTTATACTCAATACACACAATCACTCTTCTTACCACAATTCTAAAGATTCCATCCTTTCCACATCATGCCATATTATAAACAATCAAATATCAACATCACTGCAACACCAAATTCTCTGTGGTAAGGCTAATAATGGCTGTTTTGCTTTTGTCTTTTTGTTCTTCTTCTTTCCGTGTTTCTCTTTATAATTATTGTTAAATTTCTTGAGAGCCAAAAATCTACAACGACAACTCAAGTTGTCCCGATTTGTCTGTATGTTTTCGCAACTGATACCGACAATAGCAGGGATGATATCGGTTTGGTACCCTATGTCACTGGAAAAGCCAACAACGCTGTAACCAAAATTTACATTTAACTTAGCAACGAAAATTACTTTTGTATTTTTGTCGCAAAATGAGACGTTCAAGTAAAACTAGAAAGATTCTTCTACAAAGCTGATGGACTTGAAAAGAATACTTTAACGGAAATTTATATCAATTGACATCAAAAAGAAAGAAAACCGCGTTCGACAATGTAAATCAGTGTCTAAGATATCGCAATAGTTGCTAAAAACTTACATTTTTGATATTACTACTCAAGTAATTCTTCCAGTCGTAATATCAAATCAGAAGCTAAGGAATTGTTTAATCTTATTTATAGAGATGAAGCTATCTGGAAAATAATAGTTTTGTCTTCAGTTCATAAATGTCAAACTGTCTAGATGAATGTGCACGTGATCGTGAATTCATCTTTATTGCGTTTGTTTTTTATATGATTTTAATTATTAAAAGCATTATTGTATTTTAAGATTCAGTTCTCATTTTATATTGAAATCGGTTTCTAAAACCAGAATGCTTATTGCTTTGCGACTGTAGAGACTTTAGAGAGGGGTATTATCCCTTAAATACTCCCTACCTTACTGATTTTTCCAACCCCTTCAAAAGCCAAAGCCACCGCTTTCAAGAAAGACACATACAAATTGATCTCTGCGGCTCTCGTCTCCAAATCTCCCCTTCAATACAGTATCTAGGCTGCACCTTCATCCGCACTTTTCATTGGAGCGCGGAGCTGCACAAGTGTCTTGATGCTGTCCAGAACCGCGCCTCCATTCTCTCCATGCTCCACGGCAGCTTTTGGGGGATGTCATCCAAAGACCCTCATCCACACCTAGAAAACCTTCGTCAGGCCCCTCATCGACTTTCGCCATCCTTGCTTCTGTGCCCTCAACACTACCAAAAGAATATTCTTCACCAGAAAGAAAGGCGGGTCTGTCGGGGGATGCTGGGTCTGGATTGCGTGCACCTCTCCGGGGAGGTATGCGACCGGGCTGGCATTCCCCCTATGGATGCGCGGATCGAGTCCCTCCAAGGTCGTTATGTTCATCGAGCCATCGACCTCAACCGAGAAACCCAACTCGCCGTCTTGGTCACGCCTGCCGGCCACCAACCTCGCCATGTCACTTATACATTCAAATACTCACCCGCCATATACCTCGGCAACGCCAACACATTGATCCCAGCCCTGGAGAATGTGCTCGAAAACATTCCCATCGCGCTCAGATAACCATATATAATCAATACTCCAATCCGCCATCCTCTGCATACCATAACCATCATTAACACTAACGACAATCGATACTGCTTCCTGTGTTTGTTCCAGGTCCCGCAGAGGAGCCATTCTGTTCTCACTAGGGTTTTCCGTGGTTTCCCCTAGTGGTGAAGGTAAATGCCGGAACAGCATCTGCATCAGTCCACGGCATACCAACCACATTTAGACACCTACACATCACAACCCAAATCGCACACACTCTCTTACATATCTCATCACACAAATACCAACACCGTTCTGAAAGGAACGGTTTTTTTTTTTACTTATATCCTGCTACATCACATCACATTGTTTTCATTCAACGCTGCCTCTGATCGGCGGCGTGTTGGATGTCCTTTGGCGCTTCCGGGCACTACACCTTCACCGTCACCGGTACGAGCCATACAACTACAACTCCACCAATCACAACATCATCATCGGGACGTTTGAACGTGCAAATTCAACAAACTCTTCACTCCAAGCTATAGAGAAATTAAGTTTTCTAAATAGCAGCCACGTGCATTTCGTTGATGATTTCTTCAGTTCTTGGAACAGACACTACGTCTCTCTGATTCCCAAAAAGCTTTTCCATTTGGTCTAGCAGGCTACAGCGGTACCGTATCGCTAAGTAAAGTATCATGGGAGCGAGTAGTGTTTCCGTTGAAGAATAAATTTTATTTATCGCTTCATATTGCCTTTCTTCTTGTGCATACTGTAAGAATCTACTACAGAAAGTAGATCTCCTAGTGCAGTTATTACTCATTGAATTTAACGACAACGAATTTTAACCAATTTAAAATCTTAAATAGAGAGTTTTCAGTCCATCGTAACCACGGCACAGAAATCTAATTAAAACTGTAGGGTGTCTACCTATCGCATCTTATCCATACACCATACGTGAAACTATCGTTATAAAATCGATTATTGTTTGTTCAGCTGTTGTGAAACGAAATAATTCTAATAACAAACTTTAGAAGTAGTACACTGATGTATCTATTTATTCAATTAAATTTTGCATCAGAAGTATTCTCGCATTCTCTAGGTTAGACACCCGGCAAGCGAATCCACGGTGTGGTTCCACAAAATTTATTGATAGTTCAACAGATAAGAATTTAAATCATCTGTGCGCGTATCGTATTAAATTCCTCAGTGAGTGCTTTAATTGTGCGAAGTGTCAACGCTCTTACGGACTATTAATTGGTACATGTAAGTGCAAACTTTGCACACTTACCTTGATCGCTTGTTGTTGTTTGTCTTATGTTTGCTTTTCGTTCATCATAAATGTTTGAAACTAAGATTTGAAAGTCCTGGAGAATTGTGCAAAGCTTGTTATTATAAATCTATTTTATTGTCGATTTTCAAAACATAGCTATGCATTGACCTGACGCAAATGAGTCCGTCGGGTAGGTATATAATTAATTCTGTTTAAGTTGCATTTATTAGAGGAGACCAAATCTCCAGTTTGTTTCCAAATACAATTTAATGTTTGTACTGTCTTGTTTGTTTTGTTTGTAACATAATTCCAAATAAATGTTACAGAAATTACTTTGTGTGACCAATTGCTTTACTATTTTATTTTGCTTACAATATGTATTTATCAACCTACATGTTTGCGTCTGAATGGTTTTGTTTGAAGCAATTACAGATACACGAGGCAGCTGTGAACCTCGGTAAACTCGCCTTTGTGTTTATTTGTTACAAAGGGTCTATTTTTAAAGAGAAATCTACTACATTGTACGTACCTTTCGAGTTCACCTTTATTAGGTAAAACGAGATATTTCCAACCTATAAGTTTATCGAAGTCCGTATAGTTGGTTTATGATAGGCCTTTCTATCGTAAACAGTCTTTATCGTTACTGGTTGCTTTACTTCATCTTTCACAAGCGAGCTGATACTTAACGTTATGGTTAAACCCCGCCTCCGACCATCCGATCTGGGCAAGTGACACATTAGTTCTAGGTTGACGGTAAGTTATTGCATCTGGGTCACTAAATCCCCTTTTTTCCTTAGCAACACATCTAATAGACGTACATGATTATTAGAAAAAAACTATAATTTATTATTTAGTGAAGTTGCAAATTTTCCTTGCAAAAATGCAAAATACGCAATCTAATATGGGTGGCATGCACTTTTTTTAATTAGATTTTTACGTTTAATGGTTAATGTTTGTTAAACTTGGTAAATATAGAAATTTTAGATTAGTCAAAATAGAGAGGAAGATAGGTTCATGTTAATAAATATCCATCACAATTTTGTTTAATGCTTCAAAACTTTTGTTTTGATTCTCATTAAAACAAGTTTTAAATAAAATTTAGACAAAATTGTGAAGGATATTGTCAATTTCATTAATATTTTGTTTTTGAAACTAAATAAAAATCTAATTTATCTAAAGATTTCAAAATTTTAAATTAGAAAAACCTTTTCTGTAAATCTTAAATGTAAAAAAATAATGTCACTGGCGAAATTCCAACTTAACATTTTGTATACCAAGGTTACTTATGCGATAACATATTGTTCAGTTCCTACTGAAATATGTTATAATGCTCAAGTTTTTAAGAATGTCATCCATTAAAAAAAATGAGCTATCAGGCAAGGACTACTAAATTCTGTTTCAACTGGTATACTGCCGCCACCTTGAAATTTAAAACAAAAGGTTTTTGTTTAAAATGTCTTCGAAAAAAAGTAAAAATCGACCCGTTATTCGAGCGTTTCGCTGAAAAAGCAAAAATAACGCCGTAAATAATTTTCCGCGTTTCTTTTTTGATGAAGTGTATAATTTTATATGTATATTTATTTGAGAACTGATTTTGTTTTATTATAAGATTTTTTTTTTACATTTTGCCTTCTAAAGTTGCCACATTGTAATTTAGTTTGCTTTAATATCGCATCTATAAAATTTATTTAATTTTGATGCTAACGACTCAAAGTCTAGTAACAAACATAAAAGTCATCGTAGTAAAAGTTAATTCATCAGAAAAACGGATAGTAGAAAACACAAGTAAACAATTAAATTTACGATGTAAATTATTGTGGTGTAACCAGAAAATTAAATTTTAACTTAATGAAATCATTTCGCATGCAGACATTAAAATTCCTAACGTTATGTTGGTTTGCGAAACTCTAAATAATGGTTAATAACAGCAAAGGAATTGCTCGATATCCGACAGTAAATTTTTTAATGTCAATTTTAAATGAGCCCATTATCGTTTGGTATTGCATAGATAAGATCAAGCTATAAAGAATCAAATGAAACTGGTGATTTTATGTTAGAATTATTGTCTTTTTGGGTGAATCGTATTTTTTGTTTAATTTGATTTTAAGTTAATTTTGTGACTATTTTACAAGGTGGGTACTTGGAAACTTTGAAAGCAATTTAAATAAATAGCAGGCTAAACTCTTAATGTAGTACCATTATTGTTACCCTTCGTAGTTCCATTTCCATGAATGTCGCTGTATAAGCGTGTAATGTTTACCTAAACCACAGTAACCACTTACAGGTCAAATTTAGTTAATTGAGACTAATAAAGTAGTTATAAAAAGATATATTCTAATGTACTTACTTATATCCATCGACGTTACAAGTAACACTGGCGGTATCCATAACAACGCCATAAGGCGCCAGTACTCTGCCAACATGGCGAGCCTGAAAAGAAAAATATTTCATTAACAAAGATTGCCCTATACGATTAATAGTTAACATCAATATGAAAAGTGATAAATTAAATAGACTGACAAATATTGTAGAATAGAAGGTTTCTGCAGATGAGGGTACGCTATATTATCGGACATAAATTTCGCAAAGCTGAGGACTAACCTCAAACATAATTCCGGCATGTAAATTAATAATAACTATCCGGCGCGTTTCAGATACCATTTAGTTAATCTAAACTAACCGCGGTCCAATTCCATTTGTAATACAATGCAGCTTCATCAAGTTTTTTTTAAAAACAATATTTACCCCACAAAATCGTTATTACGGTACATAAACGATTCTATTAAGTGTTTAATATTAAGTAGCAAAGCCTCCCTCTTGCTTCATTTAAAAAAGAGTTTTTTAGTTTTATTTCTTTTGTACTAGCAAATTAAACAGAACGTTATTCAACACTAATTTAAGAATTTTATATTAAGACTAAAGAATGTACATAGTATAACAATGGCGTTTGTAACCGACGACGCGACGCACGGTAGGAAGTAGTTTTAATTAGTAAATGGAAATAAAAAACAAATTGAATAGGTATGAATTAATAAATGCCTCTGAATGGTTACATTCCAAGTAGAATATTTATAACCAAGTCAAGTTCCACAAGCTTGATTTACATAGAATAATATATTTAACGGTATCTAATTATTAGGTTAGAAGTGTCAATTTCCTTTTAATTTAGAACACTATCATTTTAAATTTTTCAAACACTGAACAAAAATAAAGGTGTATTTTCATATTCAGCAAAGTAAAAGCTAACGAACTTTTCCCTGCTATCTTCAAAATATGCGTTGGTTAAATGATGTCTGTCGTGTATGTCACTCGAATTATTTACTTATCTCGTTAACTGCATCAGTCTACTCGATCGCAATTATTATTACCTACCTATTATTCGATGCGCAATGTAGTGTCAGGTCTACATTGCTGAAATTTTGTGGTTTCATGTTCAATGTACTTATTGACCATAGTGATCAATATCTAGCCTTCAATAATGCACAAACAAAACGAGAAACATTACAATGCCATCAGTTAAGTGATTTTGGATGTTTATATTTTAGAGAACCTATTTCTAGCAACCTGTTTGTGAAACTTGAATATTACGGCGAATATTTTTTAAAACTAAAAATAATTGATTGGGTTGATGCTAATGTCTAAATCGTGTTCTGTCAAAGCGTCTGAAAATAGCAGTGAACAATGCTACTGTCCTTCCAAAAATCTTGTATCATATATATGCGCATTATAAATAATTTAAAAGAAAGCAGTATCGTGGAATAGATATAAAGACCTTTGTATCTAGCAAGGACCTTCGCGAGATTCCAATTCTGAAGGCGAACTGACGCCCTACAATGGGTTTGAGCGTACAAGCCAGAAAAGAATAACAAAAGATATACTGTTTCCATTAATGTAGTAAGCAAGCGTTTTGTTAACAACAGTACCAATAGCAAGCTAGTGAGATAATCTACCAGTTAATATGCAGGCTTCGGTAAAATCAAAATACAATCGCAGACTATGTGTCCGCACTAGAGGTAGATATGTATTATAGACACCAACACAATCAAGGTAACTTTAAGTGTCCTGCCTTTAACTAAATCTGTAGTGATTGCAAACAAAAAGGGTGCTAGCGTAGATTTTGTCGAAAAAGAGACATGTTCATGGGATCATTGAGGACTGTAAATAGGTGTCAAAGCATTATATTCATTTATATACCAGGCGTATACCTATGAAATGAGACTTTCAGCTATTAGACCACAGATGTCGCTAGGAGTATTTTTAAACTGTCCCAAATGTCTTATTTTTTTCGTCTGTCATCTGTCAACAATATTCAATTCATTGTTTGTGATGTTTCATACAACAACGCATTTTTTTCGCTCTTAAAAATGTCGAATTTCGTGCCTTCAAACCACGATTTGCGGACATCGTTGATTTTCAGTTATCAATTGAAGAAAAACGCTTCTCAAGCTCATCAAATGCTTATAGAAGCTTACGGTGGACATGCTCTAAGCAGAGCACAGTGCTTCAGGTGGTTTGAAAAATTCCGAAGTGGTGATTTTAGCGTGCAGAACGACGAACGTGGCCGGCCACCGAAAAAGTTTGAGGACACCGAATTGCAAGCATTGTTGAATGAAGATGATGGTCAAACGCAAGAAATGATGGCAGAGCAGTTGGGAGTGACCCAAAAAACCATTTGCAAACGTTTGAAAGACATGGGTATGATTTTAAAGGTCGGAAGATGGGTGCCGCATGAACTGACTGAAAGGCAGCAAGAGAACCGAAAAACCACTTGTGAAATGCTGCTCTCCCGGTTCAAAAGGAAGTCTTTTTTGCATCGAATCGTTACGGGTGTATTTCTCCAATCCCAAGCGTAAACGATCGTATGGTCCGCCCGGCCACAAGCCAAAATCAACGGCCAAACCAAATCGCTTCGGCCGCAAGGCAATGCTGTGTGTTTTCTGGGATCAGCATGGTATGATTTGGTACGAGCTATTAAAACCAGGTGAAACAGTTGACGGTGCACGCTACCAACGACAATTGGCCGATTTGAACAGCGCTATACACCGAAAACGCCCAGAATATGCCGATCGGCGTCACAAAGTAATTTTTCTTGATGACAATGCACCACCACATCGAACAAGAGCGACCCGGGAATTGGTGGAGACGTACGATTGGGAACCGCTGGTGCATGCGGCTTACTCACCAGACTTGGCGCCTTCCGATTATCATTTGTTTGCATCGATGGGCCACGCACTTTCCGAGCAGCGCTTCAATTCTCACGAAGAAGCCAAAAAATGGCTCGATGATTGGTTTGCGGCCAAAGACGGCCAATTTTTTTGGCGCGGCATTCACAAATTGCCTGAGAGATGGGTAAAATGTGTCGCTAGCGATGGCTATTATTTTGAAGATTAAATTTGTAACCATTTTTTGTTAATAAACGTTTAAAATTGAAAAAAAAAGTCTCATTTCATAGGTATACACCTATGTATACTTTACAAAACGTAAATTCAAAGGTTTTGCCGTAAATAATAGCAATGCCCAAAATATCTTACAATCTGTTTGGTAGTGAAATGGTAAAAATTGTTTAAAGAAATTAAATGAAAATGCTCTTCCGCACTTCTAAAAAAATAACTCCCTATTGCTATCCCTATACCCGTAGGATTCTATGATGTTTGCTTGGATAAGGAGAGGTGGCTGGACATTGGATGTTTGGCTGGACCGGAAATTCCTAATAATCTTAATAATAATAATAATAATAATATTAATAATGATAATAATAATAATAATACGTTATGGGCAGTCTTCAATATTTGCCATTGAGCAGAAAGGATGCGCCAAGAATTTGTGACGATGCAAAGAGCAGATAACTACTGATGCCGTTCTAATGGAGCAAGCTAGACATACAACACGAAATTTATTTACCCCATATATAGACCATCAAAAAGCATCCGATAGTGTACCTCAATCATGGTTAGTGCGTGTGTTGGAAATTTACAAGATTTCATCAAACATAATTGCAATGTTGAAACACATGATGGCATCTTGGCAGACAATAAAATGTCTTCCACGCTGAAGGTAAAATGCAATCAAAGGGCATCTCATTAAACAGAGGAATGTAGTAGGGGACAGTTTAAGCCCATTGTGGTTCTGTCTAGGGCTGAATCCGTTACTTTACATGCTCAACAGCATCGGGTATGAATTTTTAATTAAAGCTATGAATGCTGTACGATATAAGCACACACACCTGTGGTACATAAATGATATAAAGTTATACGTCTCTACTGACAAACAAATGATAAGCCCTTTAAGGCTTGTGGAATAATTTTCCAATGATACTAATATGTCTTTTAGGCTTGATAAATGCAGGCGACTAAGTATAGAGAGGGGTGCTGTGGTTGAAAGAGGTTTTCAGCTCACACACGGACGTTATATCGAGGCAATGAGTAGGGAAGAGCAGTATGCCTACCATGGATTTTAGTTGGCTCGAAGACTGAACTATATAGAAATCCGTAGCCAAGTCAAGAGTGCTTTTCTTCAGGGAGTTAACCAGTATATTAAAGTCTAGTCTAAATGGTAAAAACTTATCCAAAGCGATTACTGCGTATGCAGTACCGGTTCTTACTTGCACGTTTGGCCTGGTCAAGTGGACAGCAACAGACCTGTCCGAGGCTGAAAGGGCTACACGTAGACGTCTGACTAAATACAAAGTGCACCATCGCAAGGGAGCCCTGAAGCGGCTGACTATGCCTCTAGGAGAGGGTGGCAGAGGCCTACTGATTTTGATAGGTTGCGCAAAAAGCAGATTGCAGATCTACAGCAGTATTTTGCTGAGAAGGTTTCCGACTTGCACTTGCACTTGCACACTTGCACTGATAATAACTACACTCCTCTCAACTTCTTGCAGGAGTGTGTAGCAGAGGTGCCTACTCAAACGACCTACGTGCAGCAGCGACAAGAAATGTGAAAATCTAAAGCATTCCATGGAAGACACCCTAATATTCTTAGCCCGCGTGTGTCGATTCTGTCAACTCAAACGGGTGGTTAATGGCGGCAGACATCTTTGCCGAGACAGGAGCATTTATATTAGCTTGATAATGGTTTATAATGTTTGTTTATAATCCAAAGCTATGCAACACATTACTGTGGCTTGCTCAACTGTAGCCTCAACAGAATCCTTACTGTATCATAACCAAGTTAGAAAGGTTATCCATCAGCAACTTGCTTGCAAGTATAAACTAATATCTAAGAAGAGCCCTTATTATAAGTACAATCCAAGCCCTGTTCTTGGGAATGACAACTACAAGTTGTACTGGGATCGTTCGGTGTTGACTGATCACACCATAGCTCATAATCGTCAAGATGTTATCGTGATGGATAAGAATAAGAAAGACACTACATTTATAGATGTTGGAATCCCTAACAGCACAACATATTAGACTGCTGCGCAGAAAATGAAAGAAGGTATCAGTTGTTAGCTCCAGAGAAACAGCACATATGGCGTCAAAAAAGAGTCTTCGTACTGCTCCTGATACTTTCCTCTACAGAAGTGGTACCTAAATCACTGCTTGTCAACCTAGAAAAGCTGTAATCTTCACACATTCTGTCGCGAATGCAAAAGACAGTGGTGTTGTCAACCACGTCAATTGTGAAGTCGTTCCTAAACTCCCCTATGTAGGTAATAAATAATAATTAGTGCGAGAATATTTTATTGTAATTGGCTATGTACTGTACGAATATGTTCTGTAAATCTATGCGAAATTAGTTGTACCTTCATAAAGTCTATATGCCTTAAATATGCTAATATCAATTTTAAAATTTAAACAATAAAAATAAAATAAAATAGCATGGAGCCCAACCTCCTTGGCAAATTTGCCCGGAGGTAGGTAAATTTCGGCATATTCATGCCGAGAATGTCTCATCTCGAAATAATAATTTTAAACAATTATCTTTTTAGATTTGAAAGTTGCGTTTAATGGCTGCTTCAGATTTAAAATTGGTAAAGCCATTTTTGGCAAAGTTCTAAATAAATCTCTTTACTGCTACTATTTATAAAAATTGAAAGCCGATAGTACAATATTGACAGCAATTAAAGTTTAAGTTCGATTTAATATCAATATGTATTAAATTTATTAATATAGGTAAGTAAATAACTAAATAAATCCTATCTTTACATACTACGTTTAGCTTCTGTAATCCTATTTCAAATTATGTTCCTATAAAGCTACTCATAGTACATAACGCAGCATAACCTATCAGTAACGTAAGTTAATTAATTAAAATCTAATAACAATCTAAGTAGGTTGCCGAGAAATAAAAAAATTCTGACCTTTTGATTTGGAGTAGTAGTAATTCTAAACACCCAAGACAACCACTTTAGGGACCTCTACCGTAAAAGACAAGGTAATTTTTAGGTAACTACCTTAAAAAGCCAAAAGAAAGAAGAAAAATCCTGCAAAAAAAATAAATTTTAGAGGATATTGGTAAAAAGAAAACCATGTAGAATTCACTCACTGTTATATAAAGCATCAACAAATTTGTAATCAACGAAATAAAAATGAGACTTCAGCTACAAATGACTTAAATGAGTTAAAAATATATATTATCTTATCTTGCTGGGGTCTCAGCCAGCTTCCTTTCAAATCGCCTGATCTGTAGGTCAAGTTTTTGTTTGATAAACATTTATCAGAATTTGAAGGAAAAGGAAATTAGATAGGCAACCCAGATGATACATTTCATACAAAGAATAAATAAAGCAAAACCAGCAAATCATTATTAAATATTTTTCTATAATCTTAACTAATTAATTAATTACAGGTGATAAAGTGATAATCATGATATTAAAAAAAACAGTCAAAGAAAATTCTAACTAAGTGGTAGCTGATAAATCGATCTAATTGTGTCCGCAACAATAACAGAGCCAACTGGCTCGGTACACCCAACACAGGATATTTTGTTTTTACAATTGATTGTTTTTTTATGGGTTATGTGATTTTTCAAAATTACTAATGACATATGAAAACTTACTGTTATGCACTATTGCTACTCCAATTTGGTAGATGCTTCTATCTTCGGTTTCCTTATTGAACACCATCGCATCGTCGACGTCAAAAATTTGTTAGAAGTATATCTTATGAGATAGATATTGGGTGAATTTCTAGGACAGAATTTAAGTAAGTTGAGGTTTCAAAATAAAAACCTTTTTTGATCTTCTTGCTTTAGAAAGAAAGGAGAGTAAACTAATTCTGTACAAATTTTATCTAAATGTAAACCACAGATTAGATTTATTACTTGATTTGTCTTAGAAATTGGCTCAATAGATTTCATCATTACGTCTGTGTCTAGTGTATGCTAAATTACAAAATTACGGCTAAACAAAGCCCACCTACCATGTAAAGCTTTAATACGTAAAAAAATGAGGACTACACTACCTTGTCAGCCAATGAATCTTAGAACTCAGATTTCCTCTTCAAGGAATGAAAACATCATTAAAGTACCTTCGGGAAAAATCTAACCATAGTGACTATAATCTGTATTTATATAAGAGAAACTTATATCCTCGATGTATGAAACCTATTTAGTAATGATAGGTCTTCCAAAAAAACTGGAAACGGTAATGGCGTTTGTATTGCTTAAATTTTGTAAAACAACAAAACTAAAGTAGGTATAGAGAAAAAGTGGTAGACCAGCTACACGAACAAATTCATTATAAAAGTATTATAAGTGTAAAGTAACTGACTTATCCATAACAAAATGGCGTCTAAATCTGTAGCTAACGCAGTAATATATTAACTAAATACCAAAAACAGTTATTGAACTGCACTTTCTAGATATCCAATCAAAAACAAAACTGAGCATACAATCACTGTTATTGCTTCACTTAAATTTAAAAGAGCGACAACAAACTTGACTTCACTGGAAAAGGACTAACCTCAGTATTTTTAAAGCAGTGTTTCTAGAATTCTTAGTTAGCTGCACATTCAGATGACAAGTTAAAAAGTCTATCTATTAATTAGTAGATCTAAAAGACATTCACGAAAACTGGTTTTAATATTTGACGTAACTAAATTGATCCAATACTGAATTGCATCTCGTGTTGATTTTATAGTAATATGATTTGCTTCTGAAACACGTTTAAAAACTTACCAATCTTGTAAGGGGATGTATATCCAATAACTACAAATTAAAGTAATTAAGGTCGTTCAAATAATTATAATAAATTGTGTTTCCAACAGACAGATTGCACTTTTTTTCAGTGAAGAAATGTACAATAGTGTCAAGTCATTCTTTGTTAGGAGACGCTGTTCAGACGCACTATTCCCGGTAGATAAACTAAATGAGTTTATTATTGATGAGGTTTACTTTCTAGGGACTTATTTTCTTTTCCAAATTTTAATCATATAACCAAGTATTTTTCCAAAACCATTTTCTTCATTATAATGAATGGTTCAGCATACATAAAATCAAAATTTAAACAAACTCTAGAGGTAACACTTGTATAATTCACTGTCACGTTTTTCAAATTCTCCAGTTGCTGCGTAATGTTTTGTATTTTATATTTAAAATTTGTTAAAATGTCCATACAATGAAAAAATCGACATCTGTTATTCAGATAGATTTGGCTAACTTCATGATGATAAAAGTGCATATGACGGGCATAAAAGAATTTTAAGTTATAAATTAAAAATTCTGGCCACATTTGTCATTATCAATTACATAACTATGAAAGTTTAACATTAATTTGAAATATAAGTGTAAATAGCCTAAATACTGCCGCTTTACATTTTAATGGAAAAATCAAACGCTACAATCTACATCATCGTTGTGAAAGTCAATTAACAACTTCAAATATCTCCTGTATTTAATACTCGAATATTGGACGCTTTTTGTAACTAAAGAGCTTTATTTCACTATCAATTTCCCGTTTCCATATTAAAAAATATTTGAACCTGCTAGCATACGCTTAAAAGACATGTTTAATTGTCTCAGCAATTAGATATTGAAACACATTCCATTCCATAAAATAAAAATGGTGATGATAAAAAAGGCAATTAACAATTTCATCAAATGGAATGGATGGTAATACTTCATTCAGTAGCTGTTAGATTTTTTTTATCTCAAAAGTTTGTACTATACAGACTAAACAGCGTTGTGCATGCATAACATATATGTGTTTGTATTTTTACAAAGGCTAGTGATGAAAAGCAGCTCTCTGGAAATATACGGTTTCATTTCAAATGTAATACTTTTTACATTTAAATAACTAATATTATAATTTCAATATTTATATAAAAAGAAAATTTCAAATTTCAATTTAAGGATTTTAGAAAACTCTTTGTGCAAAATAAAATTTATTTGTAAAAAAAATAATGTTTGTGAGAAAGCTAAGTTTAAACTGTAAATAGCGAGTTGGATATAGAAAAGTAAGTACTTCGCTTTTGGAAAGTGTTCTGTGTATTACTTTTCTGCGTCTCTTACTTTATCTTCAAAGAGATAAATTAATTAAATGTACAAAAAAATAACAAGTTGCAAGTAAACCGGTAAAATGAGTAAGTTGAGAACTTTTAGTATTTACAGAAAACATCCTTTTACTCTTATACGTTTTTAAATAATTTGTGAAAGTTTCTGATACCTAGCTGTTTTGTAAATTTTCTTAGAAATGTTTATTTTGCAACCTTTTAGCCTAATTAAAATTTAAATGTCTACTTTTCTTAAATAAAATGTTTGTTTGTACACAAACTGCTGTGCTGGTTATCTGATAATGATGATGCTTCCTACAATCGGTTGCCTTGGGTTGGGTAAGGGATAGTTGTGAGTAGTACATAATTACCTCATCAAATAACACTGATAAATTCACATGAAATAAAATCATTCAAATCACTTTCTAAACAATGTGCCCTACTAGCGTTTGCAGGAGTTTATCCCCGTCTTTTCATTCTTAACTCTTTTGATTGTATTAGTCACTCGAGTTTTTGTCAATCAAAATTGTCAAAAGATTCCGATTAGGAACTTCCCAGCAAACACAATTATATCGTAGCGATATCAGTGCGAGTTTATCTGTGTACGAACTTGTTTAATGTTACATAGCACACTGCGCACATGTGCGTTATGTATAACGCGTAATGTCAGAAACACAGTACGAGTTGCAGTATATCACGATTACGTACCGATTGTTACATGCCGGCGATATCCATCGTGCTTCAGAATAGGTATATGCTTGTTGGTACTTCGTCATAATTTTACGTGAATACATCTCTCTAATGTCTACGTTTCGATGTACCTATTTTGTTTAATTTTAAAAGACTATGTAATATGCTAAATTACGTATTCGTTACGTCTATATTGTAACATTGTTAACATGTAATAAAGAGTATGCCCCATTAATTAATTAAAGTCTGGTCTTTCTACCACTTTGTAAATTTATCGTCCACGTAACCCAAAACATTTTTCCAAGCTTCCGACCAATTTATTCTAGTCTATAGAGGTTGCAGGAAGACAAAAATAAATTAGTCAAAAGTTAATACAACATATTGACCTTGCCTAAGTAAGAAAAGTCTCAAGTTATCTGACCGATAAATTTATAAGCAGGTGGAAAGACTAGGCCTTATTCTAGGTGGTGCAAAAATTTCAAAATCTCTTAAATCATTCAAATTTGTTATCAAATAGACCCGTAGTTTAGGAATACTGCCATTCCGTTTTTAAACAAAAGTAAAAATTTGGAATTAAAGTTAAGAAAAGATCAAGGACATACATTGCAAAACGAATAGCCTAGTAATATAACTAATTTGAATGATATTACACAGTACTCTATTTTTGAAGGAAAATGCATTAAAAGTAATACTTGGAATAAAAGCTTTATTAAATTTTTTAAAAAAGAAAAAATACAAAACAATTCCAAAACACATTAATTCGTTTTTGTCTTCTCGTCCCTTTTTAATCTCTGTGCAGCATGGCGTAGTCCCTCGGAACAACATTGCTCAATTTCTAAAAAACAAAACAATTTATATACGCGAGCTATAAATATTACGATAATGAGAATACCTTTGTCCGATATTCATCGTCTTGATTCCAGCCATTCGGAGATTCCCACATTGACGCAATCACGAATAACCACGAATAACAGCAAATTTGTTGGTCACAACATTTTTTTAAATTCTGGAGATCTTGCCTTTATAGCCAACTCCACCGACCTTACATAAAAAGAGTTTCTAGAAAAAAAAAAGAAAACGAATGAACAAAAATAATTATGTGTAACAAACAAATCCCCATGTTCTTTATTAAATTTTCTAATTCTCCAAAACTTTCTTTTGTATCTATTGGCAGCATTTGCTCTACCTCTGATCTTTGATTGATTGATTAATCGTAATATCAGAATTTAAAATTTTAGTATCGCTAAAACTACTTGTGTTGCTATTATTGTCATTGATGCTTTTATTACTGGTCAAAGTTTCTTTCATAGTAGTGTTGTTTTCAATTTTGTCAAAGATTTTATTATGGTTGTCATTTTTATTATTGAATAATTGTAATTTATGTTTTGCTTTCATAATATTTTTGTACTGCTCTAATCTATGGTACTTTTGTCTAGTTGATAAAGTACTAAACGGTCTTTACTTTATTCTTTTAGACATTTTGCTTACAGTAAATTGTTATCCTTAAAAATACAAGAATCAGTACAAATACTACATATTACTAATTTAAACTTACCTATTAACGACACTAAACCAGACAGATTTGCACAATAACTGCGGAACACTGTGGAATGAATTTACTCGAACCGTCGAAGGCAGGGAACCAAATCAGTGGTGTTCTTTGAAGAATTTACTGTTTAGATGCAGACGGGCTGAATACTTTTATTACATTCTCAGAAAGGACCATGTCCCTTTCTTTCTCATTTGTAAAGTAAACACAACATTTTCCTAAACATATCTAAGAAGAAAGTCATAAATTTTGTTTGAAACCCCTTTCACATCGACAGGTGAATCAGGCAAACTTTAAAATAACGGGATATTATTCCCTATTATTTTTTCCATACCTGTCTTTAAATAAAGAAATATTGATTTTTACCGCTTTACTGCTTGTTTACAAGTCGTTCAATATATGTAGTAAAGTTTCACTTCAGAATAAGTACATTGTATAAAAACTTATTATTTTTTATCATCTTGGAATGGTCCCTACCTGGCCAGACGCTTTTGTGCGGGGCACAATCTGTAAAAGATCCACTTCACTGTATGATTTGTATATAGAAATTACTATAGTTACATAAATATTGCTGTGGTTTTTGGCCATACAGCAAAATCAAGTAAAATTTTAAAGATCGAAATTGCCCAGAAAATTATGGAAATAAGAAGTTATTTTTATGTTAATTTTGTTTATCACTGTATATTTTAAGACTTAATTTTTGTTACAATTCAACACTATTTTAATATCATCCATATTATTTTATGCCTTAAACGTGTAGGAAAAAGCATAAGAGATTTAATTGCAAAAATTAAAAATGACTTTAGATTAGTATTTTTGTAAGTGAGTATTCCTGAAGAAAAGAACTTCAAAAAGTCTGGATCGCGGTTGCTGTGGAATTTTAGTCATGTCTGAAATTATATTCTACAATAAATTTTGACAGATGTCAGTATAATTTTCTTATGAAATTATAACCTTATATTTTTAATGTTTAGCTTTTTTAACTCCAAGATCCTTCCTTATTAATTATTCCTTGCATAACTCTTTTGGACAACTTCGTTTTATATACAGTTATTTAAACTATGTTTAATTAAAGATAATTAATTAGGTCACTTTGTAGCATTGTTATTGCTTCTAAGGTTTATTGTTATTTTCAAACTTCTTCTTATATGATATACAGTAATATTTTGAATTATTGTATTTGCTTTTAAAAGTATCAATCTTTAAATGTTAAATCATTTACTGCAATTTTCTTTCGAAATCTATTAGACCTTTGATATATATTTGTTGCAATTTACCCTGTTACAATTTATTAATTAACCGTATTAACTTTGAACTTCTTTAATTCTTTTGTTTGGTACTTTAATATATCTCTTAGCGCGACTTGCAGTTTATTTATTGTGATTTTGACCTTTTTTCCGCGCCAAAGGTCACCTTTTGAGTTTAGTGGGCTAAGACCAAAAGCGTCTCAGTTTAAGTATCATTGTAACGCAAGGTTACCTTGCATCTGGTAACCGCGACAATCTCTAAGTAGCAACATAATAACTCTGTCTTTTTAATGACTTTACCAGTAACTTTTTCTTATAAATTATTAAAATGAAAACAAATTTCAGGCTGTAATTTACTGAATGGAAAAAAAACGAAAAGGAAAAAATTCTTCTAAGGTTAAATTTGCTATACAACTACAAAACCACTGTTTCTTATTAAATTCTAACACTAAGTAGGTTAGTTTGATAGTTTCAGAGTCTTGAATATAAAGTTGGGTTCCCTTGCTTCCAGTTATTGAGAAGGTAAGCCGATATCGATCATTTATTGCCTTCCCCACGTTTAATCCTACAAGAGCTTTAATAATCAAAAGCTTATGTTTCTCGAAAAATTATTTTTTTGCCCACAGCTATGCTAAAGGGTTTTGTATGGTGCTTTAAGATTAAAACAATAAAACCCAAAATGGATTCAGAAGTATGTTCCTATGAATATTGTTCTTGCTTTCTTTAAAATAGTAATGGTTACGTTTTGTTTTAGATACCTAGAAATTGCTTCAATAGCAATTGTATACGACTAATGACAACTGAATCTAATTCTATATACATTTACTTTTAATCAAGTAATATATTAAGAATTACAATAAAGTAAAAAATATGTAATATAAAAATGTAATGAAAGCTGCTTTTGAATTCGAGATTTTTTTTTATTAATTAATTCATCTATAACAATAACAATCTCTAATGCTGCTATAATTTACTCATATTTATGTTAATTAGCTTATAATAGATTTTATCATGTAAGTGATGTTTTATTGGTTGTGCTCATTAGACTGTTTATTTAAATCTCTCAGTTATTGAAGATAGCATTATTATGTATACAACTAGAAATCTTGCAACTTGACGGCAATCAGTTTGGAACAAAGCTATTAGTATATCAAGTTGTAAATGTTTATCTGTGTAAAATAATAATAATAAAAACATTATTCCACTTACAGCCTCAAACTGATTAGTTGATTTTTCAAAGGCATAAATAAACACGTTGTCATAGTAATGTGCTAACTTGATGCAAGGTCCAATCAGAAATTATAATTTTTATTCTTCATCCAACACTCGCAGTAATGACGATTTCATTAGGTCAATCTGCTCGTTCTTTCAAGGTATCTTGTGTTTATGTCTGTAAATTGTTTCATAAAGTAAGTCTAAATGAAATAATGAAGTTCATTTATGTGTTTATTTATCTTTAATTTTGAGACCATTGCGATTGGGGTCAATATCGTAGCTGTATATTATAAAAATGTGACCAGCAGTTTTGTTTACGTTCAATGGTACATTTATCATTACATAAAGAATTACATCAGGGATGAAATGCTCAAATAACAATATTTAATGCTTTCTACTGAAATCTTTTACATTGTAGACCTTAATAATAATTTTTATATCGATACATACCTATTTGTGAGGTAATGATTTTTTAAAATTTCAAGGCTGGAGTTCTGTTTATTTTGCAAGCAAAAACAGTAACTTCCAAAACAAAACAAATAAATAGAATGTCACGTACAAAGCAATAAAAAAAAAGTAAAAGCTAGCGGTAGACTATTTACTAAATAAACAAAAACAGTAAAAATAGTGATTCATTTAAAAAGAAAATTGAAATTAAAAGTCAACAAAATGTTAGTTTGAAACTTTGTAAATACAATTTTAGCACAATCACAATGTAACTGTTGTTACAGGCAAATTAATATTAATTATAAACAACACACATCCAGAAAAAGATACCTATCTAAAAACGTAACTGTAAACAACTGGTTAACAAGAAAAATTCAAATCCGAACTTATCCAGTCATGAGTTCATCCATTAAAAAGTATAATGACGGATCAGGAAGTAGGCCTTGGGGAATAAAAAAAATATAGAAAGCCGTAAAAAAGTAATAAAATTCAACTATTTCCTGATTTTCTTAGTACTCACGAAAGAAGTCGATAGGATCGACTTCTTTCTACTCTCACTGTTGACTTTTATGTCTTTGATATAATTTCACATGCAATGTGTGATTAAGTAAGAAAGAACAAATTAATTTGAATTAATAAAAGCACGATATCCTGAAAGAAATGAAAAAATTAAAATTTAACTATAAAACTTTTAATTACTAAATATCTTAATGACATTTTAAAGCTAAACATGTACATGAATTGCAACTGATTTAAATACATGAAGTTTAATTAATGTGGGGTTAAATTGCAAAGTTAAATTTAAAAGTTAACTAGAAATTACACGTTCTATATTAAATGTATAACAAATTTGTTTACACCAAAGCTAATAACAATTTAATTAGAACCATTGAAGTTCTATTTCAATATTAGTTAGTGTAATTAATAAAATATTAGACAAACTTTCAAATGTATATTATACTTTCACGAAAATGTACAATTATTTGATCCAAAGTTTTACAGTTGGCAAATTAATGGAATAAGAATTTAATTAGTACCCAGCTCTTTAAAGCTTTTAAGAAACTTTGCCGTAGTTATTTATTACTTGACAAAACGAAATCCTATAGGATATAAACGAAACGTTCCGATATGCATTTATACAAAGAGGCCCAGCCCCATCTAAAAAAATAATTTGCAAAACATCTGAATCAATCAGTCGTACAGCCTAAGCTGTATTGAAAAGGAGTTATGATATCAAAAAATAGTTATTATAGAGTATCATGTCAATATTTACACCACCACTAGGATAGGTGTTAGAATTACGCACGTGTATCGGTATAATTTTATAAAACACAGGTAACTCCAAAATACAAATAAAAAATTATAATTTGGATATATAGAACTTTATATTTCTATTCAATTATTACATGATAAACTTGAGAAGTGTACTCTAGTTATAACTTAAATAAATATAATATATTTTATTGGTTTTTGGCCCATTGGCAAGGTAATATATTTTTGCTTCCTATTGTACATTGTTTAACTTTATTCTGTGCATCCCAGGTGTATCAGCAAATGCAGGCAACAAAATCAAAGCTATCATATGTATAATCAGATTGCGTTTTACATTATGATGTGTCATTATAATTATTTTTAGGAACACAGAAAGTGAAATGATGACACATTTGTTATTTACCACTGTGAAAAAATAGAACTGCATATACGTCAATTTATAAAAATTATTTTTATTATTAAAAATGTTAAATCAATGCAGATGTTAATAAGACGTCAGAGAGGGAATTGCCTACATATTGTTATGATATGGAGAGCTCTTTTTCTCAGGGCCCTTATATTTCTTCGTGTGGTTCTTAATTTTTTTTTATTAAAACGCTATTTTCTCGACAATATTAATTTATTTATTTTCTCTGTCATTACATTTATCAAACCAAAAAACAAAATTTTTTTTATACTCTCTTTTTTTATCATTTTCAAATATCACTACATTTTTAATATCATCACATTTCCCCTCCATATTAATATAAATTTTAAGCGTTTTATACTATAGCTTAAATTTTGATTAATATTATCTAAAATATACTCAATTGTGAATTCCATTACAATTTGATTTTTGTTTCTTTTATTTGTCTTATGTAATATAATAGATATTGTTTTGTTTCATGGTATACATAATCATTTTTTTTTTTTTGGTGTTTTATTTTATGTTTTTATTCTAACCTTAATTATTTGAATTGACGGTCTTGCACTTTGACATTTGTCGAACGTCATTTTGACATTAGGCAACTGTCATTCATTCATTTTTTTTGACATTAGTTAATTGTCATTTTTGACATTTGTTAATTGCCACTTTGACATTACATTATTTCAACAGAATAACAATTTAAAATTTTATAAGTTCAGTCTGCATTATTAACATTTTATACAGGATCTTTTTTATTGTTTTTTTTAACTCAATATTCAATATTTTCATTTTATTTCACATTTCCTTCCTATTTCTCCCTTATTTTCCTCTATTTTCCAACTAGCTTTCATTCATGCTGCATTCATACAAATCATTTTCTACAACTTCTTAAGAAATTGCAAAAATTATTTTCTCTAGTAGTAACGTTTTCTTCATATAACTTAACTCCCTGCCTCATTTATCTACTTCAATATCATATTTTATCTTTACTTATTCATATTAAGGATCATATTTTGACCTTTTTTTTTAATATTATCAATCATATCATTAATTATTTATTATTATTATCATTATTATTCTACTAACTTCATATTCAAATCTTCATGATTATCATCATTTTAATAATACTTCATTAATAATTATTTAAGTCATTATGATTATCTTTGACACATTCATTCAAGCATCATTCATACCTTCTTGTCAAACCTAATACGCAATGTTCCCTATTCTTCTTTGGTTATTTTTGTCAACATTGGCTTCTAATTTTTTACTTTAACATTCTCTTGTAGCATTTACTCTAGTTCTTTGATTTTCTTTCTTTTTCTGTATTTGTAATTTCTTTGTTCCTCTCCGACTCCTGATAGTAAATTCTTTAAATGTTCTTTCATTATCATTTTATATTTTTCAATCCTTATTTTGGATTTACTATCTGTCTTAAATATTTTATACCTCGATTCCTTATTTTTCTTTCTAGTCTTATTTTTAGATTTTCTTTTGACTTTGATCCCCTCCAACGTTTTATTTTCCATTGTCATCTTCATTTTGTTTCTTCTTTCCGCTTTTCTTGCTCTTCTTAGTTTATTCTGCCAATTAATAGTACATTTCAATTTTTCTTTATTATTATTGTTATTTTGATAATTTTTTTCTTTTTTGTAATTAATCTTTATCTTATTTTTAAGATTTGCCTTTCTTATTGATAAACTGTTAATTCTTTCTTTTGGATTTATTCGTTTGTGGTTTCCTGAAAATTTTGCCATATTTTGAATCCCGCTATCTAATATACAATAATGACTTGGTCCATGATTACCTGCTGTTGATTTCTCTTCAACATTTTTGTTTATTTTTTCTAATTCTATTTTCACATTCTGCTGGTAGTTTTCTTGTGCTTTTTCTTGCTCCTTAATTTTCTCATTTATATCTGCATCCCTTATTTGTAACATGTTGATAATTTCTTCTTGGTGTCTTTCTATTTTCCTACGCATTTCATTCTGACATTCATCTATCTTATTATTCACCTCTTCTTGTATTTCACCTCTCATGTTTTTAACAATATTATCCCATCTATTCTCATGATCTTCAAATTTTCTTTTAATTTCTTCAAATCTTTTCTCTTGATTATGATTGATTTCTTCAAAGCTTTTAGTATTATCTTGTTTAATCTCTTCTAATCTTTTAGTTTGGTCTTCAAATCTTTTAGTTTGGTCTTCAAATCTTTTATCTTGGTCTTGTTTCATTTCTATTAATATTTTAAGTAAATCTGGTTGTTGTTGTCTTATTTCTTTTTGCTCTTTATCTCCCTTTTCAACATCTCCCATGGTCTCCTTCATACTTGTACTTTCTTCTTCCATCTGTTCAATTTCAATATTTTCTTCCTCTCTTTTGTCCCTTTTTCTACTATCTACCGATTTACCTCGCTTTGACATCTTTCCACTACCAACAGACAACTTACAAAATAATAATTATGTCTTTTATTTAACTTGCCCTACCACGTTGGGACGCCAATTTTTTATGTTATGATATGGAGAGCTCTTTTTCTCAGGGTCCTTATTTTTTTTCGTTTGGTTCTTAATTTTTTTATTAAAACGCTATTTTCTTGACAATATTAATTTATTTACTTTTTTTACTGTCATTACATTTATCAAACCAAAAAAAAACAAAATTTTTTTATACTCTCTTTTTTTATCATTTTCAAATATCACTACATTTTTAATATCATCACATTTACATTTTTAATATCATCACAATATGTTTAAAATTGTAAAACATTTTTACGTCATTCTGTTTCTACAAGTCAACAAATATTTGAGTTAATAGATAAAAAGAGTTAGAAAGAGACAGTCAGTTAGAACTAATAAATTAAGTATGAAAAAAAACTTCAAGTTAATATAGTGTTTGTAATTTGTTTTTGTGAAAAAGTAGTAATAATTCTAATGCTTTAAAATCAAATGTATGATTTCTCAAACTATTCTTTTATTAAAAGAAAAACAATAGAAGTGCGGTCATTCTAAAGGCCAATCGAACCTGTTTCTAGCAGTTCCAACGACAAGGCTAAACTAAGTTTTATCTGTATTATATTTTTTTGTGAAAGTATATCATTTAATTAACAAATTAATAAGTAGACCATTGACACATCTGAGATAAATCAGTAAGAACTACAACGGGCAAATTTAAATTTCACTACTTAGCGTTCAGAATGTGTTGTGTAGTAACTTTTAAAATCGTATATTGGTTTTGCTTTTTCTAACCACATACTACAGCAATATATTGCTGTGGTTTTTGTAAAATCGGGAAATTGAGTAAAACTTTAAAAAACTAATAAGTAAAAATAGAAAATCTGTTACATTTTATTTTGACCATCACTGAGATATAATTTTTCTTAATTTTAAGTATCCTAATTTATTGTGTGTTTTTTAAAGGAAATATTATGAAATGATATAAATGATTGACTTTTTATAAAAATTATAGACTTAGTCTAGGAATGTTTTTTATTTATTCTTTAGTTTAAAAAACCTGGTTCAGTTGAAGTTTCTTTTAGTATTCAAGTACCTTTTAAAGTTAGCAACATTAAAAATACAAAAATTTGGGCGCACAAAGAAGGAAAATATCCTGTGTTGATAATAGCGTTAGTTGTGATGAGAAAAGGAAAAAATTTAAAATAATGTGCTTATTATTGTTAATTTTGAAATCTATAGTTTTATAAATTTGTATGGAAGAAAATTGAGAAATCATTAACAAATAATAATGCATACTATTAATAATAATAAGAAACTATCTTACAAACTGTAAATTACGAACGTCGTGCCGTATTATCTTAAAGAGTATGCAGATATCATAAAGAAAAATGTTTGTTATCAGTTAAGATTTTTGCATGCGAAATGAAAAAGCATATTCAGCGCTTGAAGCACTTTTAAAATATTTTACAAAAAGAATACAAGGTGTTAATAGTTTTAAAACAATTAAAAGTTAATTTAGTTTTTTTTCTTTCTTCAAAATTCTGTTGAAATTGGGTGTTCGTGCTTAATTATCTATTTAAGATAATAAGATAAATTGAAAAGCGAAGAGATTATATTACTAACAGTGCATTTAAGAAACAAGTAAAAATGTAAAATCAACACCTTATATTAGATAGTCTAGAACAGTTATTGATTATATTGATTATTTTCTTTTAAAAGATTCTGCAATCAGTTCTTTAGTTTAGAATAATCACAATACGCTTTTAATACCAGTCGAACAATAATGTCAAATCGTCGTGTAACACAGTAAAAGGTTTTTCTTTAAATACAAAAACGGACAAAAATCAAGCAGCTCTTTAGTTCATAGTTAAGTTCTTTAATTCACACTTAGAATTCATCGTTCTCACATAAGAGTTATTTTTAGTTTCAGTATAATCGACAATAAGAATATTATCAATTGTAAAGTTAGGCTTAAACTTTTGTAATTGTGGTATCTTAAATTATTTTAATTTTAAAAGTGAAAAGTGAAACATACTACTAGAAGGTTCAGCATCAACGGTAAGAGCTGATTTATTTTAATTTTTATAGTTTCTATTTGCCTTTTGGACTAAAACGTTTTGGGACTTAGAAAAGTGTCCTTAATAAGCTATGTAAGGGAGTCCGTTGAGAAATGTTTCTTTGAATCCTTTTTCTCGGCGTTCAACATAAAATCTTATTTAAAAACGAAAAATCTACACTGTTAATTCTCTTTTGATCCTTGTTTAAGGTTTTGTCTTATCTTGCTTTATAATAGGCATACCATCGCAATATATAAAAAATAGGAAAAGTAAGCGTAGTATCACCAATAATCTTCTTGTATAGTTACGTAATTTTAAAATTGTAGGGCTTAGCGTTGAAATTTAAAAAATAATAATTTGGTATATTTTATCGAGATTGTAAGCATCGTTACCTTTGTCTCAGATTATATAAAAACCTGTACTTTGCTTTCCTAGTCAGGGATGCCAGGATTTTTCTTTTAAATAAACTTGATTAGTTCCAAAAATCTAAACAATCTAACCAGTTTCAGACTCCTACAATAACTCTTAAAAAGCTCTGCTTAGATATAAGTGCTGAAGTATCACTATCAAGCACCAAAATACGCTTAATAAAACAACAAATAATCTACACGATACCAATAATCGTTCAAGTGAAAACGTTGCCAAAGCAATGCTATTGATTTAGTGTTCTTTATTTACTTTTATAAATAAAAAACTACATTAAAATATGACATGTATGTATAAGTATCACTTAGAAATTAGCTAAATAACTTATTAATACATTAAATAAAAATGAAGGAATATTTAATATTTCAGTAATAAAAAAGATGTTCTCTTCTAAAGGCCTTGTTTTGGTCAATTAAGCATAAATAATTATGCAACCACCACTTATTTGTGCAACGAAAGCAGTTTACAACTTTAATGCACAGAGTGATTTCAATTATTATTCCTAAACTGAACAAATATTTACAATCACTCTAATAGCCGTAAATTACTACCTCTATTCTCTATAAGAAAAGTATATATAAGTAATTTGGGAGATGATGCCCTTAAATTAAATATTCTAGTAATTGACAAGAATGTCCTTAATTAAAATATTTTAATAAGATAAACGAAAGTTATTCCCAAAGGAAAAAATTTATGAATGTCTACACTTAAGATATCTTTGATTCGAATCTTTTTTTGTGCAGATCATGACGGAATTTAGCAACTTGTTGGTGCATACAGATAATCAGACAATTTTACCTTTTTAGCAGATGTGTAGATGAATTTCCTAGATGTACTAGTTTTGTAATCTAAATTCATACTATCGTTAAAAAAAAACAAGATAATTTCTATAAATTATTACGAACAGGTGAACCAAACCCAAAAATTCCTTTTAATGGCTGACTTCCACAAATAGATCAAGATCTTTGCAAACAGTAAGTGAAGACACCCAAACACAAGTTGTTAGAAAAATTCAGTAAATAGCGAACTTTTCCTTAATAAGTTATTTATGCTTGTAAATAACGATATCGTTAAATTATTTTCCAATCCTTTCTTTTGTAAATATGTTATTATTCCTTTTTAGAAATTAAGTTTAACGTCTTTCTATAACATAAAAGCCCCTTGACATTGTTTAAATTGCTTGAGAACGTAAAATATCTCTACAATTCTTTTATAAAAATTAGAGATGTATTAGGGCTTGATATATAGAATGAAATTACATCTAAATCTATATTCTTCAGACTTCATTTCTGCGATTCAAAAAATTTTAAACTCTTATCTTTTGGTTTTATTACCCTTAAAACTATAAATCTGTCATCTTCTCCAGCATAGACAAGATTTATATTTGCTATAATTGCCGAGTGCAACGTCTAAATTTCTCGCTAAATCACACCCTTCTTGCATTATTTTGTAGGTTGTCCGATCACCCGATATGTTGATCAATCAACTATCTGTTAGTTCCACCCTCTTGGAGGGTTGGAAGTTACCTTTTTCGCTTCACTACCCAACAGAGAGTTTATCTACCGCTACCGAAGCAGAAGCGCTCTTCTTTCGTGTCTTCTCTTGTAAAATTTTGGAACATAGAAATAATTTTGCGAACTACCGAAAAATAGTCAAGTGTTGGACTAACTTTCTGCTAAGGTGAAGTCATACCTGAGTGAAAATATCGCGAATAAATTCTGTCTTCGTTAAACAATTAATAGACTTTTCCCCGGGATATTCGGGATGCGTCTTTATCGTACCGTACCTCAGAAATCATCGACAGCAGGCAGAAATTGCCAATTAATTTCACAACGAACTCTCAAAACTAGTGTACCGTTATTTATCTTACAATATCTTAATATTTATATAGAACTTTCTACGAGATTTGTACTGCCTCGCTCTGTATAGATATTTTTAAAGTCAGCTAAAATATTTTGTTACCTAGCGGATGAAAAAGACGTCCATTGTTGTAAAGATTTATGTAGTAACTGCAAATTGAATCTTATGTGAACCAGTGCAGCGAGTTCAGAGCATTCTGTCCCAACAACCGGGCTCTTTTTGTATTGGATTAGTTCTCATTGTGGTAAATAAACTTTAGCCTTTTTAAAATCTTTTATGAAGAAGCGTCCTTGACTTATACAATTTGTCAACCTACATTCACAATTATTTGCGAAATATATCTACATATTATCGTCACGTCACCAACCGCTTGGATAAAAGTGATCCATCATAAAGATTACTTAATCATCGCTTTACATTTGTGAAGGGCCTCAGAACATGGTTCCATACTAGTGAAAAACCTGACGAACCATTTCACAGTGGTGAAAGGCCCGTTAATATTGTTTAATTAATAGAAATATATTGCTTGCTGAACTGTAACGTAACTAACTTGTTCCGAACCTTTAATATCTTTTATTTGTTTGTATTTTTAGGAACAATATATATAAATTATAAAGGCTAGCATTACAGGTGGCTTATCGATTTTATATATGGTTATACTAGCGATGGATCACTAATCCCAGTTTTTCTCGTAACAAGGAAAAAGGGTGCGAGATAGAGTGATAATAATCTACAAAAGGAATCACCAAGATCAATACAAGTTAATAGATCCAACTCTAAAAATTGTTTTAGAAATATCAAAACTCGCATTTTCGCAATTACAAGAAAGTAAGTTTTGGTTACTAACCCACCAAATCATCGCAAAGATAATTTTGATAATATAAATACCAGAATTAACTGGTAAAAATTGTTACGGTGTGACAAAATAATAAAATTAATTCAAAAGAGCGTAGTATTATCAATAATTTGTGTTATCGTTGCCAAAAGCGTATTCTAAAAAATAGAACTAAACAGTAGCAGTGAACTATAGTGAAACAATGTAAAAAATCTAAACTAAATTTCTTAAATTTAAATTCATTAAAATAATCGGCTAGAAATATGTCTAACAAATCTTAACAATACAACTACTCTATATTATTATTAAACAAGATTTAAATTATTTGTACATGCCCAAAGCTTGTTTTTTAAAAGCCAGTGAAAGAAAATTTGTTTGCTAAACAGCAAGTTAAAATGTATTTTGGTAATCTGGTTGAAGTTATTGATGACTGACTTATCTTCCAACAGAATTTGTCTTTGAAAGTCAGTATTCTTTTGTTTATCTTTGCCTTCAATTTGGATTAATTATATCGTGTTAAAATAACTCAAGAGTTTGGAAACCCAGTTGTGTTGAACAGGGGTGTATCTGATGTAATTGCATAATTCTAATTGCATTCTCTGCGGAAGATCAAAACAAACAAAATATTCTAGCGAAATCAGCATTTCTTGTGATAAATCAAGGCGCTCAAATACTGCTCATAATTTGTATAATACACAAAAATAAAGATTTTAACAATTTCAAAATGTAGTAAACGTAGCAGTATAACTAAAGAAATGATACTTTTTTTTTGTCATAATTTCATTCTAATTTGAAAATGTAAAAAACGAATTAAAAAGATGAAACGCTTCATTAACTTTAAAAAATTAAATAATCTTTTACTATTTTCAAAATGACGTTAATTCAGAATGTAAATCAAGCATAATTAAATTAATAACAATTATGCTGGGTTATTGCTGTAAATGGAATTACACACAGATTTTACATGCGTTAAAATGATAATCCGACATTTATAAGGGCGTTGGCTAGCAGATTACAACTTTCATTTTTGCTTGTTAGTATAAAATAAGGACATTGTAAAATTATAAAATTAGTTTAAGCCCTGGTGAATAAATAAAATCCGATTTACGTAATTATTTAGTTGGGTTTTTTTACTTTTATTTTTTCAACATAAACAATACTTCAGTGCAATATTGTACTACAATTAATGCAAATTATTTTATGTTGACATGTATCATGTTTGAAGATTTTATATTTAGTGAAAGCCTTGTTTTAAATAACTCAAAGAAATATGTATTCACATGCAGATTCTTGACAGAAACGTTTAATAATTAAAAAATGTGGCTAGAATTCTAGTAATTACGAGAAAGTGAAAAGGACCAAGAGAAACTATTTCCATTAGTAACATAAAATTGGTTTTTAGTACGAAAAGGAAATTAATTCCTTGACCTATTTCCCTGACAATATGTTTATTGGTGAGGCGACATTACGAAATGTGGTCATGAGAGGGTTTGCAACCCTCCTGCGAACCTCACAGACCTCACTCAATATGTCTCTATCAAATGGGGTAATGTAATCGTTTACCATTCTTAACTCGGTACAACATATAGAAATTTCTATCTCACTCTCTCCTTTTACCTCTTTAGGAATCAATTTTAAATAAAATAGGGATATTTATATTACACACGACGAAAAGAGGATTTTTGTTCAACAATCCTCTTTTTTTATTAAATAAAATGACCCTTTCTATTAAAAAAGGTCAGAAGCAAATCTTCAGATAAAACTATGTTTTATATCAGAGGCTTATGTTGGTTTAACTGCGTATATTTTATTGTAGTTGACGATTTTCATATTGAAACGATCATAAACGTCAGTTGAAGTAGGTATTTACGTCAAATCCTGCCTTCGTCTTTTGCTATTATAAAATCTATTATATTGTTTATTTTGAATAATATTGTATTTTCTATCCCTA
>VTPC01090700.1:123811-182044 GCA_011009095.1 Ignelater luminosus
TCCCGCAGTGTTGCCAGTCTCATTACTTTTCTCACACACCTCGTATAGAAAAAGTCTAAATATTGGATTAAATAAATTATTTTTAATAAAAAAGTGGGTTACGGTTCTAAAAGCAGTAGAAAGAAAAAAAATGCTTCATATCATTTGCATGTGGGTTTGTTAGAGACAAAGGGTAAATGTACGTAACTGTATACTTCTGATTGCTAATAACTGTTTACAAAGTCTGAATAATTTAAACAGTCAGTCGTATAGGTTTTAAAAGTCAAAGTTTGTTTAAATACTGTAAAAAATTCTAATCGTTAGTAATGGCTATTACATATACAATATACAATTAAAAAAACTTAATTACCTATCCAAACGAGTAAACTGGGTTGGTGGGGTTCATTCAGTGTTAACTAAAATATTTAGAATAGAATTTATCGACAGATACAGCTTTGACGGAGGTTTCGCAGAAAGCATTTTGTTAGTTTAAGGAGAAATGTCTATGTTTTTATAATTATTTATGTTACTTATACGTTAAAAATTGCTTTTCTGTACTGTACGTACTTTATATTTCTATATCTGATTAATTAAACAACTCGTTTATGTGGCATATCAGTCAAAATAATAGTTGATATAGTTTGAACATCAACATCAATGCTATTTACATAAGGTATTCATTAACTATATTCTTTAACATGAAAACTGCCCAAAACCAAAATTCAATTTATGATTAAACATAATAATAAATTAGACAGCTAAAATATTTCCAGAAATACTGTTATTTAATGTTGACTCATACCGCTCAAAGCCTTTCATTTTATTTAATACAAGTAATAACCTCTAAAACACAATTACATTTAATAGACAACAATGAAAAGTGCCTTTAGTGTTTGCTTTGTGGTCTGACAGATTGTAAAAATAACGAATTTACAAAATATTAAAATAAACATTACACTGAAAGGTAATCGAACGAAAATTACATTTTACATTAAGTTGTACTAATTTAGGTCACAAATGGTTTCTGGTGAAGCTTAATGAAGCGTTGTTGGACAATTAGTCCGTATTTATCGGCCAGTGTTGGCCCAAACATAATTAGAACCAATTATTAATGGTTGTTTGAAACTATCTGGCCAGGAAGTCAAAGTTTCTGAATTAATTTGCATCAAAACGTATTTTAGATTAAAATCCATTGGGTGCCGTTCTACACTCCTCCCTTTAATAGGGTACAAATAAAAACGAAAACTTTCTCAGAAATTTAATGATAATATCACGAAAGGCAATTCCATTCCCTCATTATCAACAAAAGGGTTAAAAGAGGAGCCAAATGAATTTTTCTGAGGAAGTCTTTTGCGACATCAAAGCTATACAAAGTTTTAGTTAGCTAAGACTCGACTGGAGAAACAATAAGGAAGAAAATCCGGACTGCGAAATTCTAGGAGCTTTGGAGTTTCCACTCTCCGTTCGCGTTCTATCAGAAGCATCTGCATATCAGTTCACGCTCTGTTAGTCCGATTACTTTATGCATTATGTATCGCCTCGTCTAGGCGTCTCTTTCTGCGCTTCTACCATATTGTCTATGAGGACAATGCCCCATGCGGGTTGATCTATATATACCTACATGTTTTGGTCTATTTTCCTTCTCACCTGACTCTAATACGATGCATGATAATAGTATGCGGGCTTTACTTGAATTGAATGTTCTATCAGTAATAACGATTAATGGCTTTAATGTTTTCCAGGAAGAATATTTCATGCAATTTATAGAGTACATTACTAATGTAAATGTAATAAACATTTTAAAATTCAATTATCTGAAAAGTTATTGAAATTCTTTTATCTTGCTAGCAATCTTATATTTCATATTTTAAATAAATTCATTGTGGGTTCTTCCTACCAGAGAGGTGCATAAATGTGAACCATATATTTACATAGATATATTAATATTAGCATGCAGTAATAAATTGTAATAATCAATACTACGATATTAACGTTTGGTAGTAACAATAACACTGCACAACTAACATTTCATTTTAATTTAAAATATGTAGCTATATCCTTGATTTTTTCAGATTTTAGATGTCACAGGTTAAGTATCTGATGAAAAACTGTTACAAAATATATTTTAGGTTTGCTGAATACGCCCATTACCATTAAAGAGATTTATTTATGTTCAAAAGATCTCCAACATGGTGGTAAACCTCTCTTACACATATGGGGAAACGGATATCGGTTTTTATATTTATCGCCTTTTCACAAAAACAAAAGTTTCTTAAAAGTATCGGAAAATATACAAAACAGCAACCAACAAAATATTTTGCTACACACTTAAAGGATTCCTGCAATTAAAGAAAGACAGTTAAGAGTGCTTAATGCAATTAGGAGTAAAAACAGCAAATCTAAATATAACGCCTTTTTAATTAAATAACGCAGAGGATAAGCCACAGAAGAACATGACCTTCATAAAAAGATGCTTTTGAAGCTGTGCAAGTAAACTGGTAGAAGTAATAATTCTATTAGAAAGTTTCTGCTCTATTTCTAGTTGAACTCTCACGTCAAACTAGCAGCTACATAGATCGTTCGCTTTCAAGCTTCCAGTTACTTTTCCTTTCTCTACTAAACTCTACTATAGTGGATATGTAAATAATGCTTGGGACAACGCGCATTCTACTTTCTAAAATCTAAGACTAAACCAAATAATTTAAAACTATATCTAATTAAAAATATTTAAATATTTTGAGGTTAGATTGATATATTTTTGTATGATAACCAATAAAGTATGCCAACTTTTCTTCAAAGCTTTCTGATTGATGAATTTACATACATTATATCCATTCAGTGAGTCGATATGAAACATGTCCACATTGTGTACCTAAATTGCCTAATTTCGATTTAGTAAAACTAGAAAAAAATGTATTTTTTGCACTTGTGAATGGAGTCTAGATATTTCAATTGCTAGTAGGGTGTGTCCTGCTCATGGGAATTGAGCGAACAAGTTCCATAATCTCTGAGCCAAATACCATCCCACTGAAATAAACTCGCTTATCCAGAATATCTTAAAATGAACAAAATGCCTATATAAACATTCATGTATGACAATATACTGTTTTTGAAAAAAAACCCCTTAAAACCAAGAAAAAAATTATTTCAACTAAGTAAAGTGAATAGTTTTCATAATAACTGTTCAGGTTGTTGTTAACCTATTTCTAAACATGATTCTGCTTTCTGTTCTGTCCTCAAAAATTCCTAATTTGTCCAGATCATTTTACAACCTTCTACCGTATTATTTAGGGCAGTAAAAACTAAACTTTGTAAATAACCCCATATAAAATCAATGCGATTGGGATCTAGTAAACTAGCCCACCTTGTCCAATTTATCTTCTATCAAATTTTGTCAAGTGTCCTCGTTGTGGTACCAGATAATATAGTAGTGCACCACTGTACTTGTACCACATTTGTTCTCGTATTCCAAAAGGAACTCCGCCTAGGTACTTTAGCAAAGTATTCATTAAACTTTCATAATATTATCAGTTAATCTATTTCGCAGAACAAAGAGCTCTAGCAGACACTATTTTATAACACCAATTCAAACATTAGCTAATTGTTGTTTGATTTTTGAGCTGAATTATATTTGAGAGCTTTCATTTAACCATTGATACGAATTATGAAAGTCATTGATCCCGTTTCTAGTAAATTCTGCTTCAGCAAATACCTTTCTGCTTAATCAACAACAGTTAGTTTTTGGACCCGTTGGATGTGGTAAGGGTGCTGATGTTTGTGTAGTATTTTTTAAACACAACATTGAGACACACCTACGTGTTACAAAATGTGTCTTCGAGTCCTTGCTTGAACGTGCTCGACTTCTCAAATTTCTACTAAAGATATTCTCCACAGGTCCTTTGTAATTTCGAAATCATTCTTGATTTACGTGTGAAATAAACTTCATTTGTACAACATACTTTATTTATGGTAATTATTTCTCAGAGCTGTAATTTACAAACAAATTGTTTTGGGCGTATTTTCTTTTGCTAATCTTTAAGTGTAAAATGTGTAATGTTATTCTACAATGTTGCATGCACATCCGGACTCTGTTTATTATTTCATTTCGTTTTAAAACGTTTGTTAAATTGGTTATGTTGTCAAAAAATATTTCTTTTCAAGGCTTGCCAAGTTTTAATTATTACATGTAGTAGGATTTTTGTGTAGTAGAAAATATAAACTTTCTGACGCCAAAGTCTGTCTCGTTTCCGCAAAATCTTTATTAGTATATGAAGGTTGTTTCAGGCGTTCATGCGCGCATTACAGTGTGCTGGCGTACTTTGGAGATTTTCCATTCGGGTCAGGTTCAAAATCCCTACAATCAAAATCCCGACAATTAAAATCCCGACAATTAAAATCCCGACAATTAAAATCCCGCCATTCAAAATCCCGAAAAGTCAAAATCCCGACAATTAAATTTCCGAAAAATAGTTAAAGTTAAAGTGCAAGTTTTGCAAGGTAAAACCCAAACCTAATCTAACCTAACCTAACCCAACCTAATTTAACGTAACAAGTACTTTATAAAGACGTTACTCAGAATCTCACTCAAGCACTCAACTAACTAACAAATGAAGGAAGAATCAGGTAAGTATTGGTCTAGGTGCTAACTATTGACTGCCATTTTTACTTGACAAGTGTTGGCGGTGAAATAATTTACCTATAAAACTTGCATTTTTTGTTTGAATATTAGTTGGGATTTTGATTGTCAGAATTTTGACTTGTCAGTATTTTGAACTGTCGAGATTTTGTCTTGTTGGGATTTTAATTGTTGGGATTCTGGTTGTAGGGATTTTGAACGGATCCGTTTTCATTCATAAATATATTTGTCCACGTATTTACTTCTTTCGCAGGATAAACTAGACTTTACTTAGCGTCTTGGTCACGTTTTTATCTCGACAGTCGCCCGTAGTGAAGGGCCAAAGATTAGAATTATCTCGTCAGATTCGTTCTTTCGGAACGAATCAAAGACAATTTTGAACTTGTCAACGCTTAGACTATTAGCCTGTAAATTTAGTTACTTGTGAGAGGAAGGTATTTGCTGAACTTAGACCGGACATCCCGGTAACGTATTAGTGTGTGCAGTACCTTCTTATGATTTCCCTTTAGAGTCGATCGAACTATTCATTTAAAAATTTTTTGAGAGAGAGCCCTTGCCGAGTTTCTTGCAAGGAAAGAACTATTTTGTTAAACAATCCTGTATAATCTTCTTCGCACGTGAATACCGCGATAGACATTGTGAATAAATAATTTTTAAGAACAGTTTTGGTGACGCTCTTGGCTTGAACAATGCTGAAACTACTACTACTAAAGGAGAACCAAGATTAACAACGAGTTAGGTCAGTCAGATATTGATTTATACTTGTAAGGGCTTTCATCAATGTATTTGTGTTCTTTTTCAAGCGGTGTAAGCCAACCATTAGATCCCCAGAGGAATTTCTATAAACAAATTATTGTATATAAGGCTAATATATTTCATGATGATGACCAGCAGGTTTCAGATTATTTAAATATTTTTCTTTGGTAAGTGAGGGATCATTAAGCTATCCCCCCCTGTGAAGTTGTGTGTAATAAGCATTTTTGAAGTCAGAACGTCAAATGATGTGTTTTGAGCAAATAAAGTATTGTAGGTGAACCCATATATAAGACGTTATTCTGCGAGTAGCCCATAGTGATCGACGGGAAGCTACGTTGGTCGATACATTGTTGTTTTTTAATTTTTAGCTTTTGGCGCCCTTCTAGTTAACATCTTTATATCTGATTTGAGTTTTTATGAGCTTCAGCAAATTATTTTACAGTTTTGGGGTAAGTTCATCTTAAACCATGCCCGTCTTCAACTTAGAGCTACCCTTTTTCAGGTTTTTTCCGTTACAAATGATTATTTAAAGTTTGACATAATTACTTTCTTAATTTCTGTGTAAGTCTTGCATTCATCACCTTGCAATATCTGACTGACCTAACTCGTTGTTAATCTTGGTTCTCCTTTAGTAGTAGACTTCGATGCTTTAATTCCACTTAACCCTCCGAGTAAATGGCTGTTTACTGCGAGGAAGCAATGACTAGTAACTTTTATACTGTGGGAAAACACCTGCAAATAAAATAAAGGAATATTTGAAAGCATCAGTTCCAGTTGCCTCACTGTATCCTCCAGCGGGACAAATGAAAGATGGCGTTGCCTCCGAGCATGTGAGATGAAATAAAGTTTCAAAACAAACAGCTACTAGAAAATTTGCCAAATAGATAGAATTAGTATATTTTAATTGTTTACAAATACAAGGATCCATATAATAATTAGTAAAAAGGGGTGAATAAGACAGAATAAACAAGCAATAATTAATAATTGAAAATATTGATGCAATCAGCAGGCACAAGATAGACATAGAAAGCTACAAATAAACAGTAAATGTATATAAATCTCACAGTGAACCTCTTTTTATGTAAAAAGAAAATTATAAAGCTGTATATAGGTAATTAAACAGATTCTTAATTTGTTATAAAGGTGGAAAACAAAGTCCATGAAATAGTTATCCGTGCGCTTAGAATGATCAAAGGGTAACATAGCTCTTTATTCGCGTTAACCAAAGTGTTGAAATGAAATCATGAGCCGCTGTATAAGAAAAATTCAATTTACTAAATGAATTGACAAGAACAATTTTAATTACGACTTTTATGGTTTCTATTTAGAAAAATCATGAAAGTGACTGTCGAGAGGGTTTTTGTTGTAGCAAGACCCATAGTAGCACACGTATCAGTCTGTGTTGTAACTAGGTACTAACATAATTGTTCGCTTTTACTCTCAATCTTACAATGAATAACAAACTAACATTGACAATTAAAAAATCATCGCTTTTTTAACGACGGAGTTGAGGCATTCGCGATGATTCGGCTAGAAGTGGGATACTGTTTCAGAACTATGTGCTGCTTCTACACCATGTGACAATTTATCCTATTTTTAGTTTAAATCAGGACTGCAACCCGCAGTGGAAAGGTAAATATATAATTAAGCTGGACCAATTGAATATTAATTAGTGCTCATGATCAATGAAGAGCAGAGCGTCTTAGGAATTGTTACAAAAAACTGATAAGCGTAGAAAAACCAGAAGAAGGTATGCAATTAGACTTGAGCCTAATGAATCTCCTAATTTGTCTCTCCTGTGTAATCATAGACGACCCTACAGTCGCACTCAAGCAATAATCACTAGTGATGAATACAAATGGATAAACAACTATCTCATTCTAAATTATTTTACTGAATCATGTCAAACTAAAAGACTTTCAGCAGAAGAATTCAAAAGGTAGGCAACCCAAATAGCGTGCTAACCACAAGTCAAGGAAATGATGAATACAAATATTGTTGATAAATTTGAAATAAATTCCATACAAATTATTAAGTTTATTCAAGACGTGCCTAACTAGCTTCTTGCTTTCTTAATACGAGTAATTTTTTCAATTCCCGCCGAGACCAGCAGCAACCTAGTATAAGTGTGTTCTTCAAATCCAATCTGTTTTGATTTTCTTTATAATTGTTACTACACTTATGGCCAGGAATTTTAAGTGGCGTATTATTTTCCAGTAAGATTGTGTTTTTATGAATAAAAATAAAAATTACTGTTGTAATAACTAACTATACATAACGAATTATAAAATTATTTCACATTGTGTAAACGGTTTACTTAACGCTTTTTTTGGCGTTCAAGTCTTTTATGTCGTAGTAAAACTTGTAACTTGCAATTTTACATAAAAAAGAAAAAAGAAAGTTTTTAGAAACAAAATAAATTATAGGTTAAAAAAAATATAAGTCGTCAAACCAAGGAACAATAAAAAGAAAGGAAAAAAAAGTCTTTATAAATAATTTATGATCACAGCGTAAAAGGGCAATATTTCACAATACAACATTTTGTCGGTTCTATCAGCTTTTATTTAGATGAATATCAGTCTGCGCGTAAAAGATGTTAATTAAAATAAAGCAGTTAATAAAGAAGTGGGTCGCACTTAATTGCTCTTTACTTAAAGCCTTATAAATTACAAAGCTTCTACAGTACATGGATGGCAATGGATACTTTATTATTCACTTTAAAATTTTCATTAATTGTTGAATGTATAAATTTGCTTAAGGGGCGTCATTATCTGATGTTTTAATTGTTTGATCGTTTGACAGCTGCTTTTTCAGTTGGAAATTAAATGGAAAAACGAATTTGTGGGTTTAATTCGGTTTTTATATAAGGCAACAATGTTACAAGGTGAGTGATTTTTTATTATTCAGATGTTACTAACGCGTGACAGAAATTTGAGATTCTATAGCAACTTGAAAAGTTTTAGAATAGTTAATATCAGTGTTCTTGAACTACTTTGCGTTTTACTTTCTGACATAAGTTGCTAGTGTAATTTCCTGTAATAAAACGGTTAACATACCAAAAGCTAGGAAAAGGTAGATTAGAATTTATAGTGCAAATAATTTTCTACAAGTTGAGATGATGCAGACTGATACCAAATAATGAAACCATTATTGAACATTCTTCATAAACTTTTTAAAACTATTGTTACGAAAACCATGGCAAACAATGCTTTTACTCTTGATAAGTATATATCATCAGAACCCTTGTAAAAGTAATCTAGTAGCAACTCTTAAATGGTGTTCCTCTGGCATGTGATGCAACGTGACTGAAATTGCCATTTACTTAGACCAATATGTTGTTATGCAAATACTTTCTTACCTAAGCATAGAGTTGGCAATTTTATTATTATTGTAAGAGGAAACTGAAAATGTGCTTATAAAATTTAAAATTAGATGGACTAACAATAAGAAAAGAAAGGTAGGTTTTGCAAGTTCAAATTGTATATTGGCAGACTACAAATATTTCAACTGCATTCAGGTCATAAAAATTTTAGTTTAGAAGTCGGCAGACAACGAATGCAGAATCATTCTTGAAAGAGGATATTGCCTGATTGCAGTTAGCAAAAATTAATTTAAAATAATTTATCAATAATTAAAAATATTACACAAACTGTTCAGTAATCAGTATGGTCATTTGAACATAATTGTTCTGTGCGTTTACGTAAAATTTGCCTTGCAACAACAACGTAACCAAGCAGTTGGATTACATCTCACAAGCTGATAGTAAGCTATTTAGATAAATAATTTCTATGCTATTATTTATTGCCTAGTGTTTGTCTATTGCACGAATAATTCTGGTAATCAATAAAACTCTGGTCTAGTGTTTGCAAGCAGCTGATCCTAAGTTCTGAAACCCACAGTATTACATGCAGTTGAAAGACCAATAGGCAGCTTTTCATGTCGTGAATTAAATAAAATTATTGTTGATTTAAAGAAGAAGTGCATACTGCACAACAATTGTGTTTAAATTTCATCACCTCCATATTGTTTGTATCTTCGGTTATTTTGATTACCTTCCTTTTTATTTAATTAATTTTATGTTTGTACGATGAGTCTGTTTCAAGTAATTCGAGGTAAAAAATGATCCAAGGCAAGACTTGACCACCAGCGTAACTAAGATTGGAACGGAGTCCACATAAATAGAAGATAAGATTGATTTTCTTATTATAGTAAAGTATTTTGGAAATCTATCCGCATCGTGTTACCCAAATGAAACACAAACATAATTTTCTGTAGGAGTTATCCTAAAGGTACGTTTTATAACAAAATGACCGTTTCGTTTATGATACAGATTTCGTTTTACTTTAGGTTTTATTTTCCGTATAATCACAAATCCGTGATTGTTGAAATCATAATTTAGATATTTTTTTAGACACGAACAACTCAAATTTGGTCTTTAGTAAAAATGAGAAAACGGCTTCAATCAATCATTTGCTAGGCACGACATACATATATTTATTTTTAAAAAACAATCCTTGGGTATCAACACGTAATGTATATTTAGGCACGGTCCACTACTCTGTTATAAAAAAATCTACAGGTAGCCGCCACCATCACGCAAAATACCTCTATATTTCTGAAGCTGAAAGAATACATAATAAATCGGAGCAATTTGTGAATGAACTGACCCCATTATTTACTCCGTACACATTTACTTTATCAAAATTTTACACGCATGCACTTGAGGTGTTATCTGAGATTACCATATGAATTGAAAAATGTTGGAAAACGTCAGGTTGTTTCAGGGTTTGGTTTTCCCCAAAAGGTTCGAACAGGACGCCATCTATTCATATTTAAAAGACGCATTTCCATTTTTATAGTGTTCTTGTTTAAATTTTATATATGCTATTCAAAAATGTTTGCTACGAGAAGGAGTTTTGCATCGAATTCATATTAAAATTTTATATTGTACCTTTAGAATAACAAGGAATTTTTATATTCAATATTCCATTATTCACAACCTTAATATTTACTGTTTACAGATTCCTCCGAGGAAAATTTAATATGAACTTTTCTGTAGTGCACATGCAAAGAAACGAAATGTACTACTTACGTTCCACGTGCTTTATAAATGTATGTCTGTACTCTAAACACGGTATTTTAATATTCCATCTAACAAAAAGGTACATGGTCAGTTTCAGGATGTTATTTTCATGAATATTAGATTTTCATATGATTACACGCTTCTACAGGCGTTGCTACATCATTATTAAATTGCTTAAATAGATCAATATGCGTCTGAGTATCTCACTGCTAAAATTTCCTAATACAAATATTTTTAGAATTTTTTTCAAAACTAGATTTTTGTTTGCTTTTGGTCTTGGTTTAGTTGTTAAGGCAATACCTTATTATGAGCAACCCCAATTAGAAGAGTTAGAATTAATCAAAAACGAGTTGGTCTGAATCCTGTTTGATGTTTGCTCAGTCTTCTCTGTGTACTGTTAGTTTGTAAGTTGTAGCTAGCAGTGCGATTCCTTTGCAGTTGATCTAGATTGCTTTGTCGCCTTTTTTTATTGATTGAAGTTATTGCTTCTGCTCTTTTGCTTAGTACTGTTGTAATCAAATTTCAGTGATCAGATTATGTATTCTTCCTTAATAACCCCTCTCCTCCACGTGTAGTAATTTGTTTTTCACTCTTTTTTGCCCAAACAATTCCGTTGTTTCATTCTTCAAGTTTTGTACTGTATTTTTTATTTGTTTTCTCTGCCTCTTCTGCTATTGTGTGGGTTTTCTTTTTTCCCGTTTGCTTGTAGCTATGCTGTTGATTTTTTATCATTATATAGTTCTTAGACATATCTTCCGTCTTTTGATTGTTTCTTCTTCCTCACTTAATCTTTTGCATCTTTGAACGTTAGCGGCCTTTATTGCTAGCCTGTTCTGCTTTGCTTTGCTTTTTGATAAACATGTTTGATTTCTTGGTTTTTATAGTGTTCCTTCATTCGGTTTTCTCTTTGGTTTTTTGATAAGCTCTTTCTGATCTTTTTCTCTGTATTTTTTTACGTCTCCTTTTTTCCAGTTTGTAACATTCTCTTCCTTTTCGTTTTCGAGTTTTGAGGTATACTATGTATTGGCTCTACTCGTTTGCTTTTTTTTCCTGTTGTTTCTCTTGCTGCACTTTCTACACCGTTTTCTACTGGTTTCAATATCGCCTTTCTTCTACTTTCTATTCTTGTTTTGACTTTTCTCGCTTACTCTTTCTGACATTCTTTTAGCACTAACTTTCCTTCATCATATTCTTTGTATGCCTTCTAGTTTTTCTTTGTTCGTTTGTTCTATTTTGACGATTACTAAGTAATGATCTAAATTTGTGTCTGCCCTTCTTCTTGATTTTATGCCCTTCATCACTGTCATACAATATAACATAGTTTACCTAATCTACTGTATTGTATTTTTATCAAGCGCCATCCATGTGCCTTTGTGGGCGTCCTTCCTACCAAAATAAGTGCTTATTATTCTGTATTCTTTCATTGTTGCAAAACTTATTAATTTTGCTCCATTTCTGTTTGTTTCCTTGTGTTTGCTTTGTTGGCCTATTGTCGGTCTTAACCTCTCTCCTATCCCTGTTTTTGCATTGAAATCATTTGTTATTACTTTTAATTCATTTCCACTTATTCACTGGTTTTTTCAATCTCTTCTTCTTTTTCTTCCGTTCGGTCAAGGCAGTTTAAGATGTTGAACATTGTTCTATAGTTCTATTGCTATTTGGCATAATCTTTCATGTATTGATGTGAAACTAATTAGTTTGTTCTTTATCTTCTTTACTATCAGGAAACCTATCCCAAAAATTCGATTTTCATCTCCGTTGTTGAAAAACATGTATTGCTATAAATTTATTTCAGATTTTTTCTTTGTTGAGTACATTGTAAAGAACTTCCGGTTTATAAAATAATGCTTTATATTTTAATTTTTCCACGGCTTCTTCATAATTTGACCCTCTTCAGTTTTATATACCCATTTACTCATAGTCATTGTTTTTGTTCTCTTTTATTTTGTTGTTGTTCGTATTTATTTCTTTTTGCCTTGGTCAATTCCATTTTATCATTCCTTGGATATTTTGTTTTCAGTTTTTTGGTATTCTCTCTTTTAGAGTTTTCTCGTTATTATTGCATTCAAATATTATATTGTTAATTATTAATTTCTGATAGTCCATTCTTTTCTTTTTTCTTGGTTTTTCTTCCATATTCTTGTGATTTCCTTTTTCTTCACCGTCAGATCGTTTTCTATTTATGTTTTTCTTTCAATTATTTTTTTTTAATTTTTCCATGAACTTAGTTTCATTAATGTCACCTTACCTTTCTTTAATCTTCTTTATAAGTTTTTTTGTCTTTGGTTTCATGTTAGGTTTTTCTTCTGTAAATCATTCTACGTCTTCTAATCTATCCAGTTTTGCTCTTTAAGTTGGTCATCTTATCTTTCAGAATTATGTTTTCTTTCTCACAATTCTTCTTCTTTTCCCATTTTCCTACTCTCTTTCCTATGTCTTCTTGGTTTTTCTGGAATTGTGTATAGGTATCTCTGGTCTTTTCGTACATTTTCTATTATCTATTTTCAGTTTTGCTGATATTATTTTTATTGAATTTCTATTTCTTTTGTCTTTTTTTAGTTTGGCGTGTTGCTTTTCTTTTTCGTTTTTTTCCTACTTGGCGGTAATCTTTAGAGTTTGCTACTTCTGATCTTCTATTTCGAGGTTTCTACTTGCTTTCATTTTTTATTTTTTTTCCTAGTTTACTATATCTAAATTGCCCAGCTAAGACTAAATTCCAGCATTTTAACTCAGGACTATCAGTCACCGGCCTTATGCCCTTACAACATGTCGTTGGAGCGTATACTCATACTCTACATTTGTCAAAGTGTTCTAGATCTCTTGGTCTTGGATTAATGCCTCATCATAGGTTATTGTAAGTTTTATATACAAATTTATTAAGTTTTAGAACTCTAACCATTAGATATGCAGATATGTCTAAATAAATTTTTATCATCTGGCGACTTAATTAATTTGTTGTGCTTTTTTAATTATTGTTTACTTCTGGTTCTTTTTAGTTTTTATTATTACAGAACGTAAGTTAGGTTAATTTAAGTTAATTTGTGTTTCAATGCCAATAATCTATAGTCACCAGTGTGGGGTCAGTATTATTAGTTCTCTAGCTTTTTTACTATTACTGATAGTATTAAAAACTCCTTATATAATAATTGTTATTCTTCATTCAGATAAGACAAGTAAATTATAATTAGGGCAGTAATCTATTTATCTACTGTTAATCACAAAAAGTTGAATTTCCAGTTTGCATTATTTTGTGGTTGAAAACAAAATTACCGTTATATTACAGTTATTTATAGCCTTTTACTTGAATACCAACAAAATGTATATTAATCTCTTAATGTAAATGTAATATGAAATTATAACTTATGCACAATGAAATATACAATACCTACGATATTAGGAGTTTGTAAATTACACAGTTATACGTGTTGAAAACGTTTTATTGGGAAAACCATAGTTTATGTACCTTTTGTTTGAGTTTTCAGGGCAAATTAACATTTTCATGTTATTTTGTTTCCTAAATATACAAAAGACTGGCAAACTAAATACGTTCCTGGGGGCTAATAAACAACGAACATTGGGTATTTGAACCACAAATAATTAATAAACATTTTTGCGAGGGCTGAAAAGTTCGATTTAGGGTTTGCTTAATAAATCCAGCGGAAATTTTTGAAAAGGCTTTCATCAGAATTAAGATCTTTAAATTTTCTTGGTAAGTATTTACATTGTATTAAATATCAACAAGTCAGAAATTTAAAATTTCCAAAAGAACATTCAAAAACAAGTTTTATTTCAATCTTGTATAAAATGAAAAGGAACGCATATAAGCTTAACAAAACGATTTCCTTTAAATGTCTGCAACGGAAAATTTAAGGAAAACTATGCGTGACTGAAGGTAGTGGAGGCCAGAGGCTAACTAGTAGAGATCGAGCATTTTGATTGTCTGTCCACACGACCTTGGGGGCATTAAAATTATGACCATTGGGGGGTTGTTTGGTTCTCCTAAATATATGGATGGTGGTTACCGGTTTTACACATCGTTTATCTTGCTAACACTGCGTTTATTCGTACATCATAGTTACCCCCAATGGTCCATTTTATCGTGTTTACCTTACAGACGTGCTGTTTTCTGTAAAATAAGCAGTTTTATGCTTGATTTCATCGGAATATTTGACTATTAAATTTCGAAACGTTTCAAAAACAACTCCCTTGAACAATACGTAATTTTAGGTTAAAGCATATTTGAATATGGAAGTCTGATTTATTGGGCTATGCTTTCATGCGCAAAAATGAGATCCGTATTAGCAAAAAATGAAAAGTGGGTAATACGTATTCTGGTATTTAACGCACAGTTGGGATTCATGATTAGTTATGGCTGTAAAATCGAAATGGTAGAGAGGTTTTTGGAAGTTTTCATTAGGGTAATATATTAAAAAGGAATTTAAGAGATGTTATGCTCTGTAGAACTGAACTACCAATTTAAGATTTTATTGGTTTTTTTATAATTACATTAACTATTTCTAAATTGAGGTTGCTAACTTGTCTGTGTTTTTTACGAATTTTAATTTATGATTATGATTAAAACAATTCCAGTCCTAGGTCGGTTTGCTAAATAATGCAAGTTTTTGCTAGCATTTTCATACTTATCATTGTTCTGCTGTCGAATTGGCATTCCGCATTTCTAGGCTATGTTCGTTGTTTAACTGTTACTTACTGAGACCTGCATACATTTATCCGGTCATATGGTCTTATTTTTTTGGCAAATCAAGTATGAACAAAAAAATCTTCTTTAATGTAATGCAAGTGGTGACTAGAAACTTTCGTATTATTATTATTATACACGTTATGACAACGTTCGCAAACAAGATATACTCTATTGTAATAAATTACTAGAACAAAAATGTGTATTCTTTATGCTTTAATGCATGAAACTTAAAATCTCTGTTATAATTTTGATCACACACTGCACTGTTTAAAAATTGTTTTTTTTTATTTTTCTGATTTTTCTTTTATGTATTGATTGTTGCTTAGTTTTTTATTGCAGTTTTGGGTTGTCTACAGTATGTTTTTAGACAAAAATCCTTTATATTTGGTCCTTAGAATAATTCACAGTTTCAAAATTTTAATTGTTTGCAACTCATTTCTAATAAAACAATATATTAGATTACAAACGATACAAAAAAAAACATTTTATTATAAATACATAAAACATTACATGCAAGATTGTTGTTTTCCACTCAACTACGTAAATGCCCTTCTGAGTAGCGTTTTATACTTAGAATTCGTATACGCACCTTTGGCCAGTAGTTTATAATTCGTAGGCAAGTTCTAACAGATGTATTCCTGCTAAGACTACCGTTGAAAGCAATTAGTTTCGTTTTGTGCTTAACTGTTACCAGTATTTTAGCAGAAAGGGTTATTTAATACAATTTGTAGTGATCGCGTTTCTTGTTATTGTGAATTAGAGCGGTTTGTTAAGTTCAATTAGTAAATTTACAATAATAACGGCAAGTTATAACAAATGTCAAAACCTTTTGATTACTCTATTTAGTCCATTCATATTAGGGTAACAACCATGTCGTGCAAAATGAAAAAAACATTGACAACAAAAAAGCTGATGGCACTTTTAGAAGCAAATTCAGGTTCAGAAAAAATCTGTAGATGAAGTTGTTGACAAAGAAGATCTGAGACTTGAGAAAGAAAGTGTAGGCACGTATGAAATTTATTCTCATACATAAGTCGACGTTTCTGGTGATGAAGGCAAATTTTTCTCTGAGCGAAATACATAGCTAAAAAGCAAAAGAAAGGAACCAGAGACAGATAGGCACCAAATAGTGAGGTTATACCTAACAATCTACGAATAGAAAAGTGGAAGACACGAAGGCTCTTTATGGAGAAAAATCATTATATGAAATACTTTACTCAAATTCTAAATTTTAGAAAGTTATATGCAACCCAAAATAATCGGCATGAATTTTCAATAACGGAGAAAGAGCTCAAAAGATTTATTGGCATTCTAATTTTATCGGGATATCACATTCTGCTTCAAACGGATATGTATTGGTCAAAAGATGAAGACAAGAGTGTTCCGCTTATTAGAGCGACTAAGGGCAAAAACAAATTTAGATCGATAAAACAAAATATTCATTTATTGAATAATTCACAACCAGATAGACAAAACAAATTTACCAAATTGAAAGCCATTTTCAACACTATCAGTAGAAAGTTTATGCGGTTTGGGATTTTTGAGACAATCTATCAATACTATGGGCGTCGCTCTTGCAAGATGTTCATTAGGAGAAAATTTATACGATTTGGATTCAAATTATAGTGTCTCTGTTTTCACATTGGTTATCTCTATAAGTTTTTTCCATATGGAGGAAAAATAGCTACAAGACCAAACCATGTTCCTTCAGGCACTAGCGTTGTTTTAGTGTGGTGGTATAAGATCCAAAACAACAGAGGATTGTTTTTGATAATTTTTTACCTCATATTCTTTATTTGAAGCTCTAGATAAAAAAGGAGTTTTTTGCTACAGGAACTGTAAGAGATAATCGCACATCCAAGTGTCCAATTGAAGCTTTTAAAACCTTCTCTAAACACGAAAGGGGAAAAACTCTAAAGCTACTAGTTGTTTGTTAGAATGGTAACTCTGCTGTTACAATCATGACTAATGCATCTACCGTAGAACCTCTAATTCAAGCTAATTCAAGTTTAGTAGCAAAGAACATAAAAACATTCTATGGGAGGGGTTGGCCGCCACGATATTAAGATTTTAAATTACAGAATTCAAATAAGAAGCAAGAAATGGGGCGATCATTATTTATAAATATGCTAGATAGTATAGTAGTAAACAGCTAGAAAATATCTTGCATTGCAAGTAACAGCAAAATTGCAATTTCGTTCAGGTCAGCTCGTGAGAGGTGTTTGGAAATTTGATAATATTGGCAACATCATAAGAAGAGAAGACAATAGTTCTAGAAAGAAAATTCATCTTCATCCTGATTATTTTGAAGCTTCCCACACAAAAAAATAAAATACAGAGTTTGTCAGTGTTTTTCTTCATACTTAGTGCGCCATAATGTGTATTATGCCAAAGCTATGTTTACGTACCCTTTCGTTTCTTTGTAGAATAGAACTGTTCTTGATATATGATGTTAACAACATTTTGATTAAAATATCTTAACTACGTTTAATAAAGCTTTTGATTCAAACACATGATTTTTAATGTCGTGACTACTAATTAGTTTAGGAAATCGGTATGATAGTAATGAATTGACAACACCTTTCACACAAATTCTGAAGAATTCTTAACATTTATACGGATGTAATTAAATGTGACAGTGCACCAAAAGCGTTTGTAGCTATCTTACGTCCACAACTATATATCGTACAAAATTACACAATTAATTACTGCCTTGATTTATAGTAAATAAATCTGACTGATTATTGGAAACAAACATTCAAGTTGATCGTCGTATGTTTGTTGTGAACAAAAGGAAGGAATAAATGGGAATCTAAGTTATTTGTCGTCATATTGTAACGTTTGTGATGCAGAAGCCAACTTCCAATGTTAGGCAGACTTAACTCTATAATTGGAATTAAAGCACTTCCGTTGAAGTGGACAAATCCTCTCAGCTTCTTTAAAAAGCTACCGACAGCTAAGCGAGAACCACTTCCTGTAAATTTATCTATAAATTCCAATCGCTGCAAGGGTTAAAACAAAATTCCGAGGATTTAACTTTGCACTGCACCGTTAGATACGAGGGAGTATTCAAACGATAGAGTGGAATCTGCATACATGCTAAGAATGCGATTTGAAATGCTTATCTGAAGCACGAAGTTATGGCTGTTGTTAGTAACTAGTTTAATGTTACTGTATTATGATTTTGTCCTTTAATTAAAATTTGTTTTTTCTCTTATTTATGTAATTGCTGGATGCTAGAATTAAATAATCAAGATTACTAATATTGCTGTACTAGATGTTTAATTACTGGTTATTGTTTGTTTTGTTTGAGCTATCTTGTTTCAGGATAAGTATTGTAATTCGCAACTTTAATAATTAAATTGGCATGACACATCACTCATTTAGTTCAGTAGTTTGTTAAAACCCTTCAAGTCACTTTTCGTAGATTCCAATTCAATCTCTTACGTGTCTTATTTACACTTACAGAGATACTCACAGGAAAGATTTTCAAAGATTTAGGTTTTATTTTAAAAATATTCAAGAACAAGTTCACAAATATCTACCATACGTTAGCGTTCGAAAAACCGACAAATAATAATAACTAACTAATTTGAGTAGAGGAAACTCTCTTTAATAGATCTTTACATAATAATTTGAGCAGTACTTATATTGTAAACAGTCAAGTTCTTGCCTTTTCAAACCAAAATTTTGAGAGCGTCTTTATTAGTTAATTTTAAGGAACACCTAAATTTGAACTAACAATAAAATTAACAACACATTGCCGAAAGCTTACAACAGTTGTTTTTGTTCTCATACGCTGTAATTTTCTCTCCAATTTTTAGGTAGACGTTTTAATTAATTTATTCGTTAATAAACAATATTCGCGTCTTACATAGAATCTTCAGTACATTGTTATTAAGCAAAAATTTAAATTAAAACTATACAGATGAACCGTAAAACAACTATTTTGTCTTACGTTTCCCAGCAAATAAGTTTTTGTAAAAATTCTTGTTATTGGAGAATGTTAGCGTCTTTTACTGGTAATTATCTATTTGCAACTTGATTTACTTCTCTTGTAGAAAATGTTAACCTTTGGCAGGATAGAACAAAAAATATCCTGATCAAGGCTTTTGTACGTTTATAGAAATCGCATTTAGATGTTTTAGAAAAAAGATTGTAGATCATTATGTTGTCATGGAAACTTTCTACGTTTTGCTTTGAGTTGAATAGAGCAATTGCAAAAATGGAGCACTGAGGACTTTCCATCTGCGTATTACAGGCGAGCTTACATTATAATACAGCCAAATTAATAAAATGCTGGGTCGTAATAATAAAGTGTAGAATTATAATAGAACGTCATGACCTATTTAAAACAATAGATACGCATGCTATTTTTAAAACATAAACAAAGGCCTAATAACAGTAGAAATTATGTACTGTATAACGACGATAAAATTGACTAGCTCCTAAATGCTTTTCTCACCGTTCCGATATTTCCTTTATAGCTTTTTTTTTCTTTTTGTCCCGAACTTCAACCTTTTTAGACAAATAAATTTTGTCTATACTTTTACTCCGATTGGAATTTTCTATTAGATATAGAAAGAGTTACTAAGCATCTTTTAAAAGAAAAGATGCTATTTACAGAATTAATTTCTTGTACTTTGAAACGTATTTTGTTTCTATAGAGTATGTTTGTAAATACAGTACAATTTTGAAAACACCAAATGGGATGTAGAATGAAAATAAAATTGCCTTTAAATCTCTTGTAAGTAACAATTTTTTTTAAATTTATTTTAGTAGTGCATTCTGCTTCTAAGTAAATTTAAATAAAACCTTGATATCTTGTATGTGAGAAACGCTAGGGATTAAACAAATTGATTTGTCTTCAACACAGTGTCTGTAGCCAAGCAGACAGTTATCTTTAGGAAGAATACTCTGTTAATTAGTTTTCAGCAACTCAAGTTATATTTGCCATTTTCTCAAATAGAGAAGCATTTAATAAAAATAACTTTTGCTATGTCAAAACTATTAGTATGCGCTGGATTTATTCAAGAATCATCATGGTCTCTTATGGTATTAGCACTGGGAGTTTCTAAAATTTCCGATACCAAAAAAAAAAACGATTGGGGTACGTCAGGTTCTTGAAACAGGAAAAAGTAACTGTTGCTGTTCTAACAAAGTCATTAGAAAAACAAAGAGTCAGCACTTCAAAATATTTGTTTAGCTTTAATAGATATAATACACATAGATCTTTCTTCTTTGCTTCTTTTGCATTTTACAACTAGAGTCCAAAAGTATTGCTTTATAAGGTAGGTACCGATCACAAAGAAATAACTTTTCAACTCAATTTTATGTGTGAGCGTTGAAGCTTTGTCGTTGATAGGAACTAACTAGAAGACAACGATCCCATTGGCCACTTTATTTTTGCTCTAGAAAGTGATGGTGTTTCGAGTAGCAAACTTTTTCTTGAGTTCCAAATTCTTAACGAAATGCCATGCATAAAATAGTTTTACTACTGAGCTGTACAAAGAAAGAATTTCAATTTACACTACTTAAGTTAGAAGAAGATTTTATTAATTGATGGTAAAACTCAAGTACTCCATTAACATCTTAAAAAATCATGAAATAGGCCTCGTGATCTACGAAAGGTTCCAAGTCATCAGGTTTTACTAAAAATTGTTGTATAGAAAGCTAGAATAAATAGTTATATGAAACATCCCAAAAAAGTTAGACAACTTAAACGACTCTGAAGATGCAGAAACTATAACATCACTATAAATTTTGATTATGATAGACCAAGCAAAATCTTTGAACAGTTTAGAAAACCGTAAAAATCTGATTGCACCTAACTAACCAGGTAGTAGCTTTAGACATGGATGCGATACTAACAGGAAACCACAAAATCTCTAAATAGTCTTAGCTGAACCCACACGTTTATAAATTATGGTAAAGTACACTTTCTAAAGTAACCCAAATTTGGAATTCATTGATAACCCGTTAATTCTAATTTTTGAAATGTATAAAACAGCACAATATTGCCACTTCTATCTGGGCAACCGTGAACATATGTAACCGATACAATCTTCATTGAACATATTAGAAATGCAATAAAGATTTCCGTTATAAAAATTATTTTCCGTGCAATATAATATTCATTCTTTGACATTAATCTATAGTTATAGTTAAATGAATTCTTTGGGGTTTTTGCAAATAAATTGTTTCTTTTTGTAAAACTAATGCATAAAATTCTAAATGATAATTTTTGATAAAATGTTTATTGTACAAGAATTTATTTAAAATGTCGTATTTAATTTTTAGTTGCCCTTCTTATGTGTTCCTCACCTCTAAATACATGAATGCTTGGGAAGCGACGCCGTCAGGCTGATTTCGGGTATAAAAACAGAAAGCCAAACTTCAAAAGGGCAGTTTGATCCAGTTCCAGTACTTGGAGAAAAGAAAAGAAGAAAAAAACCTCTAGGAAAAGAAGAACCTCGTTTACTGCTCCAAGGTAGGCAGACCGAGCCGAAAGTCGAGGCTACTGCTAAAGAGCAGGTGGTGAACAATTGCAGTGTGCCGGAGGATTCAAAAACCTTGACTGAGCTTTCTCTTGTATTGGTCGAGGCTCTAAAGAGGCTACTCTTCTATGCGCTGTACTGTGTCGAGGATACCGTGGCTATTCTTCTGGTATAAGAATTGTCATTGTGGTGGGTACATTAAACTTTCCCTGGCCGCAAAGAACCATCACTGTTCTTGAATAAGTTTGATTGTTGTTTTCGCAGCTGCCAACCTTTGGGGACTTCAGCATCTGTACCGCTACGCACTAACTACCTGAAGTTCGAGTCGTCCGTGTATATGAACTGATGAATGTATGCAGCTTCTTTCATTTCTCTTTTGCTTCCTTTTCCTGCAGATTTAATAAACTCAGTATAGTATAATTTTGAGTTTCTCCTATTTTTCGTATTAAAGATCCTACCACTAAGTAAACTTAGCAAACGGTTTGTTACTTTTGACCCGAAATAAAGTACTTGTCGCCTAAGAAAATTTTAATAAGCAAAACCATCAGGAAGGGCGTTACACCCTTATGGTTTTGTATAGTTTGTAAAAAGTGTTCAACTAAATTTTCAAATCGATTTGATTTGTCCATTCTTAATATCATTACCATAGCATATCTTCTTATAGTCGCAGTCAGTTTAAGTTTCTTTATGCATTGGTGACCTACCACAAATTTTTACACAAAAGACACTTGCGTTTGCTTATGTTTGATTTAAAGCTTTTCTTTTTTCAGCCATTGTCGGTTGTTCGTGTCTGCTTTGGCTGGGATCAAAAGATCAATGGTTTCGTTGCTTGTGTGGCACGTAGCGCCGTCTTGTTGAAAGTAAACGTTGTCCAGATCAATACCATCCAATTCCGGCCATAAAAAATCGTTAATCATCTCTCGATAGCGCAATCCAGTCACCGTAACTGTTGCTCCAGCCTCATTTTCGAAAAAGTAAGGTCCAATGACTCCGCCGGACCATAAACCGCACCAAACAGTCACACGTTGATGATAGAGAGACTTTTCAACAATAACTCTTGGATTTTCTGAGCGCCAGATCCGACAATTTTGCTTGTTGACGAAGCCACCGAGGTGGAAATGGGCCTCATCACTCAAGATGATTTTTCGATGGAATTCTGGATCATTTTCGTGCATTTCAACGACCCAATCAGCAAAGACACGACGTTGTTGATGATCGGCCGGCTTGAGTTCTTGTGTTAACTGGACTTTATAAGCCTTAAGACCCAAATCTTTATGCAAAATACGGTGTAATGACGTTTGTGGAATGGCTAATTCCAAAGAACGACGAGGAATGGACAAACCTGGGTTTTCTTTAACACTTTCGGCTACAACAGCAATATTCTCGGCTGTTCTTGAGCGACGTGCACGGGTTTTATTCTTCACATCACTAACTTGTCCCAAGAGCTCGAATTTTTTCACCAATTTCTGTATTGCGGTCCGACAAGGTGCTTCACGGTGACCCAAAAATGTTCGAGTTTTACGAACCGTCTCTGCCAAATTTTCACCATTTTTTATAGTGAATTTTAATAATTTCAATGCGTTGTTGAAGCGTGTATCGTTCCATATTTATTAATGGCGTAGTTTCTACTTGTCAAATGTCAAAAAATGATAGCTTCAAAAGTGACATCTACCGAAATAGCGGGCTATTCAAAATAACACCTCTTATTGGAAAACCCTTTATATCCAACTGCTGATTTGGCTTATGATTATAGATTCCCAAATCATTGCAATTCCCCCCAACGAGCAGGAATCTCCGTTTCACTTCTGAATGAGCACTGAATTTTAAAATTTTTAGAAATAATTTGAGCCATAAATAGTTCGCTTGTTGAATGAAGGATATTACAACAACAGTAATGATACAGAGAAAGATACTGATCTCAGTTATATTTCTAGATCTGGAAGGATTTAAGTATCAAACAATAGATTAAAAATCTTTCTGTACAGTCACATTGCTTCAAGTTCTTCTATTTATTAAACTCTTCGGGGGGGGGGGGATTTTGTGTGACTACGTTGACTTGTACCTACTTGTACCTACTAAGCTTAAAAAATCTCGGGTTTGACCAAATTCTAGTTGACTGCAAAATGACCATAGTAGGTAAAGCCACGAGATCCAAGGAAACTGCGACCTGAAACCTCATTCACAAAACAACAGCAACGCTACGGCACATAAGCCCATAGTATGTTTGGATATCGCTTATGGTTCTTTGACCCATCCCTTCGAGAGACTAGTTCATTACAGTCTTTCGATGAGAAACTAATATGTGTGTATGTATGGTCATTATCGACAGCATAGCTTTCGAAGCTATATCATAACCACTACATGTACAACTTATCTAGTGAGGCATGTTCCTTCAAGCTACCAGCAGAACTACTTTATGGATCCAAATCATACCGTTACCAGGCGTCGTAAAAAGACAATTTCCTTTAATTATTGGATGCGGAAGATAATCATGGTTCATCAACGAACAATTCTACTACAGTTCGGAAAAGGCAAAGATGTTAAAGCATTCTCTTCTTCCCATCAATTCCTTCGAAACAAGAGAAAAATGTATAAGTTAGCCCAAACTTCATTCATACCATCTCAGAATGGATGACATGACTGCTTGTGGGATACACACATTGCTGCAAAGTACCTTCTCGCAGTTGTTTCGTAGAAGTTTCAAGCAATCGTACCGACTCAAAAGCAATTGAAGTAAGAAAACCTCCAGCACATAAATAGAAGAAAATCCCACTTACAGCCTCGATGTGGGGGATAGAACCCGTTTCTAGGATTCAGTATACGATACATTGGTCCGCCTGAGGAATACAACGATTCCATCTTGACATAAGGGATCGAGCGCGCTTCTAGGATTTAATACACGATTACAAATCCGGTTCGAAGGACCATGAAAAATATCCGGACTACATATAACCTCATTAAATGTTTCATACGGTTTTGTAAACAGCTTAGAAAAGGCTTCGTCTACACAAAACGAAGAAAAAGAAAATCTTTAGTGTGGTTGGTTTACCTTCAAACTGAAGTTTGTTGATCGACCTGATTTCTTTAATTACTGTTTCAAGGTGAAATAACCGACGCCGAATGTGTAGTGTTAAGGAACTGGAAGTTCATATTTACGCACAATGTGCTGTCTAAAAAAAGAAAATCGTGCTAACTTTGAAAAATGTTAACAATCCAAAACTCAGTGAGTACGTAAAATAATGTTTGACAAATCCTGAACTCCAGGCAACAAAAAAAAATTCAAATTGATAATTATAAACGTTTTGTTCAAATGGCATAATTAGAATTAACGTATGTATTAATTAAGAAGGGAACACTTATAAAATATAAATTTAAACATACCTATGAAGAATAGATCAATACACAAGTTGTTCCAAAACTCGCGACCCAGCCGCCAGCTTCCTTATAGAAAAAGTGGAAAATAAAGAGTGGAAAAATGTCAAAATCTTTATAGTTACGGAGTTATTGACCTTCAAAGTTGGTGCAGACACGTTAACTTTCGGCTGCATGGCCGTTATTTGTCAAAATATCAGAGAAATCTAATAAGAAAAGTTGTAGAAAAATGTCTTCTGTGTGTTTTAGAACTACTTCAGATTATACAGGGTAAACTCTGAAGCTGAGATACGTCGAATTTCAAGTGTCTTTTCCTTCTGCTTCCAACGTTGGGTATTTCAGCTAACTGGAAGTAAGTTCAGAACACCCGGAAGGCACTTCCCTACAACATTTCTTAATAAACTTTTTTTGATATTTTGACAAATAAAGACGATGCAGCCGCAAGTTAACTTTGAGAATCAATTACTCCGTAACTATGGAGATTTCGACATGTTTTCATTCTTTGTACTTCACTTCAATTCTCAAACAATAAGAAGTTGCACAGATTGTAATTATTACAAATTTTAGAATTCCCAAGTATTCAGACTGAAATTCTGATGGATGGACTGTATTAATTGATATTAAAAAACCTACTAAAAATGATCACAAATACATAACTTCGAAATTTCAAAAACTGGAAAAAAATAATTTCAGGAATATTCCACTAAAGTTTTTTTTATACAATGGCTTTTTTGTGTTTCAATTTTAATTAACTAAAAATAGCTTTTACAGCTATCAATAACAAAATATTCTAGACCTTATAATTGACATGCCTAAATTAATTTTTCTGTCTGTATTGTTGACGTTTGAAAAATGTTTTTCATTATTTAATGCCAAAAAAATCGTGTATTTCTGCCTAAACATAAAATAATCTGGTAAAAACGAACGTTTAATTTTTACCACGTCAATAAGCACATACACATTGATCTGCGAATTTGAAATCAATAGCTCTGGAAAATTCCCTAGGGTCACATCCACGGAAATTGAATTGAAATTTTCCGAGAAAGTTTTTCATGTATATGTTGTTACAAGTTACAAATGTGAATTTTTTTATAATTTCATAAATGTTACTGGAGTGATATGGTTGTGTAAAAGTGTTTTCAACTTTTTTGTAAACACCTAAATTAAACCACGTATTATATTTACCTGGAAAATATTTTAGAAAGCACAAAAATGTTTTAAAAATTTGATACATTAGCCAAAGGTTTGCTAGGGATAACAAAAAGGAATTTGAATGGATACATACTATTAAAATTTTTTTTTAACAAAAGTAACTTATCTCGTACTCTGGCCCATCAGACATCGGTTTCGCTAAATTTACTGGTAGGTTCCCGACAAGTCTACGGAAACCTTAACATTACCTGAAACATGGAAACCTCAAGATAAATTCAATCACTTTACTGGAAAGTTTATGTTGGTACTGTTAAGTAAGGCAACTCGTGGATGCGTATAACTGGCGAATATGGAGGGTGAAACGAGGGCTTCGATTCCCAACTTCCGACAGTCGGATATCCTCCCTAGTTCATTGTGATTCCCCCGTTTCCTCCCGTTGCTAATTTCCTCCCTTATTATGCAAATCTTCGAACTGTTAGCTACTTAACAAGTTAATTGGAACCGACTAATAGAAAACGAACAAAAAGTCTTGCAAGACGAGCATTACAATGTTTTTGGGTTGTTCTATAAATTAAGAATGATCCCTAAAAAAATTCTTCCCAGTTTTGTATTGCACGATTCGTCGTTAGAGTAAGCGAGCGAGTAGAATTATTTGCATATAAATCCGCTGTTTTTCGTGAAATAACCCTTTCGTTTTAGTTCCTTCCCCAGAGAATTGTGGAAGTGTAGAAGAAGCAACGCGAACAGATAAATGTAAATGTCAATGATTACAAATTAAAATGGTTTTCTAACTCTCTTCTCTCTTCCTATTCACTTTTAAGGGTTATATAGTGGTTGCGATTCAACATTCCTCTTAGTCTGAATTTCGTGACTAAAAATGGGCGCCATAAAAAGTCAACCTCGTTATTGATTAAACATTTGTGTTTTAGTTTTTTACGCTGTGCTTTTAAAATAAATAAATAATAGGTACTGCATTCGTGGCGAACCTAAAAGTCTGAAATTAACAGTTTGTGTGTTTTTAGCAGCATTGAATACCTCCTACTTGTATTTTGAATGTTGTCACGATATGAGTTATATTGATAAATAGAATATTTGGTTGAAATTGTTTTTTCTTTTTTTGTGATACTGAATGGTGACAAACTGTTTGTTGAAAAACGCGATGGGGAGGACATAATAATTTATTGATTATGAATTTTTATGTAAATGTATTCGGTATTGGTTCGAATCGCTACGAATGAATTAAATGCTCCATGAACTAGAAAAAGAAGCTAATAGAACTTTTTTGTAACATAATTGCTTTGCCTTCTATTTCTTAACCTAATTGTTGCGTGTATGACTTTTCATTGACCACAGATTTGGTTTCAAAATAAAAATCAGAATTTCCAGTCCAGTAGATCATTGATTGATTACAGTAATTAGATTGCAGATTTTAATTTATTGTTTGTTTCTTTTACTTCCGTTATTCACAATTTTTATCCTTACTGTTTTCAACATTAATAATAATAAGTCGTATATTATTTATAAAGAACTTAAACGTAAATACTAAAAGAAAATTGTTATGAAAGAGTCTTCTATAATATAAGAAGATTTTAAAGAATATCTTTTTAGTAAAAAGTAGATTACGTTGAAGAGGTCCAATAATTGGTAAAACAACAGACGTCAGAATTGTTAACGTTACTTCCGCTCCTGTATTATACCAGAACCTTGTGAGTTAAGAGCATTTAACTTCAAGTAATCAAAAATTTAAGATTATTAGGTTTATTTTTAGTTCATTACTTTAAATGCCAATTTATTTTTTTTAAATCCCATCTTTACTTCTTGAAGGGAACTGTTATAACCCCCGTTAAATACAGAGTGGCCTATCTAAAACAAATTCTTTCTCTTAAAACTATTTTATTTTCCGTTGTGCATATACACATAAGACAATGAATCTTAAAATGGTGGTGATTCAAAGCGAAATGTAATTAACGGGAGTGCTTAGTTGTGCCTACATCTTGAAAGAATTCGATTCAAGGTAATAACCGATCGGTACTTTCTGCTTTGGTTGAACAGCGTCTGCCAATCAACAAGACGTTTGTCAGTCAGTTAGGTTGCAAATGTTATAAGCACAATGAGAAAATTTAATGTCGAAAATGTAGAATCTTCCTCAATAAGTTCTTGTGTGAGTAAGTGATATACTAACAGGATCTTGTGTTACCAAGAATCTTAAGTATAAAGTCGAGAATGAGCGTCACTTAAAATATCTTCCCAATGATTAACTCAATCGATGATAAAGTCTAACGGAATAAGTTCATCCTAAAATCACAGCGGCAGCGTGACAAAATTTTGAAGACATTTTATAGTGAGTCTACTGTAGGACACCTTGGAATTTGAAAGATCTATGATTGTATTAGCAAATTTTATTTCTGGCTTAAGTCCTGTGTTGGAGTTGGACTTGTAGGTTTACAAACCCAAGTAACTAAAGTTTACTAATTTAAGGACTTGTCGTTCAGTTATTGCAAAACCGGTTAATTTCATCCAATCTTTATTTCAGAATATCTCTATCAAGAAGTTTATGGTATTGTCTCCTTTGCTTTTGCCAAAACAAAGTTATTTAGAAAATTGAAAAGCGGCTTGCCTTAATGTTAAGGACATTTCGATACATCGTCTTTAATAATGGTGTACAATCTGAAAAAGTTTGGGAAAATGACTCAGCCAAGAAAAATCAGATAATTCGCGCAAAGATTGCTTGTGTCATTTGTACTGACGCTTATGAAGTCACGAGTACGACTTGTTTATCTTAGTAGTCCATTTTGTTAAGGTTCAAATGGTAAAGGGGCAAAATATTGTTGATCAAAAGCCTATTACTGTTTGTGAGGTGCGTCGAGCTGATAAATAAGTAAATGTTCTTCCTCTACTACGTAATAATGAATTTCTCAGTAAATCTACTTAGTCATTTACACCTAGTAATAGGTATCTTCACTTCCTTATGGAAGTTTATAGGTAACAACGTGTTGTTTTGTCTTTAGCTTCGCGGGAAGACTGACCTTTGTGGTTCTGAAACTTCATGATGTGATGAAGCTGGATTTTGCAAAATGCCTTTCTTCGTGTTGTTTCTTGTACGACACTTATCAACTACTGTGTTTAGAATCTTCAATAGTATAATCTAGAAGTTTGTTTATCATCGTATTCTGAGTTTGGCTGGTGAGTTTAGGAATGATCTCTGTTGAAGTTTACTACTGATTTATGACACTGCCCCTTTCTACTTCTACTCCCTACTTGTTGTTCTTCCAGCAAAGCTAAAAGAGGATTTAAAGATTAAAGTAGGCTTTACACAGCCTAGATACGGCTGTTCAAAACGATGTTTGACATTTACAGAAATTCGTTACTGAATTTGCGAAGTCTGTCTGTCTGTATGTCCGCATTTTTTGTCAAATTCTGAAATTTTGACTTCCGATTTGGATTCTACATAAAAAACTTTGATAACTTTTCGGGAACATGGTCAAAATGGCGGTCGAAAATAGGAAAATTTTCAAAAATTTTTTTATTACTTTAGAATCGTATTCTACATCAAAAAATAAGAGAAAACGTGTACTGAAAAAAGTAACAAAACGGAGTTCGTTGTGGTTATGCTTTGCATTCCCAGATGTTTATTGTTGTGGAATGTCTTATAAGTTTTCGGTTAGGATTTTGGGGAGTTCTCTCTTAGCTAACTATCGATTGATTCTTAAACTGAGTTGAGCAAAATTTATTGTTAATAACAAAAAATGAATTTTTCTTTTACTCTTCTTTATAATTTCTTAAAAGTTTAAAGGCTGAAGAGTACCATTTTGCAAAGTACATCAATGGTCATTTTTACTTTCCTAGACGTTTCTCCAACTTATACTAGTAACTGTGTTTTCCAGGTTAATCTTGCTTTGCAACAAAATAGAGAAACCCTACTTATCTGTATGACCCCATGTGAAGATAATAGGCGTTCGTGCATATATTGCATATTTGTAAATTTAATCAATAAACAGTAATATGAACTAATTATACAAATATGTTTTATGACAACAATAATATATTTTCGCAACAATGTGTATTGACAATAACGTTATCCCATTCAATTCACATCAAATATTAATACACAGTACCGTTTCCATTAGAGGTTAAACAAATATCCCAACATACTGTAACTAGATTTGTTGATTGTAAATGTCAACATTCAATAACTTCAATAGTGTGCATTATTGTAGATTACCAAATTTTGTTGAACTTGTAAACTACATCGTAAAGTTCAAACAAACCAAAACAGTTTTATTTTTGATTTTCGTAACGTATTATACGATCAACAAATGTGTTTGAAATTGTATGCAGTAATTATGATTTATTTTAAAATTGCTGATCCTGTTGTTCAGGGAGATAGAAGAGTGCCATTATATGTAACTTGATGTTCTAGTGCATGAACAATATTAGGGGAAGTCCACATGAAATGAACATGAAAATAATTACCTAATTTTGAACTTTCATGTCTTAAATGTTCTTGATTCTTTATGATTGAATGTACTTATATTTTTTTTATTGAAAAGGATTAGTAGAGAACGGAAAAAAGAAAAGATTCAGTTAATACAGGCATAATACGTTTTCTTTGGGGAAATATTGTGTTTATACTACATCAATTGAATACCACTTTCTGTTTTCATTCTGTTTTATCTCATTTATTCAGAAAGCGAACCAACTGTACCTGCGTTTTCAAGTAGGTAACTGTATTTAGAGTCTCATACTGTTTCTATCTAATTTAACGTACTTGCCGGTATGTGGCGCTTGTGTTTTTTAATACAAATAAAGTTGGTCTGTAAACACTATAAATATGCAACAAAACAAAACAACCGCACAGGTCATCTTTGAAAATAAACTCAATTGTGACAAATTTTTTGACATCCGGATAACTACCGTATAGTTGAATTCGCTATCACGTAGTTGGAAATTCCGGATAATAAAATAATTTAAACACAAATAGTAGCGAAGTTCACAACATTTTTCTTGTATTTAGGTTTTTTCGGACCTATTTGTTGTCAAAAAATTCCAAAAACTTGTTATTGTTCTTTAATGCGTACAAAACAAAATGGCGTATTACTTTTCAAAATTATCTAAGCCTTGCAACTATTTTGCTAAAGAAAGTTTTAGTCCATCCATTAAAACTATAAACGACATATTTTAAAATAATAGTAAGAGTACTGGTAATATTGACAACTATAATTTTAGAAATCATCTATGGACAGCTAATGTTGAACATAGGGATAGTCTAGCAATGTATTTAGATATAAAAAACTAAAGTTTTTAAATTCTTTACTCAAACCATTTTTTTTCTACAAGTGTTTAAAGCTCTGCAAAAGAGCTTTCATATGAGGTACTATCTTTTCTTCATTTATTACCATATTTGCTCTTTAACAATGTAACTAATTTGCTAAAGAAACCAGTTTTCGTGACTAATAATATACAGTAAAGTTAAAAATAAATTGATTCTGCTGGACATTTTGTGCATACACTTCCTTCTACCTGCTTTTGCACTTGAGGAGTATGCAACGTTAAAACCATTTTGGGTGTTATAGAGATTGGCACAGTTTTTCCTGACCAACATAAAATTCACAGGCAAAGTACACATTTTATACACATTACCTCAAAACACCAGCTTAAAAATGTCAGTTATCTCATAATTTGCTGCTATAAAAGTATTTTAACTCTTTTAAACAACAGGCTTGGAATCCATCTCATCATGACTGTAACAGTGCAGGTGTTGCTAAAAAGAATTATCTTTTTTAAGTTCCAATTACTATCGGAATATAATATCTACCTTTAACTAATCCATTTAGGACTTTGAAACTAAATTAGGAAGTCCGTAGTCTACTGTAAGTAGATTAACAAGAGGAACATGAATTATAGCATGTTTTGAGTGCCGAACAAAAAGGTGTAACCAAAGTCATGTTAATTCTAAACATGTAGTCGAACAAGTTTAGTTAGTTTAAACAAGAATCAAATTCAATAAACCCACAACTAAAAACAAGCTGATTTTATCTTACAACAAAATTAATTTGAGCAATAACCCTGAATTTGTAATAACATCAAGAACCTTTAGGTACTACAAGCTAGATACCTTTACATAAAATGAAGTCTAGTACGTCATACCTACATGAGAGTCTTCAATCTGATTTCTAATTGGGAAACATTCTATAGTAACTCAAATAATCAGGATTAAATATCTACAAAACTCTGCAAGCACAAATTAGAAAACATAAGTGGTTTTAAGACCACATAACCCGGTAAATTTGCAAAATCTTTTTCTGCTTTAGAAAATTAAGAAATGATGATTGCAGAAAACTAACTTACACAACGACACTTTTTATAGGGTACCCAAATAAATAGTACACTTTATTCCGTGTCTGCACATTATTTCTAACATTACTGAATTTAACATCTAAAGGTCTAGTTAGTGTTCCTCCGCCATCATCACCACCATCACTACTACCACCTCGTCGAAAGATACGTGTGTTTGTATGACTTAAAACCAAGTGAGTCTTGTCCGTTTGTTGAAAGGCGATATTCCAGGATTTCATTCACGGACGCTGTTACATATTTGTAAGCTTTTATCCAAATTGTGATTGCTGATCAAGTCACTATTTCTTGCCACCATACACCATTGTTAGATTTTGACAAAAGGAAGCGACCATCATACTTCCGAAGAAGTATGTGATCTGGCGGAGATTTGTTCTGTAAATGCGCGTCTGTTATTCATGAAGGGTCGGTTTTCGAGATTCTAGAATTCTAAATGTTGTCTAAAAGTTGATGAGTGGTGGATTCTCATTTGAGGTGTTAATTGGGCTATTGCCACACTCTGTTGCGATATTTTGCCACAACGTTTCGGAAGCTGACTACTTCCCTTCTCAGGCGTTCGTCCTAAGAAGGGCGGTTTGGTTTATTATTTTTCTTCGTTTCTAATTTCCTTTTTTCTCAGAAATTTTTGATCTCACCGAGGTTCAAATCAGAGACAATAATCGCTAATTTGATTACTACGCTGGGTGCTTGAACCACTGAGCTACTAGAGCGGTCTACTTATATAGTTTTAAGTTGTATATAAGTTGCATTTCCGTAGCTGGATGCGCAGTAGGAATTTGCGCCAGTTGTTGGTGGCTGCGTCGTAGCTTTTTGCGCAGTTTTATTTCTAAGCTAGCCTGGCTTATCGGTTTTTCGGCTAGCCTCTTTCAGTTTTCTGCAAGTTTTGTTTTCTTCTTTGGTCACCATTTGCGCATTATCCCATTGGATGCGGTGGTCTTCATCCCATACGTGTTCCGCGATTCTATATTTATCGGTTTCTCCCTGTTTGATGTTATTGTTTGTGTTCTTGAAGTCTTACCTGTAAGGATCTGCCCGTTTCTCCTATGTATGCCCTGCCACACTCGCATGAAACGTTGTAGACACAATTCTTTGTCTGCTGGTCTTTGTTGCTGGGTTTGGTTTTGGTGATCATTTTCCTAAGCGTCCGCAAGGATTTGAACGCCATACTTATGTACCTGACTTGGTACATACGAGATGATAGATGTGCGTTGTTTTTCAACTGCATCATTTTTGCCTGTTCTGTCTTCTGTGTTTTAATTGTTTTCGGGCCTTAGGTTAGCTGCAGATATTAAGTTAGCTGCTATAGTATCAGGGTATCTATTCTCTCTAAGGGCTTGAGCTTAAAATATTGCAACAGAGTGTGGCAATAGCCCAATTAACACCTCCAACCTAGAATTCCATTTCCATCTTCTCTTTCGAAAAGAAAATAAAAATTCAAAAAGAAATATAAAGTAACCGCTTGCCTTCCTCATGAAGTTCCGATAACCCGATTCAAGAGTTTGTTGACATCTTACTTGACAACCCCTTTATATACAGATAATCTACCCATGAAAACCTGACAGATTATCGAGCAACATTGATATCAGTTCTCGCGCAGATAAATCTCTGCCCCATCTTTTCTTACTAGGGTTTTACTGTTGGCTTCCTCTTGGAAAAGGCAACTACGGAAACAGAATTTTTTACGGACGCTAGCTAAGTATTATCAGCGCCTCTCTCGTCTCAGGAAACGAAGAACTGTAGCCTGAGCTAGTGGGTGCTTATGAAAAACGCCGTTTAGCCTAAACTGTCCCAAACAAAGAAATTGTGCCACTGCATTTCTATTTTACATACGAAATTATACCGAGAATATAAATCGCACCAAAGCAGAGAATTCTAGATTTCCTTAGTGTTCTATTATCTATCATAACATAGAAGATTAAAAAACTCAAAAAATTAATAAAATAGGATGTTCTAATCGACTTGATTTAGCGAAACTAAGTCGTTGATACATTTTAATTGTTGCAACACCTACCTTAATAAACGCTAGTTTAGGAGTAGGGGCTTTGAAAAATCTCATTAAACACTGTTGGATCAGAATACTAACTTCCTAAAAATTTTGAAGTACTTGGGATTACATGCGGAAATGAATTTTCATGTTTAATTAAATGATACGACTTGAACTTAATACTGCAAATCTGTAAGCATTAGCATGTAAAAGTTTGTTAACAGTTTGCGAACCTTTTTGTATGTTGTTTTTATTATCGCTTTGGGGTTGCTTATATTTTAGTTCTAATTCCTCCTAAATGCTCTACATATCCTCACTTTTAGCTCTAGATGCTTTAAGGGTAGTCACGAATTATACGACCTTCGCTTCATAATTACTCCAGGATGTATTTCATGTAGGATACCTAATGTCGTTGTTACCATAAGTGTATGCAACTTTTAAGTAACTTCCGTACTTTCATAACTTCCAGTAACAGTTTTAGGGTTGTGATAGTGTTGACAAAAAAAAGAGACATGAAATGCTGTGTAGAAATAAATTCAATTACCAATCAGCATCGAGCTTATATAAGTAGTTTAGAGGGTTCGCAGTAGATCATCCAGTCCGGTGTGAGCCGATTTGGCCGGCCTGTAATTAAGGGTCGGTCTCGCGGGCGCTAATTTGCTATTTTTACCGCAGGCTCAGCTTGGTTAAGCGGATATTGTATAATAAGTAAACGGCTAAATACTCGTAGCCCTTTTGTGTATGCTTCGTGAGATTAGTTGGTGTATCGCATTAGGTTTATTATTTTGATTAGCTTGAGCTTTGCTGACCCTTCCGTTTCGAAATAACGCTATGGAGTATTAAAATAAGGTTCAGGATAAACTTGTTAAAGTTTGATCTTCGTGTATGTGTAGCTACAAGCTAACAATTGAAAAATATGTTAAATAGATTTACAATTTCAGAATAAATTTTTAGTAAGAAAGTGCTTAGAATTAGGACCTATACGCAGCTTTATATAAAAAGGAAACGTTCTGACAAGCTATTATTTTTCTTAGAAGATAAACTTTCCAAATTAACTTTCCCTAACAGGAAGGGAGATACTTTATCTTTGAACTTTATTTTAAGCTGTATGTTATCTATAATTAACGGCACGTAAGAGTAAGATAACCTTTTTTGTTACTACAGGCATTGATAATTTATAGAGTAATTGCAAATTAGTATTTAATTAATTATTTGTTCATTGATTTAAAATGAGTTAGAAAAGAATTTCTTATGCCTTCTAAAATATTTACCTGTCTGATTTATTCTCTCAATTCTAAACAGTTTGAAGGCAACCCTGTAACGAAATTGATCATCTTCTATTTCACTTTATAACTGTATTTATTATGGAAATCTCATCATTTCCGGTTATATTAACTATAAACTGGTTTGTCTTTTACTAGTGCTTTTCAAAAGATAATTCTCATTATTATAAGGTAATAAAAATACAGATATCAAATAACTACAAATTGCTATTCAAATAAAATCTGAAATTACCATTCTTCCGAATGATTAAATTATGTTATTATGCATCGATGATTGCAACTTTTTTATTTTAGGTTGGTCTAGAAAAAAAAGTTTGAACAATCTGTAGTTATCCTCATTCAGTAGGTTATCGATAACAGTGGTGGAATTTCTAGTGTTCTTATTAAAATATTTCCATGACAAGTTTAATCTGTTAAATTAGATTTTGTATTATAAGTTTGTTGCACGTTTATCTAATATACACTAGGTATATTATCACGTTAACTAAGAGCAGCTCTTTGTTCTTTAGTTAACATACTTAGGTGCTGTTATGAATAATGAATTCTGAATGAATTCAGCCCTTCTGTTATGTTTGCATAGGATATTTATTGTTTGTTACAGATAAAAGATATCTGATAGTGTAATATCAGGTAGGTTCAGAGTCACTCTTTTTTTTGTGATCGTCGTGGAACGGGTTATGGTTGAAGTTAGCCTTGGACGATAAATTGATTAATCGAAAAAAAGACGATTCAATTCAAGAATAAATGTAAAACCGGTTCTGTTTGAATCGGAAAATTGATTTGACGAAGAAAACGATTTAAATTGATTACAGAAATCTAATGCAGTAAATCGTTTAAATTCATTTTACTTGATTCAACAAATTAAATCGAACTAATTCAACAAATCGCGTTTAAGATCTTTGTCATTAATATCCAGTATTTAAGCTTAGCAAACTCTCATAACGTGATTAGCATCACCATAAATGCCTCATCATGCTCAGAAATGGTATAAATAGGGTCCTCAGTTTGAAAATTCAAAGGTACAGTTCAATTTTTAAATATAGATCCGTTTAGAATTAAGTGCTGTAGTGTACAGTTCTAGTTAAAAAATGACCGTTGCCTGTAGTAGAAGTAAGGGACTCTGCACACTGCATCACGGTCGTCGAGAAAGCTCACATTAGAAATTATTTTTATGTTACGATTTCATTTGTTTATTTCATCTGCATATTAGCTGAAACGCTTGACATGTTAAACTGTTAACAACAACATTTAAATGTATCAAATCTTTTTGTATTTCTTTTTGCAATTTATTTTATTTGACTTATATTGCAAACCGTGGTGGGTTAACGCTTGGCAGGCAGGTAACCGTTTTATAATGTCTGCATCGTTTATCTTTCTAAACATAAATGAATAAGAAAAGGCTGCTTACAGCAGCACAACTAACGAGTACACGTTTATGACTGGCATAATATAGAAAGCATGGGCTACAGGGAAATAGAAGATTTGTAGTCAGGATAAGACTATATATATATATATATATATATATACCTACCAATCAGAATATACGACCACAATCACCTTGCCTTGTACTGTCAGTCAATGTTAACTATTAACCAATGAAATTTTGTTGGCACGTCGTTTTATGTTTTGATTTCACTTAATAGATTGATTTTATGAATTGAGCAAATAAATTTGATCAACCCGGCGGCGGACCGGCGCTAAAGTACTTGCCGCCTATGGCAGAATTTTTTAAGACGCTTTTACGTGGTAAAAAGGGTTGTGCGTGATGCATTTAATATCAGCTATAGTTGTCGTATTCGCTAGTGTGCAGCGTCAATCACTGTGGTGCACATGGCAAGTTGCCCAATTTGTACGTTGCAAATGCTGAATTATATCAGAAAAAGGTCTAAATATTTTAGTACAATGTTGAGCATGCAACAAACCCAGCAGCTTTGGTCATACTATGTTATTTACTAACAGATGTCAAAAACAAAGAAGTTTGATACCAAGTACTAAAATGCATTGTGACTCTAATAAATTGCTTCGTTTATTCTATCGGGGCGCAGGGCACTGCAAAACAGAAAGATTTCTGGGGCAGATAAGAGCATGGAGAGTAGAACCTGTATAAAACCAAAAAAAGAGAACTTCAGTACCAAAAATAATAGCAAGAAGTATAAGTTGCCTAAAATCACTTACCACAGGTTAGAAGTCAAACAAGATTAGAAAAAAAAAAACGAAACTCAGTTTCAAAGATAAATCAGCTCAAAGCCAAGAGAGATTGGAAGTCAGAACTAAAGAAGGAAACATAAGCAGTAAAATAAGTAGTCAAAGGTTCTAGTTGCCCAAAATCACTTGCCATTAGGAAAAACCAAAAAAAGAAAATGAAGACAAAGAAGAGAAACTTATGTACAAAAAAGCTAATAGTCAAAACAATGCACGCTCAAGTTTAAATACATCTAATATGGCAAAAGTACATTTTGCAGTACAGGAATGTCTACTAGTAGAAAACCACGAAAAATGCGATTGATTTTGCTACGTAGCTAAAAGACCAAAATGTTCAATTATTTAATTCAAGAATTAAAACATCCCCAGCTTATCAATCTTATGAAAGAAACGTACCAAGCGTTATCAGTTCATTCAATGAGTTTCACGTAAGAAGTTATGTCAAAGAGATGCACTTTTTAAGAAATATCTGAAAAGCATCATTTATACGATAACAAAAATAAAAGATGACGGGATATGCTTCTTCCAAGCAACAGCGAATCAATTAGAACTTCCGGATGCAGTGCGCTGTTATTTAACGATGAATAGTGAACAGGACCAACGAGATGCTTGAATATGTGGCACCTACGGCAGAAGTTTTTGAGGTGCATTTTTATAGTAATGATAGTAGTGATCCGTGATACATTTTGACATTTAGTGTCGGTTTTAGTTGCCTTATTTGCCACTGTGCAGCGCCTAGTCATCCTGGCGCCTATGGCAAGTTGCCTCATTTACACCTTCTTTCGCCGGCCCTGAACCGGATTATTAAATTTTTAACCAGCTTACTAGATTGACTTGAAGTGTTAATAAATTTTTAATATTATATCGTACAGAGAGCCCCGAAAATCCGTGGGCAAAGTGTTTTATTACCTCATTAATTCCTCATCGAATATGATTCCTTGTTGGCTTGGATAGTGTAACGGAGACGACATCTGCTGTAATAGGCTTTATATCATTAGATTTAAACAATTTTAGTGATAAACGTGTTATATACAATCAGCATTTACAAGTGTGGTTGAAATAAAATTGATTTAGGCCCTTTTAAACTATTACACCAATCGATTTAGGTAAGTTGCAAAATCAATTAAAATCAAATCGATTCTGAATCAATTTGAATCGATTTAAATCAATTTTTTTCTAAATCGATTTTCCATTCATTAATCCTTGAAAGGAAAGAAAAAATGAAATTTGTAGAGTAAAGCTTTTTGTGTTCTGTTAAGAATCTTTGTATGATGTGTTTGAGATACCCGAGGTTGTAACTTCCTATAACGTGAATTTCCGAATTTTGAAGTTTATATTTGAGTGCTTTGTGTACGTCTATAACTCGCTTTGTTTCACCATTAGAACCTATCACACAAGTCTTGAGTCATGACTTCACCGCGACTGCAACCTTTGGCCTTGTCTAAAGTTTACTGATTTTGAAACTTGGGCAAAATTTTGAATTAGTCAAACATAAAATTTGGGTGAAATCTGTGTTCAAGCTTCTCAGTTTTTGACTTTGAGAAACTCCGAGCATTCTTTTGGTTTCTAAATCGGGTTTATAACGTAACTCAGTTTTTTTTTATAACCAAAACTGGTTGGATAGCAACGCCATTCATTATCATACGCATAGTGATATTTATATAACACAGGGCTTTGCCAACTGTTTTAGAATGTGAAGTTTATTCTCAAAATTTGAAGTATGGTGTAAAATTTAATCTTAAACTACCCTTCCAAGAGACCTAAAATCCAACAAGACAGGTTAGGATTGTGTAAGGGATAGTGCCAAATATTTGGTTTTGAGGAATGTTTTGGTAGATATATGTTTTCTCTTGCTTAAATGCATGAATCTCCGCTTTTTTATTATATAATTTTGACTACACACTATTTTAAAAAATTGGCGTTGTCTTGTTTTAAAAATTATTTTCTAAATTTATCAATTCTAAAGTTTCCAATGATTTAATAATATTATTTATTATTGTCTTATCACAGAATAGAAGTAAAGTGCATGGAAGTGTAAACTGTTAGTAATACCTTTTAAATTTTCAGAGGTTGTTCTAGCATTCCCTCTTCTGAGTTAATATTGTGAATTGTATTTTAACAGTTTGTTAACTTGATTCGTTATTTCACTCTCGTATTTACATAAGAATTATTCTATTTCAACTTATAAATTGCAATTAGCTATGAGATAATGCAGGGCAACATTGTAGAAGTAACATTCATTATAAACGGAAATACGGTACTAAACTAAGATTACTGGATTAAAATTATCACAGTGTTTAACGTTAACGGTAATTATCGATTTTATGTAAAAAGTGCAGTTACAAACGAATATTAACTTTCGATCTGTCTGATTACATTTCAAATTCAATAAAAGATTATTAAAGTTTTTCTAAAACAGATTCCGAAAGATTGCAATAGTGAATGAGAAATCTTTTTATAAAGTGCGTATCCATAAAATAGAATATTCAAAGGAAATACGAAAGATATGAGGTTAGCATCGGTCGTGGAAGGAAAAGAATTTCAGTTCTATTCGTTGCTTAAAAGTTTCAATATTTTCACAAATGAAAATTGCCCTCTTTCTTAAATTTCCTTGTATATTTCAACTGTAAAAAATTGCTCCGCTTTTGTACAGACAAGAAATCTGTATAAAAATGTACATATATAAATCTGCATTATTTTGCATGCCTACTTTGATCCCAATTCGGAGCACGTACAATTCGTATTCATGAAGAATATGATTAAACCTTTTATCGGGCCTGAATTTTGATGGATATTAAAATTGAATTTGTTATGCAGATGATGGTGCCTAAATTTATTAAAAACTGAATTTTATGAACGTTAATTTTTTTGGTTACATAAAGAGAAATTTTTGAAAAAATCATTAAAATTTATTATTCGAAATAACCAATAAAAATACAGTAAAAGATGTGAATAAATTTCCTTATTGCTGTAATTTAGCGACTTCAATAAACTCATCTAAATAATAAATTTTTATTTTCAAGATTTTCCATTTTCTATTAAATTAAAATGTAATAAAATAAATAAACCCCAAAAGATACTCTCTCGGCAACCTCATGATAAGTTTCAAGTTTCCAGTTCTTATAAAACTTTTTAATAATTCCGGTCGAAGAGATACTTAGAAATTCATTCCAGAGACTTAATATTCAAGTGTCATTTCGCTTTGATTTAAATAACTTACATTTTAACGTCGAAGAAGCAAAATAAACTCTTTAAAAACACTTACTTTCGAATGAAACCTTAAAAATCCTAAGCGCAAAAATGAAATTAGATCGACTTTCCTAAATTTCTTAATGTTCTGTTAAACTTTGTATTAATACTTTAAACCACTTATAATATGCCAAACACAAACCGGAGATTATAACTTTCGATCTGATGAGCTTAGTGGCGTTGTGTAATAAATAGGTTAGCAAATAGGAAGAGTAGGAAACGTGAAAATCCCTACAAAACCAAGCAATAGGTGGCTGTTATATAACCACTAAAACTTGTAATACCCATTTCGGACGACAAAAGCGATGAAGTCATAGAAGACCGAGTTGCGACTAGACGTAAAATGAGGTACAAAACGTTGCAGTATTAAGGAACCCAATATGCAGGGATAATACTCTGTAATGACCTTATTTCGTGCAAGTCGTTGATCAACCAGGATTACGCCTTAGCGGTGCATTCCTATGAAGTGTTATTACAAACTATTTCCTAGGATTTACAGTGATTTTGGGTTATATTTGACAAGACTTTACAAGAAGAATCAAGTTGCATTATATGTAATAACACAAGCTTTGCCTTTTTTTTAGTTTAACCTCGTTCTCCAAAACAAAACAATACAGGAGCAATAAAAGTTAATACGTATGGATAATTGGATAAACAATATGTAATTTTTTTTTTAGAAATTAGAATTATTCCTGTCTACAAATTCTTACTAAACAGCTGTTCAGAAAATCTACACTTATTGTTCCTGTTTATGTCTTAGGGCATTTGGATCGATAGAGCATTCTTTTATAAAAACAAAACAGAAAGAAATACTACATACAATGGTAATGTGATATTTACAGAGTTTATTTGAAATGGCATTAAGGGAGAGAATAAACAATAAACAGATTAAGCAAAGAAAAAAAATGGAAGTAAGACATTAACTCTAATAGTCCAAATTAAGCAATTTGATTAAAAAAGACAAACAAGCAAACGGGCTAAATTTGATTTCCAATGTGCAGTTTTAAGTTTCTTTTAGCATTTTGGACTAATCTTAACTGTGTATGAGTCAGTTTTATCTTCATAAGTTAGTATAATCCATTTGGACATTTTATTCAATTCTATTGCCATATTTTGTTGCAACCTTAACCTTTTGAGTTCATATGTCCATCATGGCAGTAATGACATTAATCCTGAAAATGCGCCAGTTATTATTCTTATATCTACGCTGTCTTTAGTTGGTAAGTTGCAAATCATGCTCGTGCAAAATATTAACTTAAAACAAACAAGGAAGCTGGCCAAGTTTTTGGTGCTGAACGTGCAATTTTAAGTATGTTGTAGCTTCTTGGTCTAATCTTGACCATGATTACGTCAGTTTTATCTCCATGTGGTATAACTAACAATTCTGTTGTCCTGACTTGTTGTGATCTTATTCAGTTTCTAGATCTTTGCATTCATGAATATAAGACGCAGCAAGTGGATCAAATCTCAGTCACTTCACTGAACAGATTATTATTTTCTGCAAATCATAACTGGAATGCTAAGGACATAGTTAAGATTACTGATTTAGGCCAAACTCGGAAACTCAGGGTTTAAATTGGAAGCAATCGAATATAGTTCAAAAGAACGAAATTCAAAAGATCGAAATTTAAAAGATCAAATTAATTTGATAGAAAGTAAGATAATCGAACGATAAAATGATCAAAAAATATGGTAGAAAATAAATTCATTGAACAAGAACTCTTTAAATCTTTCTATTGAAGATATTTTTGACTGTGACCATCCGTTAGTATATTGACATGACCAAAAGCCCTCAGCAACGCAATGAGTATATTTAGTGGAAAACGCATACGATTCCCTTACAACTGTGGTAAAGATCGACGCCGACGTCAAGTCATCTTTAAAATGTGCAATGGACTTGGGAGAATTCCATAAACATCGGCTTTTTACATCTAGTACAGTTATTTCCGAACAAATTGTTTGATCAAATTTATTTTGATATTTCTCTTGCTCGAACATTATTTTATTTTCAATCAGATTAATTCAACCAATTTAATTTCGATGAAATTAATTGAATCTTTAACGTAGACGGAAACGATCAAATCTACGACGTAATCGTTACTAAACTCGCATTTATAATAATCTTCTCTATAGTCTATAGTTACGTCTATCACAATTATGTGAATTGGCAACTGACTTGTTCCACCTACACTAAGTATACCTTAACAGACCTACCACAGATAAATAATAAGATTTAGACTTCTACTACTGTCTCTATCTTTACTTCTAATTAAAAGAATCATAGAAAACGGTGCAGGAACAGGATGAACAGTTTATCCTGATGCATCAGCTAACAATGCCCACAGAGGCTCATCAGTTGATTTCTCCATTTTCAGTTTACATGTACTAGGAATCTCTTCAAACTTTGGAACTGTAAACTCCATTTCCACAGAATACGATCAATAGGGATCACATTTGGGAGTAATTACAATACTACTGACTGTTTGGAACCTAAACAATACATTTTTCGATCTGGCACGACGAAGAAACCCAATACTATATCAACACTTATTCTGATTCTTCGGCCGTCCAGAAGTTTACAATCTAATTCTACAAGGACTTAGAATAATCTCTTACAATGTTGGTCAAGAAAGAGGATAAAAGAAAACATTTGGTTTCATCGGCATAATTTATGCTGTGATGGCAATCTTGAATTTCTAGGATTTGCTGTGTGGACTCATCACATATTCACGTAGGTATAGAGTATACGGGCTTATTTACCTCAGTATGTAACAGTTTGTTACTCGTCAGAATATAATTATTTAAATTTCTTAAAATCCCGCCAAGATTTAATTATTGTAGGTTGGTACGAGAATGTTACAAAATAATGTGGATGCATACTCTCGCCTTATTTAAGCTAATTTTCGTAATTTATTGCTGAGTTCAAAATTTGGTTTGTTTATTGATTAAATTGAATTAGGAATTATACATTGTTAAGCTTTTCTTATTTAAAATTATTCTTTTTAGGAAAATGCCAAATTTTGTTGTTCCCGGGGACTTCCCGAATGAAGTACCCTTGAATTAAATTGATTTTAAATTTTCTTGAATAACTGTTGTTCTCCCGCACAAAAACTTCGTTTACGCCTGATAGTTCTCTAAAATTCATAATTTAATTTAAAAAAGTAAAATATTGATCGTAAATCATTGATTTTCTCTTTAATTTAATTTGTAAATTCAGTTCTCTTGGATTTTGAAATCTGGCGGATGAATACGACATTTGATAAAGGTGCGGTCTTTCCGCCCTGTAGAAGGGAAGACCATTGTGTGACCAGCCCTTAAAAAGAACAGGTGGTTGGTTATTGAGGATTATTTAAAATTAAAAAGGTTTTTCACTCGTGTTGAAGAGTGGCCTTTAATTTTTATTTTTTTGTGTTGTGTGTTTGCAATAAACATATTGATTGAATAAAACTGTATATTATTTTTTTGTGCCTTATGTCTTACTGATAAACGCAACATCTATATAAATTTTGAGTTTTTTATCAATTTAAATAAAAAAGCTCTGGCGTCCAACATTATAAATGAATTATCGATAAGTTGTCTATCCTTAATGTTTTTGTTTGGTTTAAGATAAAAGTTTAATAACAGACCTGTGGTTTATTATAGAGCTGGTATATCCCAATCTAATTTAAAACTATCTGACACGATCCAAAATGAGATGAGTCATCATTAGCCGGATTGATTCTAATAAGCATTTAAGTTATTTAGTGAGTAACTTTTTAATTCACAGTCAGCTTTTTAAAGGATGTCACAAGCAACAATAATTATTGCCATCCCAACTGAAATCAAAATCTCTGGACGGTTAGCTGCTTTTCATGGCATACACAAATCAATTACTCACCTCAAAGACTATGCGCTCTAGGATTTATTTTCATATTCATTGACTGACAGAAGTGATTACAGCTAACCCATCAGTTGATATCATCTGCACGACGTACACTATGTGGTTGAACACTTCCATTACGTCCTATCTATAGGAGCAGTATTTGCAATCAGAGGAGAATTAATTCATTGATTCCCGCCATTTACAGAATTTTCCTTAAACAACAAATTATTAAAAATTGAGTATTTTTCAAAGTAAATATAACATTATTTCCATAACTAAGAGGTATACTACGACGATATCTCAACTACCCGGATACCTACTTGCATGGAACATATGTAGTTTCATCAACCAGATCACTAATTTCAACTGTAAGAATATTATTCTTCATCTTATATAAGAAAGAATAGTTTCTTTGCTTAGGGATTTATTATCAAATCAAGTATCATCGTTGTTCGAATGATTTTAAAAGATCCTGCTAGCAGAGTACAGATACTCTGAATTACCTATACTGACTACGTATCTTTTTTTTTAATCCTCTACTGCCCACGTCTTGATGACTTGTGTACCATTTCTGTTTTGCCAAGGCAGAAGTTTCTTTCAGATATTGGGAAATTGAGGGAAAGCCTCCCATGTAATGCCGTGCTAATAGTGCGGACTAGTGGATTTTTACATTTTTCTAGGGTTCTTGGTAGATGGTTTTCTGTTATTTTTAGAGACATACCATCTTCAATTAATTCAGTTCATATGGTCATTACCTCTTAAAATAATTAACTGATACTTAACATTTTGATAGACACACCTTACTTTAGGAAAGTGTTGTTTTATCATGATATTGGTTAATATTCTCATTTGTGAGATATTTCACGCAAGGCACATTTTGATTAGGTTGGGTGTAGTGTTCTGCTTTGTCAGAATGGTTCTGTATTACTATTTTGATATATTTCAACCTTCACCCTGTCGAAAACTGCGATGTCATCAAAATTTTCCTTTTGTTCAGTTTTAATTTTCATTTCCAACCATAGCATCTTTAGTACTGTTTGCGTTTTTATTCTATTGCTGTTTATGTAACATCTAGCTGATTCTCAAGACACCTTTCGTTTTCCATAACCTTGTTTTACTGCGTTTTTCAGAATTTGTTGTAGCTGTTCGTCCAAGTAAGTATACCTTTGTATTTGTTGCACTTTTACGTCACGGTAGGAAAATGCCTTGTATCTCCGTATAAAGCTATATACTACTGCAATACTAAGAAATAAGAAAACACCAAAGTATGAAGGATGTTTTAGCTACTCCATCTATAAAATCAAAGAAATTGCACTCGGTGCTTTCCAAATGTAAAAACATTTTATGGCTAAAATCTAGTAGTCATTCCTAAACTCTTAATTCTGTCTTACTAGAGTTGTGAAATTATAAAGTTCCTTAATTATACCAGGGTCAGCTAAGAAATCCAATATCATTTTACAACAAATAATTGAATAAGACCAAAACTGTTAGCTTTAGGCACACATACGTATACTGTTACTAGCAATAAATGTGGAATAAGAAAATATTAAAATATTCAGAGCGTTCTATTAAAAAATTGAATTATTTTTCATGTTTCTCGATCATCCTGTATAAAAAAAACAATGTATAGCCCAGTCACTTTATACATTCACCTCTAAAACAATCCGACTGGAGTTTCTTCTTCGGGATTCTCTTTATTTCGGCGTTAGAAATAATCCCTCAAAAGTCCATAAAGCCAACTGGACGACTACAGAAGTTACAGAAGGTCAAAGGTCACGAAAATCAGTTTTTCTCAAATATCTTGTAAACTATTTGTTTTACGTTAATTTTGGTTATTATGAAATTTGTTAATAAGCTCAATCTACGCAAAAAAGGTCCTATACAAAATTCACGTAGAACCAATAGGTTTTGAGTTATAGGGCTGAGAAGTTTCGGAGCAAAGCGCATACTCCCCTATACTATACGTATAGTGGTGTATACAGATAACAAGACCTATTTACACCTAGAAACATCGTTCATGCATCTCTACCTGCATTGTTTCTGTCTGAATTGTCTTTGGACAGGACCCTTCTGCATAATAATAATGGTAAGGGCCTTGAGTAGCAGCTGTCTAACATTCCAATGTAGGCTCATGGGTCACTGTATAACTGAAAATATTGGATGACGCATCTTGTACGTTTTAGATTCAGTTTAATGCTACATTTTGTAGTGTTCGGACGTTTTATTTATCTCAAAAACTATTGGTTCTACGTGAATTTTGTACAAGACCTTTTTTGGGTAGATTGAGCTTATTAACAAATTTCATAATGACCGAAATTAACGTAAAACAAATAGTTTACAAGATATTTGAGAAAAACTGATTTACGTTACCTTTGACCTTCTGTAACTTCTGTAGCCGTCCAGTTGGCTTTATGGACTTTTGAGGGATTGTGTTTGATCCCGAAATAAAGATTATCCCGAAGGAAAATCTTCAGTCGGATTTTTTTAGAGATTTGGCCTTTTTTTGTATAAAGTGACTGGGCTATGTAGTAAGAATTTTAATAATAATCTGTAAAGATTAGAAATTAAAGTTTATCACAACTGAAAGATTTTTTAAACCAAATGTTAATTAATAATACCAGAACAATTTGTTAAATTTCAGGACGTTTTACAAAGAAAATGGGGCTTACGTCAAAATTATAATAGATTATAATGTTATATCATTGCAATCAACATGGAACGAGCAATAAGAAAATAGTAAAATATCATTTTTAAAAAACGAGGTTTTATATGTCTTTACGGAACACGCTGTGCCGTCGACAATAATTTTAGAAGTTACAAACAATGGTTTTTCCAGAACAGGTTTTTAAATCTCTGCAAATAACGATGCTATCCTCCAGTCATACAGCGTTGGGATATCCTCTATATGAATAAATCTACAATTTGAGCTGTGATATCGTAAACTATAACCACGGTTCTTAGACAACCGGTTGTCTCATATGCTGAAATTCGATACCGTGACGTAACGAAATATGCCAGATTCATAGCTCAACGGCCGCATCAAATTATCAGGTGACCGGCGTATGGGCAACAGTCTCATCTAAGAACAGTGAACTATAACCACGTCGTGTGCAGTATTTGTTAAACTATTTTCAGTCCTTGTTTTATCCTTCATGATGGTTTCTGTTGTTAATATTATGTCTACGGCGTAACTGAAGTCAGATTTGAAAAATCCAAATCTACAAACACAAAGAGAAGCAACCATTCGATTTTGTTGTGGGAATTATAACACCTAGAGTATTGCATGATCTGATAGGTGCAATATTAATGTGTTCACTAATAAATATGCTAGTTTGGGTTTTCATGAAACCTAAAGTAATTGACAGACGGTCGGAAGCCTCTACCTAAATGACAAATTAAAACTCAATATCACAATAAATCAATACTTCACGAGTGAAAGTATTATTAAATTGTGGAGCCAAGCTTTTTCTGAATAAACCTCTGATAATAAATAATGAACGCTGCTAAATGCAACTTTCAGCAGTACTACATTAAAAAGTTAGTATTGACTTTTACATTATGTGTGCATGTTGAATTTAAATTAAACCTAAACACAGTATAAAAATGTGGTCTTATATAAGCAATTTTACGTAAAATTAAAGTGATTTACGTCCTGTAATAAGACCATATCTTGCAATCAAAGCTTTATCATTTTTCAACCTTTTTTTAAATTTCAATCGCTTTGCAGAACTTGATAATACATTTAAAAACCGCAAAACTAGAAATATACAGATTTAGATTTATTTTCCGAGGGTTTGAAGTAAACCGGTTTTTATTTGCGTCCAATTGCGGTTGGGTCGAGACCGCACTATGCCCATCTTATCACTGTATGTTGCCACGGCACTGCCCTTTTATTTTTTCTTTCAACCCTCATTTTATAAGGGACGTAAATTTCTCGGTTAGGAAAAAATGCTGTATTTTTATCTAAGCAAGGTCAAGGCAGAATTATCACAAAAGAAAACTTCTGCTGAAGGAGTTTTTAAAATGTGATGGAAACGTAAAGATAACAGTTTATACAGCAGTGTCACTGTCAAGGGTTGTGTTTAATTTTCAGGGGCTGCTTTGACCCTTTGGTGTACCTTTCTCTAGATATATTGTATAATCTATAACTGTCCATTTGTAATGTGTGAAATTTAGTTTAGAATATTACATAATGACAGCAATTTGTATAAAGTGTACTATCCTTATTTACGAAAGCGTCTCAAAATCTAGGTCACCTTCCTAATATCTATCATCAGAGAACCTTAGCCTAGATTTACATATTTGTCAGTTTCATAGAACGAAGGGATATAGAAAGGTATATTCTAAGGGGCTTGGAAAAGCTAGATTACACAACACACTTGCTAGGTTCTTTTATAAAATAACAAATTAGGAAATCTGCACTTTAATTTATGAAACTTAAATTATGAATTTCTGTTATATGAAACTGTTTTCAAATTTTAAACTTGAGGTGGGTAAAAAAATAGAATTGTAGCAACGCCTAGTGGAAGAAATAAAGTAGTTAGAAAGAAATCGTTAGGTATTCATTGGAAAAGTCTGAAGTCGAATAAAAATCTTAAAATACTCCAGCTATTCCAGAAGGCGGCTTGAAGTCGTATGTAAGGAGTCAGAAGTATCTAAAGTTTAATTTATTATTATCTATGTAATTTATCTTAACATTTACAGTTAAAAAAAGCGATAAGTTAAAGACAGTTAAAAAATAACAGTCGATTTAATTAACTTACCACCAATGAACAGAAAAAACTGACGAGGTGTAGCATTTCACTTACCTGAAAAAAAAGGACAAAATTAATTATCAAATTGGTATTGCTTGCATTAAAATGATAAATAGTAACATTTTGTATTTATGCGTCCTTGTAACCATTTTTGACCTACAGTATATCAATTACATCTGTAAATCTAAAATATGTTTTTGTAAAAGTATTAAAGTTTGTATTACATCTGCATTTAGAATTCAGAATCTTAATCTAGAAATTCTTTGTTCACGTTCATACACAACTCAGAATTTTAAAACTACGTGATATTATTACATACGAGTGTATAAGAAGAAATTACTACTGCAGCTATTACTTTGTTGGATTTAAAATTCAAAATGAAAATCCAAATTTAGTTTCAAATTAATTAAATTTAAAATTTTCATATGACGCTAAATATCTAAAAATGGACGCTTTCGGAGTGAAATATTGAAATAATACTTTTAAAGACTAAAAGTAACGTAGTACATCATAAGAAATACAAAATCAACATCGTAATAAGTATCCAAGCTCAGGTCATTAAAGAGAGCTTCCTTTGTGAACGATAGAAAATGATATTTTATAATCTTCTCTAATGCATACCATTTACCAAATTACCCAGGTAAAACAAAAAATCTAATATTTACGGTTTCCGTATCCAGTCCATTATACTTTGTCATATTTTATGTGGCTTTGCTAGATATTTATTTAGGTTAGCTCCAATGCACCAACTACTTATAATTTTAATAACTTGACGTCTTTGGAAATTAGGCTCTTCTTCAGGAGACTAAAGATGAGCACGATAATTCAACGTGCCGACCAAGCTAAAGGCGACACTCTTCTGACAAAAATAGAGAAAGTGGCTGTTCATATAAAGGAAGGGAGAGTTAATCGATTGTAGCGGTGGTCGAGGTCGTCACGCAGACTTCCAAATCCTGGGTAGTGGATATCCTGCATCGCGATTGATGCTATTGAAATGTTTGGGGATTTTTAATGCTTCCCTGGTCTTCATGGTGTAACAGAAAGATGATTTAAAAAATTATAGACGCATCTTCAAACAATATCTAATACCTTGTTCTTGTTCAAGTTTGGAAATAGCAGATGCAGATATGGGGAATGACCTTTTACACCGCTTGTGTTTATCGATCGGCCTGTCGTGAATACGACAGAATCTCCAAGTTAGAATCTGGCAAGATACCTCGCTGACATCCTAAAGGGCTATACTGGAAGAACTTATTCACATGTTCTGAACTCTTTATATTTTGTTCGGTTGACATCCAAAATTACCCTGGAACCGGGTGATCTCTTGGTCAGTTTCTATGTGACCTTTCTCTTCACTTCAATAGTGAATGCTATCAACAGGTCTCGGCAACTGCGATGAGCTCTCCGCTGTTACCCGCAATTGTAAAAATCTTCATGGAATCTTTTGAGACAATTTCCCTAGAATTAATCGAGTTCAAGCCTAAAGTTTGGTTTCGATACATAGACGACACCTTTATCGTATGGACAACACACGTTGTCTTGATTCCTTGATCATCTAAACAATTAGCATCCAGACTTCAAATTCACCGTGGAAGCGAGAAAAAGTCTCCAGTCTACCTGATGGAAGCCTTGGACACTCGGTATATCGCAAAATTTTTGTCGGAAAAGTTTTACCTCTAGCGTCGAGTTACCGTGCTCTTCTTCAGTCTCCTAAAGAAGTTCTTTATGAAAGTGAGCGAAACGAAATTATAATTTAACAATGACATGGTCTAATCCCAAAAGTCTTAGGTTTTATTTACTTATAATTTTGTTCACTTATCTTTTGATTTTCTTTCATTTTAGTTTAGTTTTTCTTTAATTTACAAAGATTAAGTTTTGTTTGCTTTTTGATCACACAATTGATTAAATTTATAAACTTTTATAACATAGTAGTAACCAGTAATCATTTCGTAAATTATCAGTACCTTTCGTCTTTCTATAATGATATTTAACTATTAACAATCCTGCCTCCAGTAAACTAAAAGTAAAAACTGACTAGATTTTCTGCTGTTTTTATATTTAAAACCTCCTACTAACAGATGATTTACGTAAGCAATCTGTTTATGTAAATAATATTTGATTGAATTTTTCATTGACCCAGACTGACTGCATGAATAAACTCATTCCAGAAGTTCAATATAACTCCGTTATTAAAAAATCTTCCTACACTATAAATAAACTTAAAATATCCTGTTTACACAATCTAATTTCAAGTTTGTTTCTACTCCTACATGTACAACTCCTGTATATTCACATTTCACTAAACTGAAAAGTAGGCAATTCAGGTGTGCTTTCAAATCCAGACGTGAACGGTTATGATTTGATATTTACATACATGTGAATATAAAATTCTCCAATCAGAGAGTTTTCAGCATAACTTCATTGGCAATTTATTTATTGACATAACTGTACAACTCGAGTGGAATGTCCATATCGCATTCGGACGATTGAGGCGTTACGCCTTCGGCATCGTGCCGTTTTCATGCGATATGGGCAGCCACTTCGTTGTATAATATAATATTTCTTACAATGCAATAAATTGGATTTTGCTAATTCTGAAGAAATTTTCAAGACATTTCGTTTTTAACAAACTGTTCAATCTCCATCATTGCCCACAGCAATATATGTATGTAGTATTGTAATCAACTGCAATGCAATGCATAGTGCTATCAAATTATAATCTGACCATTTCGATTTAATAAAATTTTTTTCGTTTAGAGTTTTTAAATATAATAAATAAGAATCTACTAGAAATCGTAACTTCCTGATGGATATAAAAAAGTAACAACAGGTCTTTTTGCTAACAAAAATATCTAGTTAAATGTTATATTAAAAAGAAACATTTTCATAGAATACAAACACCTAGATAATATTTAATATGTAGGTATAATAAAGTAAGCACGAGAAGATTCTAGCATAACATAAAGAAAAATAGAAGCAGATAGAAGCTCACTGTTATTTTTCTTATGATGGTGGCCCATGCTGAATGTGATATGAAAAGCAATCCCTTTCAGTCTACAGGCTATACAAAACAACTCGAGGTCAACATTTTCCGCAGTAGTAAGCATAACGATGTTTGCTGTTTCTTGTGAATGCTAGAACAAACTAACTCTATTCTGTCACGTTGCACTCGCTGCCTCTCGATACACTAGCTAAAATAAATAAGCAAATTGCCATCGTCTTGTACTGAACAATTGGTGTGTTTCGATCTTTATGAAGAATATTGCCAACATTATCAGACAGTTTCTGTTTTTACTTCAAGCTTTATTTATTTATTTATTTATCTAAAAGAAATACAAACAGGTCTGAACCCAATACAAATACTTCCTACAAAACAGAAACATCATGTCATTATAAATAAGGTACAAAGTATTAAATAATCCAGTTATACACAAAAGCATGAAAAAAACAGTTATTGCAATAAATAGGTGCATGCATATACGAGGGCGGTTCAGTAAGTACCCGTGTTTGACGACAGAAGGCGTTCCTGAGGGAAGTTGGTGTTATCATCGTGTGCTGCCATCTATCAAACGACGGTATAACAAATTGCAGACTGATTGATAGGTTAGTTTGGATTTGACAGCCATTTGAGTAAGACGTGTTTCGTGATTTTAGCTAAGATGGAAAAAGAGCAGTATCGTTCGGTAATTCGCTTTCTGTTTTTGGATGGGAAAAAATGCGAGGAGATAAAAGCAAAGTTGGATGCTGTTTATGGGGACACTTCGCCATCTATGACCACAGTTAGATATTGGTTCAACGAATTTAAACGTGGGCGAACATCCGTTTTTGATGAGGAGCGACCAGGACGCCCGGCAGACGTGGTTACCGAGGAAATCATTCAAAAAGTCCACGACATGATTCTCGCTGATCGACGAACGGAAGTGCGTGAAATAGCAGAGGCCGTAGGTGTGTCGACCGGAACGGCAATTAATATTTTACATGATAAGTTGGCGATGAAAAAATTGTCGGCGCGATGGGTGCCGCGATTGCTAACGGTGGACAACAAGCGGATGCGGCTGTTAACTTCGAAGCAGTGTTTGGAGCAATTTAAGCGAAATCCGAAGGCGTTTTTGCGTCGAGTTCTCACCGTTGATGAAACCTGGATTCATCATTACACACCAGAAACTAAGCAACAATCAAAACAATGGATTTCTCCCGGTGAATCTGCTCCAAAAAAGGCGAAGATGGTTCCATCGGCCGGAAAGGTCATGGCGACGATTTTTTGGGATGCGAACGGCGTCATCTTCATGGATTTTTTAGAAAAAGGAAGAACGATCACTAGACAATACTACAGTGAGTTATTAGACAGCTTCGACAAAAAATTGAAAGAGACACGGCCGCATTTGGCGAAAAAGAAGGTGCTGTTTCACCACGATAACGCACCAGCACATTCATCCGGAGTTGTCGCCGCCAAACTGCATGAATTGCGTTATGAATTGCTGCCGGACCCCCCGTATTCACCCGATCTGGCTCCCTGCGACTTTTTCTTGTTTCCTAACATGAAGAAATGACTCGCGGGAAAAAAATTTAGCTCAAACGAGGAAGTCATCGCCGAGATAGAGGCGTATTTTGGAGAGTTCGACAAATTCTATTTTTTGGAGGGGTTAAAAAAATGGCAGGAACGTTGGGAGAAGTGTATATTTCTAAAAGGAAAAATAAAAAAAAAATTTTTGAAAAAAATTGTGTTTTCATTTCTAACACGGGTACTTATTGAACCGCTCTCGTACATATATAATTTAATTTAATTTAATAGACACTTTGAAAAGTGGTAAGAGAAACGCAATTCTCATGTTAAGGGCGGAAGATTGTTGTTAATTTGTATTTAAAACTTGTCAGTGAAACTGAGAAGGGATTACATCTGTGATTGTAGCTTCGAACCATACGAACAAGTGGTGAATTTTGAAAAGAGTTAGTTCTCGAGAAAGAAGGTACGAAGAGATAATCGTTTCTAGTCGAACGGATAAGAACGTTAATGTTAATTAATTCTAAAATCTGTGTACAATCCAATATACCAGTGATCAACTTGTAAAGAAAAAGTAAGTCGAAAATTTCTTTAGAATTGGCTAATGGCAACAGCGCAAACTCAGTACGCGAGTGGTTGTAACTGATGGATGGCATATGAAACGTTTTATTAAGGTAACTTACAAACCTTTTCTGTATCGATTCTAGCATATTTATAAGTATTGTATTGTGGATTCCAAACTACGCTGGCCCAATTAATTATGCTACGCACGTAAGCAAAATAAAGGCTTCTGATACCACAAAGACTCGTGAATGGTTTGCAAATTCTAATCAAAAAACCCAAGTTCTTGTATGATTTCCTTGTGATGTAAGTAATATGTTTAGAAAAAGTTAGTTTGTTATCCAAAATAACTCCTAAATCTGTAATGGAACAAACTGACTGTAATTGCTGATTAGAGAGGTGATACGGGAATGTAAATACGGAGTAGTTCCTTGTAAAAGATATCGTGTAGCATTTTTGGAAGTTTAAAAACAGCTTGTTATTATGGCAGTAATCATACAGACGGTTTAAGTCATCTTGTAATAAACGGCAATCAGGAATAGATATAATTTCTCGGAAGATTTTTATATCGTCGGCGTATTAAAGAAACTTACTATTTTTTAAACAGCTGACTATATCGTTGATGTAAATTATAAAAAACAGAGGACCGAGGTGGGAGCCCTGCTGTACCCCTGACGTAATCACGGCAAAATCGGAACAATTGATTCTAACAGCTTGCAATGTGTTTGAAATGTATGACTTTACCCATCGCAGTAAGTCAGAGGTCAGTCCCATAATATCCAGCTTGTGTATAAGAATGTTATGGTCAATTTTATCGAACGCCTTGCTAAAGTCTGTGTATACAGAATCGACCTGTACACGTTGATCAAAAGCCTTGAGCAAATAATCTAGATAGCTTACTAAGTTAGTTTCCACTGATCTACCCGGCAAGAACCCGTGCTGCTAGGTACAAATATGATTTTTTGCTGTGCTTAAAACAATTTCGTAAACAATCTTCTCAAAGCGTTTTGGTAGAGTCGATAAGATGGACACTGGCCTGTAATTATTAACTAATTCTTTATCCCCAGATTTAAAGATAGGAACAATATAGGCTTTTTTCCAACTCTTTGGAAAAACACCCTCTTTTAGTGATCGGTTAAAGATCATGGATATCAGGAGCGCTAAATGCTTCGCACAATTACGCAATAGCACCGCGGGGATACCATCTGGTCCCGCCCCCTTGCCTATATCAAGCTGATTGAGAAGATTTAAAACCTTTTCTAGAGAAATTTCCAGTGTAGTAGCAGCAAGCATCCTATCGTTGTTAAGAACGATTACGTCGAAGTCCGGTAGCTGACCATATATAAATACAGAGTCAAAATGTTTAAGAAAAAGGTTACAAATAGATAAACCGTCATCTGTAGTTGCATCATCAAGGTTTACTTGGTGAGGTATATTCGAACTATGTTTCCTTGATTTAACATACGACCAAATACGTTTAGGATTGGTAACTAAGTCTTCCTCGGTAGATCTAATTAACTTAGGAAAATCTAAAGAAATTAAGTATTTTGAACGGCCACGAAGTAAACTAAATGTAAGATAATCAAGTTTGTTATTATATAGTTTCCATTTTTTGTGAAATTTACGTTTCTCTTTGATCACTTCTATTGTGGATGCGGAAAGCCAGGATGGATAATGCGAATGTACAGTTCTTGTTCATTAATGATGTCAAACACAATGTTGTAAAATGCAGCTAATGATTCCTCACAATTCAGATTGTGTAACTGGTTTTGCCAGTCGATTCTACTTAGTTTTAAGTTAATATTGCAGTAATCCGCCCGTTTAAAACAGTATCTGACCTCATTCTTATTAGTTAGTTGATCTATGTTTAGAAATTTTAGGTTAATATCGAGTGGGGGATGATGCTGATCTACATTAACAATAGGGCTGTAACATATGTGAACTGATTTAATACAATAATAGTTAGAAAAGATTAGGTCTAACATCCTGCCGTTACAGTTTTCTACATCGTTAAATTGGACTAGACTGCAATAGGAAAATAAATTAACAAAATCTGTAGCCGAAGGGTCATATTCTTGTGGGTTAATGAATATAGTGGTGGATAATTATTAAAAACTTACAGCTTCCTAACATCCCTTTCCGACTTTATAAATAAAATTTTTGACTTCTCGCCTTTTCGTACAAAAATGGAGCAGTTACGGGTCCATACGAACTTATAACCTTTTTTTTTTGGCCTCATCTCTGATTGACTTATACAACAACTTGTTATTAAGGGTTAAATGTTCGTTGATATAGATATTATCTCCAATATTGTTGATACAAGTGCCATAATGATTGCGGTCTTCCCTCGACCTTTTCTTTGCTTTGAAGGCTGCTACGATGTCTTCGCGTTTGCGTCGGAACACAAATCTAACAACTATCTTTCTCAGAAAAAAAAATACAAAATGCTTTTTTATCTTCTGTTACTTTGTAAATAGAATACTGATAACTTCAGGAAACTACCGAAATTAACGTTTTTGCATTATAAAACATGTCTGTTTAAGTAAACATGGGTTCCAGTAAAGTGAATGTTTTCATGGCATCTCTGTAGCATGGTTCGCATGAGCTTTCAAATGTATCCAGTTGAGACTTTGTTACCTATTGGATGATCTGAGATGTCATTCTACCAAATTGCATAAATTCTAAATAGAATTTAAGTTTAAGTTTATTGGTGGTTAATCCATAGTTGAATCTAATATTCTTGGAAGGAGTCCTGCAATAACAGAAAACAAAGACCTATACTACATACAGCAGGTACAATGTGATCTTCTAGAATTGTGTCAGTGTATAGCGGTGAGTCTTTTGGATGACTAGAAGTCCCATTTTTTGGTCAAGGTTAATGACATCCTAAATCATCACTTTCTGTAGGGTAACAGCGTTTATAAGTATGTATTCAACTTAGAAGTTTCATTAAGTTGATAGACCAAAGATGACCTTTTATTGGCATTAACACTAACGCAAGGGCAGTTTCCAACCTCAACTGCGCTAGTTAAATTAGCGCGGGGACAATTTTTTGTATTGAAAAGAACTGTATCCCATGATAAAATCAAAGGTTTGAGTGGCTTTCAATTATGAATCATAAGTGTTAAGCAATTTTTGTGTTGTGTAAGGTATATTGAATTCTATTAAAATTTTGTGAAACTAAATATAGTATTTTGGAGGAGGATTGCAATTTTAAAACTAATTGTGGCCTTGCATGCAAACAATTACAAAATCATTGTAATCAAATTTTACTCCTGTGGTAAATATTCATGAATAGTATTAATA
>VTPC01090701.1:0-26838 GCA_011009095.1 Ignelater luminosus
CACGGGTTTTATTCTTCACATCACTAACTTGTCCCAAGAGCTCGAATGTTTTCACCAATTTCTGTATTGCGGTCCGACAAGGTGCTTCACGGTGACCCAAAAATGTTCGAGTTTTACGAACCGTCTCTGCCAAATTTTCACCATTTTTATAGTGAATTTTAATAATTTCAATGCGTTGTTGAAGCGTGTATCGTTCCATATTTATTAATGGCGTAGTTTCTACTTGTCAAATGTCAAAAAATGATAGCTTCAAAAGTGACATCTACCGAAATAGCGGGCTATTCAAAATAACACCTCTTATTGGAAAACCCTTTATTAGCAAATAGAAATTGTATCAGTGATATATAGTATGGGATTTGTTAAACTACTACAGTATATTGGGAGGGGAGGAGGCTTGAAATTATAACCTTTGGTTCCGCATAATATATAATAATAAGTATGTTAGTTACCTAAGACATTTCTATCGATATTGTTTGAAAAGCAGACGTCTTATCTGTTCTGCCTTTTGATTACTACTGACGAGTACACTTCGAGCATCACACTCTTTTCATACATTTTCTTTGTATTATCAGTGGAGTAATAATAATAGAAAGACAGTCCTGAAGATAACAGTCGAAGAAGGGTCAAACTCTTAGAACGTCCTCCGGATCCCAAACACAACAATGATTTGCTTGCTTGCATGCTGAGATGGCCAAGCAAATACGAATTAGTTTCTTGATTTTATTATATACATACCTTTGAGTTCCTTTTAAAATCTTTAGAGCTTACGAAACCAACTTAATTATCAACAAATGAGTAAAACGTGACGTTTAGTACAACAAATAAAATTACCTTGTGGTCGGGATAAGTGCTCTAAAAGGCTGTTACATACTCTATCATTACACAAATCAAAACACTTATAAGATCTTCGAACTTTAAATTCCAAATATTTCTAGTCCAACTGTCTTTAGATTTTTAATTGTTTTTGAGTTTAACAAGTTTAGTTTGAGATTGTGTTTTCTTTTGAGTTTTTTGTTACAGTATAGTCTGGCTTAACAATTTCAAAAAGTGGCAGACATGTTTAATAGCTCACGGCCCACGGAGGATCAATACAAATGCAATACCTTACTATGCTGTAAGATTAAAAAGAATTTCGATTTTATTTAATCTAAACAAACAAGCCTACGCTAAATTATATGTTTTTGAAGAAAGAGCGTGTGTTTTCTTCTTTGCAGCAACCGCAAATTGAATCTGGACCGCGCCTGCAAGTTGGATGGTAAGCGCCACGCTCCTCATAAACATGTGCAAAGGCGATAAAACATTTAAGGTCTACTTTTCTTAACAGTTTTGCCTGTTGGAAAAAATACCCGTTGTCAAGAGAGAATTAATGTAAATATTGATTTACACCTTTGTTTACTGTATTATCAATTTATCATCTGAACACAACAAATTCACAAATCATGACAATGCAAACTCTTGGGCAGTTCAACAGTTAGGACAAAGATGAATTCACTTAATTAATTAAAAGATAATTGTCTACCAACCAATTTGTCTATTGAAAACAGAAAAGTCAAATCAAAATAGCAATTTTCTTAAGTTTTTCTTTCATGCTTACCAAGTATTATGTTATGCAGTAATGCAGTGATTCAATGGTAATTCTATTATTCTGATAAAAAGTAATTTATACACATTTCTATTAATGGCTTTCATATCGTTGCTAAACCGCAAACAAATGTTTCAACGTCATAGGAATGTGTGGTCATCACCGTACTTGTTTTATTGTAAAAGATAAGTAGGTGCTAGTGATAACTAGTCATACGATAATGAAAGGAAGAGTTTAGATATTAAGTAATTCACGCGGCCTTTTACTGACTGCGTTTTTGCAATCTACTAATGTATCATAAATATATATATGTTAGTACCACCATAACCATTGATTTAGGAGTAGCTCGCAATAAACTTCAGTTAACTTAGTTATACTTACTAATAAATTGCAGTTCCTAGAAAATGTAGGATTTGCAATTACTGCACTGGAACTCACCTCAATCAGTAACAGCATAAAACGATAGATGTTAGATTTAGTTTTTTAATTTTTTTTTCTAACGAGTTTAATGCTATTGTTTTGTTTACTAAATTAGTTTAGTGTTTTCTTGCTAATAGATTGTGGATAGATAATTGCAAATATTTATTGAAATATGTTGTCACACTGACAATTACCTTTCGTAATTAGAATGCAATATTTACTTTATAAGCTAAAATTAACCTACTTATCTATTTTCATTGCATAATAAAAAAAACTAAATTAATAGTTAGAGTTAACAACTTAATAATACAGAACAATGCAACGACGCTACACGACGCTATAATTTGCATGTTGGCGTCATTCATCATCACTTTTCAGTTCATGTTTATTTTCGTGCGTTTAGAGGGCGCCACTTTCTTAGTTCTTTACGTTTAGTCACTTCAACATTGACAACATTCGTCTAGTTATTCCTTGAATTTCCGTGTCAATAAATTTATAAGACAGTTAAATAAGTTAATGATGGAACCTAAACTGAAAATAGAAGATAGTGAACAATGCGTAAAGCCCATAATATCAGTTTTTATCAAGAACGAGCAGGTGTTGTCATCAGATGGTAACCATATCTACATTTACCACTTGAATGCAAATTTAATTCCGTTTTTTCCTAGGCATTGAAAACGTTTCTGAAGACACAAATACAGAACTTGACAATAAATTAGAAGCTACTAAAGATATAAAATTGAATTCACAAAAAAAGACACATCAGTGCTACATCTGTAGTCGCAAATTTGCAAGAAAAACGCGTTTAAAATCACACATGTTAATTCATAGTAATGAGAAACCTTTTCAGTGTAAAATGTGTAATTATAAATGTAGACGAAAAGATAGTTTGAAATTACATGTGCAGAGCCATAGTGGAGAGAAAGGTTTTAACTGTAAAATATGTGGTTATAAATGTACACAAAAAAGTACTTTACAGAAACACCTGCGTATTCATAGTGGTGAAAGACCTTTTGTGTGTCAACTTTGTGGTTATAAATCTATACAGGCAAGCAATTTAAAAAGGCATATACGCGTTCATAGTAGCGAAAAACCTTTTGAGTGCAAAATTTGTGGTTATAAAACTACAGAGAAAAGAAATCTAGAAGCACATATTCGCGTTCATAGTGGCGAGAAACCTTTTGAATGTAAAATATGTAACTGTAAGTTTACAATAAAAAGTAGTTTAAGAATCCACATGCGCATTCATGCTGGAGATAAACCTTTTGAGTGCAAAATATGCGGTTATAAGTGCGTTATAAAGAGCATTTTACGAAAACATATTCGTACTCACAGTGGAGAAAAGCCCTTTGAGTGTTTAGTGTGTGGTCAGAGATTTACAAGGAAGAGCAGTTTACAAGCACATATACTCATTCATAGTGGAGAGAAGCCTTTCGAGTGTAAAATTTGTAGTCATAGATTTATAGCGAAAAAAAATTTAAAAGAACATGTGCGTATTCATAGTGGAGAGAAGCCTTTTGAGTGTAAAACGTGTGGTCATAAATTTACACAAAAGACTAATTTAAAGACACATATGCGCATTCATAGTTAAAACTAATGTTTTAAGTGCTGCATATAAAACCTAACCTACATCCAAAGACTGTAGCATTGAAATATTAAGATTTTTAAAAAATCAAGATCAATTACATCATTACAATTAAATCTTGTTTATTTATCAATAAATTATACTGAATTATATGTTTATTGTTTTAATTTATCATTTATCTCTTCAGTAACATCAGTAGTGTGGTGCAATGTTGTGTAGTAAGTAGTATGTACTGTCAGTACTATAATTAGGGCTGGGCAAAATACATTTCATCTTGTATTTCAAATACAAAATACATGTAAAAAGGTATTTGAAATACAAAATACGAGTTACTAGCTTCATGATTTTTCTTAAAAGTACAAAATACCTACATCTGATAAAAAGAACTAAATATAATCAAAGCACAAATCTCTATTATAACTTATTCAGAATCACATTGCATGTAATTCTGAGGACAGATCAAAGAAATTCTGAAAACATTTATGTGAGCAATTTTGTATTTTTGTTTTAGGAGCGAGCATGACATACAGGCTTTTCTTGCGGTCTTGTAATCTTTGTTTCAGAGAAAACGATTTTATTATTAGATGTAAATCCACGTTCACGATTTTTTTACACCACATCCTTTTTTATCATTAAAATTGCACCACCTGTTGCAATAGTGTACTTTGTTACAAGGAGTAGAATGAAGTCTTTTTGTGTTGAACACGTTTGCGGTGCGGTGCAAGAAGTGCGAAACACAAAAAGACGTTCTACTCCGAGTCACATTTACTACTTTTTCTTCGAGCGTACAAAATTAACTAAAAATTAAAATTCAAACAGACAACATTTAAATTTTAAATTTGACATTTGTAAACAAGATCGGCTGGAGTATTGAAATATTACATATAACATTATTGTATTAGCATAATGTAGATGTTTTATTACTGTAAAAAAAACCATGAACTTCAATGTCAGCCACGAATATCAAAATGGGCATATTATTATACGCTCGAAGAAAAAATACCTTGTAAATTGTATTTTAAATAAAAAATGGAGATATACGGCCAGTGAATTTAGAAGATTTAAAAGCAAGAATTCGTCAAGAAATACGTCGTATATCTCAAGAAGTTGTTGAGAATATTCAAAAAGAATTTGTTCGTCGTCTTGGCTATTGTCAGGTTGCCAACGGTGCACAATTTAAACATTTAATTTAGTTGTCTTTTAAATTTTACATTACCAGTAAACTTAATATTGTGAAATTCTGAGGTCGTTTTTTCAAAATTTTCTCATGTGACCTATACCCATAATTACCTTACCGTTTGTAAAAAAATGTGTTCTTTTAAACTCCGTGATAAAATATAGGGATTGCCATTAAAGAAAATTTGATGACGTCATACCTGCTATATGACTCACCCTGTATACATATTTTCTGTTTAAAAATAAAAATTGACCGGTCCGAGCGTTTTTCCTAAAACTTTGTTCCTGAATTTTTAAAGAATTTATGCACTACTTTACGAAAGAACTGTATAGAGACAGCCTATTGCAACAATGAACCAAACTTCGTTGGCATTAGGAGAAGCGAAGGTATAGATGTGTAAGCCCATGTACCGGGAGAACTGTTTCATTTTGACTAATAGGTATCTCATATTTCACTTTAAATTAGACAAAATGCTCCCCTTCTCTCCTCTCTCTCTTGAGTTAGAGAATTGTCCGCAAAAGCAAGGTACACAGCTAATGCAGAGATTATAGAAACAATTTTAAAACAATTATTATAGAAGTTTTGGTATCTATGTAGTTGGGAGAGATTGAACATTGACAAATGTATCTTAGCGGCCCGATGGGTTGCTTTAACTAAAGGTTTCTTGGATAAAAGGCTCTTGATACAGATGAGTCTAATCCAAGCCATGGAAAACAGTTTTTTTAATGGTTCCAGGTATAGATGACCACCTGGCTTATAAGTAATAAATATATTCAGCAATAGATATAATTTCCCTACTTCTTATTACAGCAGAGTTTGCAACAAACCAAGAAGTCGGCTGTCTGGCAGAAATCTGAAGAAAAGACCCCTTATAGAACGGAAACTACAAAAGCAGTAAAGAACTCGGATTCTTCTGAGACTAGAACGTTAGGTACTCAAACAATGGCATTAAGCATATCTCAAAATAGAGATGAAAGTCTTTCTAGAGAACATTTTAGAGAAAACGACAGGTAAACAGGACATCAGGTTACTGAAAAAACTAATAACGTGGCACTGTCAGTTAAATAAGAATCTCTTTACTGTGAGAAAGGAGTGTCGCTTTGTCATGTCAGTCAGTCAGTCAGGTAGACTGGATTGAGGAAAGATAAGAAAGTTATACCCAAGGGAATTCCTGAAACTTGTTAAAGACATCAGATTTTTTCAGGGTATTATTTTAACTAGAGACTAATTACAATAGAAATAAATAGATTTTTCTTCAAAGTAAACTAGATTGTTGGTTGGAAAGAGAAATCTCTTCCGAAAGAATTTGTTCTGCTACGCAATGGCAGCAAAACAAATATCGTAACAAACGCATCTTTCCTGCAATATCGTACGCTTAATAAATTTAGTAAAATTTAATTAAAAAGATTGAAGATCCTACATAAGTAAAAATACCTGTATCGTCTTTCCAAAGGCACACTGTATACATAGATAGCAGTATACATAATACAGTTTTAATACTACATAACTTGTCAAACGTAACTGGATCGGTGTACCTTGACTACAGTGCTGGAAATGCGATGAGCAGGGTTATCTTAGAAGAAATTGCACCAAGAGTGGTGCAGTTAGGAATAACCAAGATCAAGAGAAACTAGAGCGGATCAGTGTGAGGGGCGAACATCGACCTCCTTAAGTCATGTCTCGGAAAATACCATCCAAGTGGCTTCGTTGTGGTATCAATCAGACAGCCTTTACATCGATGGCAGTATTTTTGGGAAGACATGTTCGTTATTGATCGATACTGGAGCAACAAGGACAATAATCCGTCATGATATTGTTGACGATAGAGAGTTGGGTTGAAAACCGCTATGGGTGAGTATGCCGATGTTCTTGGGGAACTGATGGAGGAAATGGGAATTGGTTTCAAGAGCTGCACGCATCGGGTGTTGGTAGCGGATATATCCGACGAAGTTATCCTGGGAATGGATTTGTTGAAAAAGTTTGGGTTTACATTAGATATGAAGAATGGGATCGTTTGTGTAGATAACCAAAAAGAAGAAGAATTGTTTCGAGTAATACTTGTCGATGACGTTACCCTGCCGGCGTGAAGTGAGGAGGTTGTTATGGTCCGAATGGATGGAAATCTCCGGGCGGGTTGTATAGGTGCCTTAGAACCGGATTATGCCAACAAAGACATTGGAAAAGGTATTCTGATTGGAAAAGTGTTAATGGATGTGAAAGAACTAACGCCTATTCGATTAATGAATGGTAACGATTTCCCAATGTCATTGAAGAATAACACCGAAATCGGTTCTTGTGTGCCGGTGTCCTTTATAGTACGGTGTACAAATATATCTTTGTAACGGCTAATTTAACTCCAAGCTAAAAGACTAGGGTGCAAGAGTTAATTAGCCGTTACAAAGATATTAGTACCTTACTTTTAAATGGATTAGTATATTATTGTTGCAAAAATTTAACAGGTGAAATTTGATAACTCTATAAATAAAAACAATGACGGAATGTAAACGAATATTCTTTGAAAATAGAAAACGTAAATAATACGATTTTAATGCATTAATGATGAAGTAACGGAAAAAGGCTACAACACTTATTATTATTTCCGAATTCCGATAGAATATAAAGTAAATGTATTTATGGACGTCATGCATAATAGAATACAGGAAAGAGCACATATTTCCTACGTGATCTTCTTTGTTATTCCGATGTAGTAAAGCAAACTTGCTTGTCACCAGAAAACTTCCTCTGATGTAGATAGGTAAATTTGCTTTGTATTGCATACAAGTAGTACTATAATTGTTTTATTAGAAACAAGAGTGATACTTTTTGTGGCAAGTCTATAGGATTTAGCTATGGTTTCTTAGGACACTGCGCAACATGCGACTTCCTATGTAAACAGAAACCGAGACGATTTCTTAAAATTCAGTTTATTTTGATTTCTTGAAGCGATAAGAACAGAATGAACATCAAGTGTAGAATAAATACATTTCTACGAGTATCATTGCTGGAAAAGGAAATTGATGAACAAGAGGTGTTATTGTTCGTTGCAAATAAAAGTGTACTAAACGAGTTGTTCTTGAATAGAAAATCAGAGCGAGCTTATAAAGTAACAGTAGAAAGGATTATTTAATGAAAGTAAATATTAAGATCAGTTTCATGAGATAATACTATACTTATGGAAGTACTGTAGTACCAACAAACACATTATTATTCGATGATTCCAATAGCTAGCTCATGAGACAAGCTTCCACTTCATATCGGGAAATGATAGTCATAATCTCTGCTTTCTAAGAATGTTGAAGGAAAATTCTTCATTCTTATCAGTCTTTTATCACTTGATGGTCTTTCACGTCTTATTATAGTTGTAGGATGATCTTGTTGAATTTCTAATTTGTGCATTCTAGAAGACGCTGTACCCAGCGATACCCAATAGTTGGTTTGCGTTTTTGCTAATTTTTATTGCGTACTCTTCCTCAATATTTTCGCTATCAGTATTCACTTCCAGATCAACATTATCTTCATTCTGATATTTATTGATATTACTAGTCGATCTAGATTCTAGAACAATACCTTAAGGGCGAGTTGTACCTTCTAAGTCTAATGTATTTTTATCTAATAACCTTGGAAGGCTGAAAATGAATTAATTAGGAAATTCCCTTGTAAACAGAAAAAAAGTCGAGGAATTGTCAAGAAAGTTACTCTACAAAATTCTTAATATTTCTTATGATCATTTATATAGAAGCGTTGCCAGTTGTGTACATCTTGCATAATAAAGAATTTATTATTATTTTAATGCATGCAGTCAACGGAAGAGATAATATTCTTTCCGATAAAATACAAATAATGCAATGTAGTACGTGTCATAGGTGTTATTCATTATATAATACAGGAAGAGGCAGGTATTACGTCCTACGTGCTACTATACCGCCTGTACATTCCTTCTTATTTCATCATGTAAAACAAACTTCTCATTCATTAGAAAATTATCCTTAGAGTATCAATTGTTTAAAACAATGAGGTCATATGAAACAAATAAAGCGTTACGTTATCGTTGATTTCTAGTTTATTATAAAGTTAAAAGACTTATCCATTCATTTTGATGACTATGTACTTATGTACAACTGTGTAACGTAATATATAATATAAAATGCAAAATGTAAACGAAAGAAAACAAATGAAATTTTAATTTTCCGAAAACTTTTCTCAATTAGGTTTTTGTCAAACTATGTATTAGAAATATTCCACATCCGATTTCCATGAACTGAAACAAAACAATTATTTATTGATGGAATTCAATACCAAACAAAACAAATATAAAGAAAACTACCTGTAAAACTGAACAAACTGTCGCGACAGTAGCTGTTTCTTTGGCGACTTGTAGAATTTCCTGCACGACTACCGACGTGCAACCAGATTTATACCAGATAACAGAACGATTATCCTTTAATTCTTCTAAACAGTCATCAAATTCACAACATTTATTTTCATCTTCTTGCCACGAAGTTTGAAGATAATCATTTGGACCATCGATTCCACAGCATCCTAGCTAAAACAGCAATAAGCATAATCTAATTATCATTGCATCGCAGCGGAAAATAAGAGTCTACATGTACGAATTTTCCAAATAACTAACAATTAGATTCGATCAGTACAAGCCACGTACAGTTACAACTCACAAAAAGAATTGCAACGATTTAGCATCATTAATAACAAATTTCATGTGTTATCTCCCTGTGCACTTATCGATTTTGTCCGTCAGAGACTACAACCTTGCAGAATATCGGTTTTCTTTTCTTTTTAAGATTTACCTAGAAATATTTGCAAATTAAACTTGTTTTGCTGTTGTAGATGAACTTTTAAAACCGTTGCTATGCCGGCACGTTTAAGCTTAACCAGTGTAATTAACAAATGTACGAGGGCGGTTCAGTAGTACCCGTGTTTGACGACAGAAGGCGTTCCTGAGGGAAGTTGGTGTTATCATCGTGTGCTGCCATCTATCAAACGACGGTATAACAAATTGCAGACTGATTGATAGGTTAGTTTGGATTTGACAGCCATTTGAGTAAGACGTGTTTCGTGATTTTAGCTAAGATGGAAAAAGAGCAGTATCGTTCGGTAACTCGCTTTCTGTTTTTGGTAGGGAAAAAATGCGAGGAGATAAAAGCAAAGTTGGATGCTGTTTATGGGGACACTTCGCCATCTATGACCACAGTTAGATATTGGGTCAACGAATTTAAACGTGGGCGAACATCAGTTTTTGATGAGGAGCGACCAGGACGCCCGGCAGACGTGGTTACCGAAGAAATCATTCAAAAAGTCCACGACATGATTCTCGCTGATCGACGAACGAAAGTGCGTGAAGTAGCAGAGGTCGTAGGTGTGTCGACCGGAACGGCAATTAATATTTTACATGATAAGTTGGCGATGAAAAAATTGTCGGCGCGATGGGTGCCGCGATTGCTAACGGTGGACAAAATCCGAAGGAGTTTTTGCGTCGAGTTGTCACCGTTGATGAAACCTGGATTCATCATTACACACTAGAAACTAAGCAACAATCAAAACAATGGATTTCTCCCGGTGAATCTGCTCCAAAGAAGGCGAAGATGGTTCCATCGGCCGGAAAGGTCATGGCGAGGATTTTTTGGGATGCAAACGGCGTCATCCTCATGGATTTTTTAGAAAAAGGAAGAACGATCACTGGACAATACTACAGTGGGTTATTAGACAGCTTCGACAAAAAATTGAAGGAGACACGACCGCATTTGGCGAAAAATAAGGTGCTGTTTCACCACGATAACGCACCAGCACATTCATCCGGAGTTGTCGCCGCCAAACTGCATGAATTGCGTTATGAATTGCTGCCGCACCCCCCGTATTCACCCGATCTGGCTCCCTGCGACTTTTTCTCGTTTCCTAACATGAAGAAATGGCTCGCGGGAAAAAAATTTAGCTCAAACGAGGAAGTCATCGCCGAGATAGAGGCTTATTTTGGAGAGTTTGACAAATCCTATTTTTTGGAGGGGTTAAGAAAATGGCAGGAACGTTGGGAGAAGTGTATATTTCTAAAAGGAGACTATGTTGAAAAATAAAAAAAAAAATTTTGAAAAAAATTGTGTCTTCATTTCTAACACGGGTACTTATTGAACCGCCCTCGTAATTTACGTATGTTTATAAGATTTTTTAGAGAAATTAGATATTTTTCATTCCAACTGTATAATACAGAAAAATAAATTTGTAGAACAACTTTGTCGTACATTTTATATAGAGTTCGACTAGAATTATTTGAAATTTAAGTTATGAACTGAAAATGTTTGTAACGGTCGTTTTATTCTTTCTGCTAAGAGTTATCTTGTTTGGGCAACATTTTAAGTTTGAAATGATTTCCTGATCAAGTTTATATATCTGTTGGGTTATTCGCTTTCGTTGTTCTTAACTGCATTGCTATTTTGTATTCTCACAATCTAACATGATATATTGGAAATGCTTAAAAATACCGGCCACATTGCTCGGATTTAAGCATGTACAGTTAATACATAAAATAATGTCGGAAGATGTTTTACAATTTAGAATTTGAGGTTTAATCTAATAACGAAACTCACATTGTATGAGTGTTACTCTACTAAGTAAGACCAATTAATTAAAGTTAGTATCCTTCCATTGTAAAAATTGCCATTAATTCATGTATAAGATTATCCAAAAGTAAGTTAACTTTTCAAGTTGCCATAACTTGTCTAAAAATTAAAGTATACAAAAAATAAAAACATCATAGTACTCTTAAAACAATGGAATTTATTACTTTTAGTTTAAATGTTGAATATGTCCCCCATTTTGTTCTTCCACGAGCAACAATCTTTCTTCTATACCGCGAACCGCATTCTTCAATAAATCGGGCTGAATGCCTTCAATTTGTTGCGATATTGGATTTTTTAGTTCATTCAGAGTGGTGGGGTTCTTTTAAAAACTTGTTCCTTAAGGTAGCTCTAAAGCCAGAAATCCCCGGATTAATGTCAGGAGAATATGGGGTGGTGCACCATCCTGCATAAAGACTATATTTTCAATATCATGATTCCTCAGACTTGGTATTGCAAAATTTCGCAGCATGTCGAAGTAACGTTGTCCAGTAACCGTCACTGTTCTTTCATTCTCTTAAAAATACGGTCCTATAATAAACCGGGAAGTGAATCCACACCACACGGTAACCTTCAAATCATGCAGTCCCTATTCAGTAACTGTATGGGGATGATTTTTAGACCAAATTTTACAATTATGAGTGTTAACACCACCATTTAATTGGAAATATGCTTCATCGGTCTATAAGATGTTATTCAATCATTGCGGATTCATTTGAATTTGTGCTAAGACTGTAAGAGCAAATTATACCTAACTGGTTTGTCAGTTTCTTTAAGTTCCAAAAAACTTGCATCTTATATGGGTAGCGTTTTAAGATTTTTCTGAGAATTCGCCAAACAATTGAATAACTCATCTGCAGACACTGCGACTTGATTAGCACTACAAATTCGGTAGGTGTTATTTTCAGAAATTTCTTCAGTAACGTTAATATCATTAGCAACGTTAGATCTTCCAAACTTTTTTTGGCGATTAACTTTCTGTAAGCTTGTAAACTAACGGACCAACTCTTAAGTTACTAATAGTTCTGAATCTGCATAGACCATTTTTAGACTTCTTCCACATTCATAATAACATTGAATAAAACCAATTTTAACTTGCAATGTCAAAACCATTTTAATTGAGTTTTGAAAGATTACCAACAAACCTATTATCATGACAACCACAAATGAAAACTATGGCGGACTAACAAACCTCATTGCTTTATGGCTACAAATTTATTTTACATTTGCTTGTCCATCGAGCTTTTAAAAAGTTATGGCGACTTCAAAATGTATCTTACTTTTGAATAACCTTATATGAAACACGTATTTTAAGAAATTCTTTTATGAGTCGACTATACCATTAATGGCGGACCAGTCAGAAATTGATGGGATCTAAATAATGATAAAGTTGCATCCTTCAGTATTTTGTACATATATAGGGCTTATGCGTACGACTGCAACATCCTTGCTATTTTTCTAATTAATATTTGATCTATCCATTGTAACGGTCTTTTGTCGTTATCATCCCGTCACATGGTAAACCTCATGGTATATCATCAACCTTCCTTGTGAGACACCGTGTATATACAAAAGTTCCTTTAACAACTTATTTCTTTGCTTTCCAACAAGATTCCAATTATTAATATTGTGTCTAAATACATAATTTTGCGAGTGAGTAGGTCGATTTCTTCCATGGGAAGGGTGATAATTTGCGGACCGGTAAACTCTTTCGAATTCTGGAGGGGACGCGGCAAGCGGGCCGGAGAGAAAGAATCGAGACGTAAGTAGTGCAAGTGTTTCCTGCACCTCTTTCTCTCGCTGGGGAGAAGAAATAGAAACAAAAATCTTTTATAAAGGGTTTTTTATTAGAACCCCACATCGGATTCCTCTGTTGTTAACGAATCTCAGAGAGATTTCTTTGGTGGAAGCCAAGGAAGTTCTAGGGAGTCCGTGGGCTCATCGATGTTAATTGTAATTTTCAACTACCTTGGATTGCTACCACGAGGGTTGCTGGATTCCCAAGCTAGCATCTAGCTAGTTTAATCATTTCACCGGAAGTCTCAGAACCGGACAGGTTAATCGCTTACGAAAACCCGACTTTTAAGAAATTTCAGGTTCCACCCGGTACCAATTTGTACTTAGATTAATTCAGTTCAATTATTTTTTTTTGTTAATTAAATCCTTGCTTAAAAACTTAGAGTGACCCCTTCATGTTAATAAGGATCATAAACTTTTATTAAAACCCATTGTAATTTAAATCTTTGTTCGGCATGTAACTTCAAAATTTTTTAAACAATCTAATTTTCATGATTAGTTTACTATTTGGATTTAAATTGAAGATTTTTTTGATCATTGTTTTCCAGGTGTATTTCACTTTCAGCAAGCAAATTTCGATCGAAAGCTGCTTCCTTCATCACTGTGGTAAGATTTATTTAATAACTTCAATGCTTATCCGAATCTTGATTTAATTGTTTAATTTTTTTACTTAAATTTCATCGTACACCGAAATGATTTCAAATTCATTTTTTTTAGAAAATTTAATTCTTGTAATTTATTAATACAAATAATTATTTTGTTATATCGGAAATTTTTATTGGTATTTCTTTGGTGTTTGAATTTTTCTCTTAGCGCTTGAACAATTTGAGATTATTTGCCTGGTGTACTTTATGATAACATTTGTGTTAATTTTCTTGTTACCTTGGACTTATTTTTGTCAATTTTTACGATTATTTCCATATTTTTAAACGCTTTAAAATTTGTTTATTCATTTAACAATTTTTGTCATTACTATCTAAAATTCAAAAAATTCAATTAATTCTTTTTTTTGAAAGTGAAGATCCTTATATTTAATTTTTTTTGGTCATAATCTGTTGTTAAAGTGTTATAATAATTTTCTTTTGCTAATTGGTTTAGCTTCAGAAGTAAAATTTTTAATGCATAGAAACTTTTAATTTTGGTTCTACTGAAATTGTCAATTTTAGCTTCTTTTCTAAAATAACAATTAAATTTTTGTATAAAACTTTTTTTTATTGTGGTTACTCAGATTGTATTTGTAAATACAAGTTAAACTTATTCAGAATTTCAATAAACGTTGATGGTTAATTACTACCTGGTGTAATATTGTAATTATAATTTAAGTCTATCCACTTGAGTTCAGCTGGCCTAGGACCCAAAAATCCTTGAAGTTTCTTTATTTTTTAGTAACGCAAGGTTTACGTTACACCTTTATAATCTTATGATAGATTAAAGCAATAGTTCTTAAAATGCAATACACAGACTTTTGATGAAGGTATGCCCGTTTTAATTATGGTAAGTAGTTTCTTGAATTTCTTTCTTCGTTTTAATTTTGCCCATCAGAAATGGGCACGATGCGACGGTCAGTGGATGTTTTTTTATATTTTTTTTGATCTTCCAGTTGATAAATTATGTAACTCAAGGTAGAGACACAAACAAATCCGAATTGAAAATGTACCCTTCCTTTATCACTTTGGAAGGGCTTACAAATTAGAACGAAAGAGAAAATTAAATCAGTCACTAGAAAATCCTGTTTTTTTTTAAACAAAAATACTAACTTAGACAAAAGCAAGATCCATCAAGTATTTGGTAAGCGTTGGAGAATTTGAATCATGATATAGCGTTTACACTTCTCTTAAAATTATCAGTTTTACATTTACTGTCATTTCATTTGGTCAAAACAGGTTTATAAATTGTTATTATTCTGTTTCGATCTTACATTATGTTTCAGATTAAGCATCGTGTCTTCAAAGTTTAAGAGAGGAAATTCATCACTTTTATAAGTAGTATATGACAATTGATGGTTTATTTTCGCTTTACCAACAACAATTTACAATAAAAGACTAATTATCCTTGTAGGTATAGTTACTTATCATACAAGAATACAAATTTAAAAAATAAATTTAAGTATACACTTAAGTAATAAGTACTTAGGTAGAAACAAAAACAATATATAAAAAGTCTTTTATGTCCTTGTTATAATTTATAAATATCTAGAACCTAACAGGAAATTTTGCATTTCTTGGAAATCGATATTAACTGATATACCTACAATAATCACGATGCTGTTTAAGCTACATTTTCCTTTTATTGATTTCATACAAAAACAGGAAAGTTCGTATATTATTTAACATGTACTTTAAAAAAGAACGCTTGGTCATTCTAAATTACTCAAGTAAACATATCAGAAGACGTGAAACTCATTTTTAAACTTTCTTGTATATGTATAATTTTATAGCTGCATACCTACATATACATAATTGTTAATTACCGGCATAACACCGTCATAATATAATATTTGAAGGACTTGCTTTTTATACAGAAATTGTAATTTTGTACACAGATGAAATCATCAACAAAAATTGTTATAAATACCTATGCAGAAATAAAACCCACGCCATGCCACGATTCCCATAAAAATGCAACACTTTTTTTAATTTTAGTGTTTATTAAAAATTGTCGCAAGCGATATAAATAAAAATGATCTTCATCGGTATGTTACAAAATGAAATTTTATTTTTGTAAATTTAGATGTGTGTTTTTTTATTCGTAGCTTAAAATACTGTCTCTCTACATATGATAATTATTTTATTGTTGCTACTGATGCGGTTTAATAGACCGAAGCCTCTAATGAACCCTTGATTTCAAATATCGTACTCATGTGTTTGATTAGTTGCCTAAACAGTAGCATAAAACTGCTATTGGACGTTAAAAGATTATCAAGTTCTCTAACAGAAAATTTAAAAGAATTAAAAGAAACATCATAAAAAAATTATGTACTTGGTGTCACCTGAAATTCCGATCATAATAAGTGCAAATAGACCGAACAGTATAATTTTAAAGAGAGTGATAAAACACTCCACCACCATCTGCTGGCATTTTAAATACGTAATTTTTTGTTTGTATTCTTTTCTGAGTCTCAGTTTAGAGAAGAGCCAGAAAAGAAAGAGGGGGCATTTTGAAGACGATTGTTTTAAGACGGTCAATCAAGAACGGGGATTTTAAGAAAGAAGATGGTAATAAAAAATGAGATAGAAGTAATTAAATTTAAGTTTAACTATACAAAACCTTAGTAAGAATGGTAGGTTAAGTTTTATATTAAGTACTTGAAGTCACTAAATAAGGAATACGATTTTATTTACAGCAAAGTTGACAAACTATGCTTCTGTTTGATGTGCCAAGAAACCGATCTCTTCCGTAAGCCTTGATCAAACAAAATTGCCAAAACTAAAGATGAAAAAATTAAATACGTATACATACATAGTTTACCTTAGTGAAACTACTAATTTCTCTACCATTCAATATATTTGTCAGTAAATAGCAGCCTCATACGTAACTTGTCTTATTGTGAGTGAAAAAGCAAGGTTTCAAAATGACAAATAGTAACTGCTCTAATTATCTTGATCAATACTTCAAAATGGTTCTCAAAACTGTGAGGTCCGCTCCCCCTTGATGGGAAGTCTAAAACTGACTACATCACAAGAACAACAGTAACAAAGCTCAAAAATATGAAAACACCTTGCTTAAACTTTTTGAACCTTAACTTTTGCCGATATATTGTAACGGGAAAAAGTCAAAAAAGAGACCTAGTGCCCATTACGAATGTCGAAAGATGTTCAAGCCCATAGCTCAAGTCGAAGACGAGGTAGTCCTAGCTAAACTTACCTTAACAAAAAAGAAAAAAAAAGCTTACACAACCAAACACTCTTGACAAGTTTAAAAGATGTCCAAAATTAAGGGCGCCAGAAACTGAAGGTCATAGCGATTTCACAGCCAGCCCACGCAGCATCTCGTGAACCAACACCCTGTATATGGGTCCCTTACGGAACAACACCCTGTATACAAGTAGCTCTATAAAATGTCACCCTGTATACAGATAGCTTTAAAAAACGTTTGTAATGAACACATGAAATTTTAACAAAGGAGTCAAATTAATACTCCCTTTTACTTACTAAAACGATATGAATTAAATAAAATACTAAATTTTAGAAATTTAACTGGTCCTCTGGTGATTCATCTGACAGCTTACATTATTGAACAACGCACTATTATATGTGGTAAACCCTTTTACATTCTATTTTTCAATAAGCTACACAACTGAACTTTACTATAATTTATTATTCTCAAAAGCAAGAAATAAAAATATGTTTAAAACAAATGAATAAAGAGATTAGTAACTTAACGTAAAGACACAACAAGATATGTCATAAGAGATTATACTTCAAAAGTCCTTCCCAGGAGGGGACAGAGCCAAATTTATAAAAGAAAAAAACACAAAGATTTCTCAAATTATGTAACAAACAAAAAGGATTATTAAACGCCAAATGATAAAGAATGAATTTTGATTATAAAATATAATCCGCTATAATTTAACTTTTCTAAAATAAAAGAGCAAATGATTACTTTTCAACTATTTCAGAATACAGAACGCAAAATATATTGAAAACCATCATTACCTATGAACGTTCAAGTTACAAGCTAATTAATTATAAAGAATCAACAAATTCAATTCCAAAAAGGATTTTGATAAATTTGTTTAAAAGAACTTTAACCTCACTCTCATAAAATGTACGTTATACAATAACAAAAGATATAGGCAAAAAAAGATATTTCTTACATACTACTCCTTCCTGGGACTTTAAGATTTGAAAGTGGTATCGCAACACTAATGAATTCAAGCATCTTTCAGCACAAATCCGTAACAAACAGGAACTAAATACTCAGTGTTCACTGCATTGTTTCTTTGACTTGACGGAATTAATACGTAACAACAGTTTTTAACGAAGCTGTCAAAGCGATGAACACAACAGAGATATCGGGGTTATGAGAGTTTAAACACGGACACACGGAAAGATAACAATAACCAAATACACTTATTTCATAGGCACACAGATGGTCACTTTACACGATCCTTCTCAATGGAAGACTGAATTCGATAAATCTTCTTCATCTATGATACCTTACTTTGGATTTAATCCTTTAGCCAGCGAATTCTAAGTCTGATCCGCCAAGATCAGCGGTTTATTCAACCCTATTGGAGCCCATCTACTAGAGTTAACCAAAATGCACCACGGCAACCACAAAAAGGTGAATTCGCAGCCAATACATGTTGTGACAATACATCTGAACCCGAGACCTCACAAAGGTAACCTCATAAAGCCCAAAACGCGCTGTCCCATGAAGGGAACTGGTCTCGTTAAGAAACTAAGTTCGACTCTGACCAGAAAATCTAAATAATTTTGCACATAACAAATTTGACACAATAAAAGAAGCCGGTTGTACACTGTGCCAAGGAACAAAATACAGACGGTAGATTAAAAATGGAAAATTACCAAACATGATTGTTTCAATTTGATACGGCCTTTTATAAAGACAAATCTCAGCATTTCTTCTGGCGACGGAGCCTAGATGTAAATAGATTTTTCCCCGAATGAGAAAGAGTGAAGCACGTTTTAATAATAAAAAATTGCAGATCGAATTTAATAAATTAAACCTAAATAAAATTTTCTCACACCGAAAAAACTGATTTCATTAACTACAAAAGAAACATAAAACAATTTATTGAATACGTTTTATGATGAAATAAATTAGTGAATTTAAATGGAACGCCAATATTCAAATGAAATGTTGAATTTAATGCTTAAAATGCACACAAAAATCCATTGAGTTCACAAAAACGATAGATCTGCACATAATTTCCATTGACATTTAAAATAACGTGACAGTATATCAAATGTAACATTATTGTGTTCATTGTTCGTTGCAGCCAAAAGATATCTCCGCCGACCGTACCGAAAGGACACCGCAATAATTTCCCGTGATAAAATTGCTTTTAACAAATGTTAGGCTGATTTAATAATTATTCCGATTTAAATTTTGTAAAGTGTTTATTGTAAATAATTGTAATTATCATTTTTTATTGTTTTTGTAAACGAATTTCATATTTGATACAAGATTTTTAAAATGGCGTAACATTTTCCCTTCCTGTGTATTCCCTTCTTCCGCAGGCATGAAAGCCTGGAAAGCCCAGAATCAAAACCAGAATCGTTGACACATGACATTAATTGTTATGGAATCATTCTTATTGAAATCTCTAGAATTGGAAAACCAATAGCTGAAAAATCTTGACCCAAGGAAGAAGAATTAGCAAACCGAAGGTAATAGTGAAGAGTAAATAACGGTAAACAACTACATTGTAGGCTCCAATGACATGGGCAGATCTTGATTGTTTGGTGAAATCTTTGCTCCAAGGTCAATCGCACCCTTAGTATTGTATAACTGTGTCGTCGATCGGGGCTGTGTGAGGCTATTCTTCCGTACGCTGTGTTATGTGATGAGAGCAGCTATTCTTCTTGACCTCACCAGATATTAGTGGCAAACATTCAGGTCGGAGCCCTGTGAGACTATCCTCGGTGCGCTGTGCTGCGTGGTAAACAGAAATCGGAATTGAAAACTGAAAGAAACCAAATAGGACACGAAATCAATAATATTTTAAGAAGCATAATCGGAATCAGAACCATTAAAAACAAATGCAGTGCAACTGGAATCCGTATCGGAAACACTATAGAATAAAATCTATTAATACCCGAATCAGAATTAAAGAATCGAAATCAAATCAATTATACCGATCCCAAAATCCATTTATAAAAGCAGGACTGGCGCTAGGGTATTTGGCGCCTACGGCAAAATTTCTTAAGGCGCCTTCTTGTGAAAATCAGGGTGGTGCATGTCAGACTTAGTTGTCTTATTCATGTAATACATAGTCACCGCAGTGCCTATGGCAAATTCCCTCATTTCCGTCGGCTCTGCTTTAGATAAGCCAGGATACTACGCTGATGCCACAAAAAATACTTACAGATATGGGTTTACATAATGCTATCAATAATGTCTGAAACTTCTGGGAAAAACGATGGAAATAGACACTACGTAACTTATAGATTACTAATTTCGAGATAATTTGTGACGCAACACTAATTGTACAAAAAGTACGTCTAGAATTCACAAAATTATAAAGTTACAAATCGAATTTAGAAACTTACAGAAACTTACTTACAGATATGGGTTTTCATAATGTTATTACTTATCAAATGCTTGTAAATCCCGGTTAAAACAATGGAGATTTGCTTTAAACACTCGTAGATACTAAATAACCAAAGAATTATTAATTTGAAATTACAAATTATAAATGTAAAAGAACCTTTAGACAATCTGTGGTACCACACTGTCGAATAAAAAGCACATTTAGAATTTACAGAATTATAAAGTTGCAAATCAAGATTAAGGACTTACACAGAAATATGAGTTTCATAATGTTGTTTAAATGTCTGAATATCTGAAAAGAACGCTGAACATTTTGGGAAAAACCGCTGGGAATCTTTTTTTCAACACTCGTCGACACTAAATAACCAAAAGAATATTAGCTCGAAAGTACGAATTACGTTGTACCATTGGAAACGTAAAAAAATCTTCAAATCAGGGCAGAGAGGGTATTTGGCGCCTATGGTAGAATTTCTTAAGACACTTTCGCGTGGTAAACAAGGTGGTGCGTTTAACGTTAGTTTTAGTTATCTTATTTTCTATCGTGCATTTGCACGGCTTTGCGCCGTCTCGCTATACAAGTATTAAATTTATTTGTTATTAGACGTTCTATAATCGTTGAGTTGAGACAATATAGTCATTTGAATAGAATATGCAGGCTGGTTAATGGAGACTATCGTTTTATTTTTAAAGATCACTGAAATCTGAAACCGAAGATGAAGAATACAATGACCTTAGATCATAACAAAATATAAACAAACATAAGATAAGATCATAATATTTAATAGATTTGATATATGCATACTTCAGGAATCACTTCGTGGTTAAAACTGTAATTTCCAGTGTAATCTAACTTTTAAGTTTTACTTTAAAGACGTCATTTACTGAAAAGAAAAAAACCGCAATCGTACGAAATAACGGTTCCAATTATGGTTTCAAAAGATGTCAGAACCGGAATCTATATCTGTTTAACGGTTCCTAACAGTATCGGAATCAGAACCACTAAGATTATTTCTATGGTACCAGGAATCAGAATCAGAATATCTAAACCATAACGTTTCTGACCCCTGTTGATGAATACCACCATGATCGCAGAAAAACATCCGAATGGACAGAAATAGTCTTCGGACGGACGGACGGACAGCATTTGTTTATTGTAGACAGGGACTGTTTTCTTCTTACCAAAATTCCTTTCCCGTTCATTCCTTATTAATTTCTTTTTCTTTTAATAAATAAAGGTTTTATTTGTTTACCTAGAATTTGAGTCTTATTTCATAAATACTAAAATAATTGACTCCTAGATTCCCATCCTTCCACTTAGTTACCTTGACAAAGGTTTTGGTGTCGCAAGTGGAAAAGCCCAAAACTGATTGAGATTCTAGTAAGTAGCTAGAAGTGGGAGTCTGCAGGAAACAGCCTTGTTCCTTAAGAGCTTACAAGTTGATTACAATTTAGACATTTCAATACACGAGTGTTCATTCAAAACGGAAATAATGGAATGCGCTCAAATTGCTTTATTTGTCGATTTTATAATTACAATTAAAAAACAGTGTTGATCAAAAGAACAAAAGAAGGTGCATAATTAAAAAGACTTTCCAGTACAACACAAACGGCACAACGCTATTGGTAGTTTTGACCAAATATGAAAATATGCATAAGTATTTTGTAATTTCTTTTTCAAGAAGAATACCATAGGTATTTGCCGCGTTGGTAATAATATCTTTTCAAATCATCAAATCTACTGTAGGTACAGCAGTGAAATTATATACTAAAACTATATCCACCCAGAAGATGGGAATAAGTTGGTAAAATTAGTATTTCTAAATAGAAGAGAAGATTGGCAGAAAATATTTTTAAACATTTTAGCAGTCAATACTGTAACGCGCCACCCCTAGAATATACTAGAAAATATCCCAAACAGTCGCGAACAAGCTGGTCGAATGCGCCGAAGAAGTCTCGAACTATCCAAACTCTCACCATGGAATGAGCATGAAAATGGCGGGAATCTTTTAGCCCCATCGAAAACTCACGCGGGAACGAATATAAGACCCGCGTTGATCGAGCCAAGGCAGTTCTACAGTCAATCAGCTAGTAGTTACGAACGAAATAAATGTTAAATAGTGATAAATAAATTCTTCTGTGCGTAAATAAATAAATAAGTTAGTGTAAATAAATACCGAAAATAAATTGTAATAAATTAAGTAAAAATAAATATTATTAAATATAAATAAACGTTTTATATAAAAAGAACATTACAATACTTAGTTCACATTCAAACCAACGTTCTTTACAACAGATGCAACAAGAAAGATGATCTACTTTAGTTTTATTATTTTTTCTAGTTTTACTCAACTCTTCTTTCCAACTTTTAATTTTATTTCTAAATTTAATACTTTGATCTTACTAATATCGATTGTTTCTTCCAAACAAGCTTAACTGTCAGAAAAATTAAATCCTCCCAAGGTCTATTATCTACTCTTCACGCATTGTTGCTGTTACTGATAGATTATTAGTAGGCAAATCTGCTGTTTATGTCCTGTCATTTGTTTTTTATTTTTTTCCGCGCAAAACTGATACCCATCATCAATTTTCAGAACATATGGCTAATAACTAAATCACATGTATCAACTGTCCTTTATTAGTAGACATTATAAAGCAGGTGTCATAAACAATTACATCTAGCACTTAAAGATACGATACAAAACAAAGACAAACATAGCATTATTCTAGAAAATATATAAAACAAATAAATAATTTATTTACATAAATTACAACAGGTGCATGCCTATATACACTTCAAACTATTTACAAAATAAATTATTACTTCATGTATTACTCACAACTTTTTCTACTTGATGGAAGTTAGCTTTGTCCACGGTATCTTTAAACGTGATTTGGCTTGTCATAATGGATTTTACATCTTCTTGTACATTTGTATTTATATTTATAAATCCTATTATTGCAACAGTAAGTTCCAAAATTAAAAGACACACAAATGTTGCGATAAACTAGAAAATAAAAGATATACACAGTCTGAATTAAAATTAAATAAATAATATAGTTATTATTACCATAATGAAGAAAAATCTATTTTTGGATTTAACACTATAACAACCAGCCACAGACATGATAAAACTTAATGAACCAAGAAATAATAACACAGCAGGAAAACTTATAAAATCACTTCCTATATACCATTTAATCGCCGAAAGTTGTTGAGTATAAGCTATAGCAAGTGCTATTAAAGAAATACTTAATATCTGAAACAAAAGTTTTATGAAGAACAAAATAAAATTAACTTAGTTTCTAGTACTTACCAAAAAGATAAAATTAAAAGCTAACAGAGCAACACGAAGAACATTTTCGTTAATAACAGTTTTCATTTTATAAACAAACGAAGCGTCGCCTTTAACTATTTTATTATTAACTGCCCTGCTATGTTCATTGAATATTTTGTATGACATATTGTTGCCTACCTGAATGTAAATATTTTATGTGATTAGATAAGGTTGATTATTAATAACAGCTTGAAATGTTTAAATACATAGATTGTATCTCACTTATTGTTAGACGTGATATGATAAAAAATAATAAAGTTGACACACTTCTCAAATAATTCTTCCGTTTTAACTTGGAAAATGTAGTAATTGGAATTGTACTGAATTTACGACTTCTTAGTTAATATTAAACATTTATAACTCTGTGGTGATGATTGTGATATTAACAATTTGAAAATTTCATCGGAACAACTTTAGATAAAGAATCTATTAAATGACAAAAGCAGACTAAAAAGTTTTACTATGGCGCAGTCGAGTGGACTGTATATTTATCCCATACTATCTTAGACGATAGCGATTTAAATAACTACAATGTGCTTATTCTACTTTCTTATGTAAAGGCTTTTATATTACGCATATTAAATACCTACAGATTTGAGAATTCTACATAAATGTTTCCGTTTCACCTGTTCATCTGCTTATTTGTTTTAGAATTCTAGTTTCAGCATTGGGGAATAAAATACAGCCCTAAAAAAGACTTCGATCTAGTAAACTTTTCAATTCGTCTTCATAACCCTGGTTTTTGAGGTAGTTCTCTCTAGCTTTTCAGTTTAATTAATCCTACTTTTAGAAATCTCGCCATCAATAACATGATTTACTCCGATGATATTCTCTTTAGCTTGGGTAAGATGTGTTCTAGTAAAGACTAATTAAAACCAAAATTGATTGCGTGAAATTGGTTTAATTTGGGCCATTTCACTATTAGAACGCACGCCTCAATATTCAGTTGCTGTTTCCATTAGGATTATTTTCCCTGAGAAAAAAAAGAAGTAACAGTTGTCATGATGTTCAACTCATCAACATCACCAAAGAAGTGTTGAAGAGAATCCTGATTAACAGACTCAAGAAATTTTACAAAAGTTGCACCTTCTTATTAGGCCACTACTTAACGGCTGCATAAGCTCATAACTAGTTTTTCTAATTTTTTACTATTACAACGCAAGGTGCCTTGCTCCCAGCATCCAGTTCGCAGCCTCGCTAATGAACTCAGGGGGAAATGATTCGATTCAATAGATGTCTGCCTCAACTTATCTCATCAGTCACTTATCTAGACTTTGCCTTCGTCCCCACATTGAAATAGAGTGTCAAGTTGGTGCATTATTCAATACAGCAGCGCAGCAGTTTGCTCTTTGGACTCGACTACCGATTCAGCGTCTTCTCAACCCCACCCTCATGTATCAATTTTAACAAACACATTTGAGCTCCAGCTCCAGCTAGACTTGGCAGGAATTCTTTCTGTACATGCTGCCTAAAATTTGAAAAGTTGATACATCAACAAGGAAGTAGATCAGAATAAAGAGATCGTCCACGAAATCCTTTAACTTTAACCCTCAGTTCCCAAAAGAAAACCGAAAAGAAATTCAAGCATTCCTCAGTGATACTATTCAGAAACGTCAAAATCTTGCAGCTCAAGTTCAATCTTACACCAGAGGATAGCGATCAGCACCGTAGCTAACCACAGGATACTAACACAAGACAGTCAAGTCATCAACATCATCCGATCTAAATCAAATCACCACCAGAGTAACTCAACGACACCGTTTATGATGTCACTTCTCGCCGTCCGCCAAAGTACCAACAACCGCAAACCACGATCCATCAACCGCTGAACAGCTCACCAAGGCGCTGCTCTGCAAGCAGCTCTTGTGTCGCTATACTGCCGCACTTCCATACTTCTTTCCACAACATCCAAACTTTTTTACATAAAGTGTTCTGACTACCACTGCCTGAAGAAAAATTTATTCCATTAGTGGCATTGATTCTTTTTCGGAACCGAGAAGTAACTCAATACAGAATTTTTTTTCTTTATGACTCATTCGATTAGATGGTACGTGACAGGTAGCTCAATGCAAAAATCTAATTATTATCTGCTACTACCACTACAGTAGGACCGACAAAGATTAAACATTCTGTATCAAGACTGCTGATTCAGTAAAACTCACGCAAATCTACCTACTTGACTAGACTGTATTAATACAAAAACGTACTGCTCTCGATGTTCCCAAACAAGTCTGATACATTTTACTGCATATTTTGTAAATAGTACAATTTAATTCAACCTAACTTTGCTGGACAATATACATCCTTAGGTCGGTATCCCCACAATACATGATTTACCAAGTCACAAACTGTTCAGTTCATAATATTGGTAATTAAAGAACAAGATTAGTCAGATTAGGTTCGTCTCATCAAAGCTTCCAGCAAATATGTCTGTCCAGTTTTTGTATTAACCGTGAATGGCAAAAATCGGCTGTGCTTTTAAATGAAAACCAAGGACCAGTTCAAATCGACTTTTCAGTTCAAGGTATTGATGCGAAACTTTGCAAACTATGCGAATACTCGAGTCAAAACAAATCACAGGGAGTCAAAACTAATTGGTACCATTATATGCACCATAAAAGCTGCTTTTTACACTTTACTATTATCTTTAATATGATGGGATCATAGACTAGACTACAATTACACAGGGTGACATTTTGAAAAAAAATTTTTTAATAAGAGATATCAAGAAATACTCAAAACCGTTCCGGTAGTATGCAGGGGGAAGCAAAATAAGTGACCCTACAAATATGTTCCTTAGTGATAAAAATAATAAATCTCTTAATAAAATCTAATTCTAGAAACAATACTGCAGAGCTTATAATATAATGTGATATTGGGAATAGGCAACACGTCTTACAATTCAGAAATATCTTTGTGTAATTGCAGATTTTAAAAACAAAATGGATCATGTTTGTATAGTTTGTTTTCTATAATATATGTCAATGCCAAAATTCCTCAATTAAGAAATAAGATTTGCTTTTTTAGAAAATACAATAAGAATAATTATAAATTATTATAAAACCTTAAGAATTTAA
>VTPC01090701.1:27238-103416 GCA_011009095.1 Ignelater luminosus
TACTATTAATTAAAAAAAATTATATATTACAAAAAGTAAAATATTTTTATTATTCTTAAATTCGTAGAAGTCTATTTGTTCTACAGATAATACAAACACAGCTTTAAATACAAAATACTTTCTGTACTTATAGATATCTATAAAATATTTATGAAACCTTTTCATATAAAACTTTATTATTTATTCATAATATCTTAATAAATTATTCTCAAATATATTAATTTATAAAAATTTTCAAAATTCATAGAAAAAAGTCATAAACAGTGATATATATACATAAAATGGAGTCATTAAGTACTTTTGCTACCATATAATACCATCACTATGTAAATTATTAGATTGATTTTTGTTTTTCTAAATAGTATCAAGGTTTGTCTTGTCTTGTCAGGACTGTTAGAAACAATTGTTTAGAAAAAATGTCAAATAGATACCTACACAATAAGTCATTCTATAGAGTTTAAAATGTACAAAACTCAAATTATGCTGTTTTATACAAAAAGGTTGATTACGAAAACCATTTTGAAAACAAAATGATGATCATCAATTCTTACTGGAACATATGCTAGTGATTTGCATTCAAGAAAAGCCTTGATAATTGTTTAGCACAGGTGAACTGTAGATCCTTGTACTAGATGATATTAAACCAAGTAAGTAATAAATCCAACATATTCTTTTGCATAGTCATTGTTTTTCTGAAAGGAATATCTTAAATAAAAGCTACTCTTAGTGGGTCTCAACTACCGCTCTACCAAATAAGCTTTTGGATCTATTAAATCACATTCTTTTTAGATAGGTAAATGATTGCAGCAGCAAGCTTTTAGCAGCCAATTAAGAAGGCCCAATTCCTTCTGTTGATTAAATTAAAATCATAATTAGAATCTAAATTAAGCAATATATATATACCTTTATCTGATAATAAGAAGAAAAATAATTCAATTGCTATGGTAGTTAGAGAATATTTAAATTTAATCACAGCAGTAAAAATTAACCCAAAGAATTTAACAGCATTACAGAACAGAACGCTGAAAAAACTCAAACTATATTTTTCTACAAAAACATAATAAAATAAACACACTGTATATTAAGGTAAACGATTGACATTGGGTCGTTTCTTCACCTCATAATTAAACTTAATATTCTCTAACTACCATGATCTTGTACTTTTTCTCCCTATTAAGATTAAATAAATTTATACTGCCTTATTTAAATTCTAATGGTGATTTTAATCACAAAATAAAAATACAACCCACTATAATAATAATATCTATAATCAATCTAATAATCTAGATTTTATATTAATGTGTCACCAAACAATTTATTATATATGTACTTTAATTATTCTTCATTTCCAAAAGTTATCAAAATTTAAAATATAAACAAATGAAGAAATTCTTTGGTTTTGGTAAGGTTTTAATGACTATTTAATAAAAATTTATCTGATGGTATTAATCAACTTTATAACATGCTTGTTTTAATATATACGTACTTCAATTATTAAAACAAGAAAAAACAAAGAAAAAACAAAACAAGCCATAATACAAACAACTTTTTTGATGCAAAAAAGTCATTCTCTTTCAACATCATGTATGCATTGAATACTAATGATTATTCATGGTTGAGTACATCTTACAAGTTTATTTATAAATCTTCTAAGCAGCTGACCCTGAACCTTTTTTGTCTATACTGTTAGTTCTCCCATTGACTCTAGAATTCTGTCTGTTAAGAGGATTTGCTTCTTGTATTCTAGATTGTCGACGAACTACAGCTCGAGCTGCTATTTCTTGTTTTAAAACTTTATGGAAGTAATAGAATGCTACAATACCTAAAATCTATAAATTAAATGAATTAAAATTTAAGTATTTAAAATGTTATAGTTTACATACCTGAAATAATCCTGAACCAAAGCCTACTAGTGCTATATAAAGCATTATTCGCTTAACATATTTGATTAAGGGTTCTTTGCATCCATGTTGATATATGGTAGGGCAAGAAGTGGCTGTGGTTGAATTACAACATGATATTGGTATGGAACCTGATAATCGCGACAATCTGTTTGTTGTGTAGTCACTTTCATTGTTAATACCACAACAGTGCAACTAAAATGTGTAATTGATTTTAACAAAAATACATGTTACGGAATAATGCAGTAAAAATCCCTAATCATCATAATTCTATTTCTTTGATAGTAAAAATGTATTTTTCAACTTTTTGCCAATCCAAATAAATTTAACGTCTGTAGGTACTTATGTATGTATAATAACAGGTACAGAATGAGTATTTGAAGGTCCATTTTTTGCTAAAGTTGTAAAACTACAAAAAAAGGTTTGCAATTGCTCATTTCAAAGGTCTCATCTAGTATCTTCATGTGTATCAAACTCGAAATCAAGATGATATATATATTTGCATTTCAATAAAGATATTTGCATATTCAAAGCAACCTTTTTTGTCTTGGCAGTTTAGAAAGGTTATGTCTAACCTATTTTTTTTAATTGTATATGCCTTTAGATTTATAATGGTTTCCCCAAATAAAATAAATGTGTTCTTTACTAATGCAGTATTTGAACTACAGTGATAACTAATAAGTTTAAGATTTTTTAGAAATATTTTTGTGACTTGTAAGTTAAGCGACATCTAGCATATTATATTACAAAACTATTAGGGGATTTAAAATTGCTAAACCTATTCAAGAATATTATTGTTGGTAATACTAAAAAATGGCGGGTAAACGGTAAAAAGAGCATGTGTCGCGCCTTTGTATCTAATCTTAATTGTGGTGTGTAATCAGATTTTTGAGAATAAAGTGTTTCTGTAAAAAGATTAAGTGACAGGTAAGAAGCATTAATTGATTAATAATTATTGTTTATGAATTCTGCCAGTAACCTCTTTATTTACTCTAGTAAATGGCAATGATTGTACAGAAAAGTAGTGATACCATGCATCAGGTTTAACAAAAAACAAAGTTAGTAAATTACAGTTATAATTAAGAATTCAGAAAAAATATTAGATATCTTTATTCATTTTAGTTTCCCTGTCCTAACATAGGATTTGATATTCGAATTTTTTCCACATATTAAATCAAAAACGATAAAAGTTAGGACTAAGTATTTATATTTGTTATTTCGAAGATACCTATTTGTATTATAATTTAAGGTAAAAGAGACATTCTTAGAAAACAGATCTATTAAGATCAATGCTGGCTTTGAAAGTTGATGTTATACCTATCAATATTGCCATTTATTTATATTATGAGTATCAATAGTACAAATATTTGAAAAATAGCTAATATCCTTCTCAATCGTATTTTTAAATGTTAAATTGCTTATATCTCGTAATCGAAGAGGTTGCGAGCATATGTTTATAGGAATTATTTTTCTTATTTTGGATCAAAGAATACGTCTGTAAAGTTTGAGTACATTTTAAGTATACACCCTGCATATTTGTAAAGCTTGAGCAATATATACCATACTTTTGGGAAAATCATGGCCAACTATGCATTTCATTACAAGAAAGCAGATTGCTTGACATCTGTCAAAAAACCGTCAAATAGATTTTAGGTAAAAAATGTTCTGAAAAAAGCAAGATATGGGCAGAAGTTGTTTTTAGAAAAAAATCATTTTTCACCAATATTCCGAAAGCAGGCTATGATGTTACCAAAATAGTATTAACAACTCAAATATCGCACTTTGAACGACAGTGTATGTTGATCTTCTTTAATCTTTTATTTTCGTTTCAGCTTTTGTTTTCCTTTTACACCACCATTTCAGTGGACAACAAATTTTGCCGAAAGTCATGCCTCTAATATGAAAGTAACCATTTCTTGATAATTTCGAAGTACTATACACGAATATGACGATCAAAATGCAAAATACACTACGGTTTTTTAGAAATACGCAATAGTTTATTATACAAAGTATTCCAAAGGTCTGTAATCAGAAGATAGCGTTATTACTGGGAAAAGTTGCACAGAACGACTATCTGTACTTTTTAAAATTGTTCTTCACTATGCAGGGTGTTGCATAAAAATGTAGCACATAAAGTCTATTTCTTTTTTAAAATTGAACACCGGGTATATTTTGCTATTTTCCTGTTTCTCGTACAATGCTAATTACAATGATGTAGAATTGTCCGGATTTGAACCACAGTTGGTTTTAAAAATGTTGTAGTAATAAACTTTAATAGCTAATTTCTAGAAATGATTATTAAAATTTAACTACATCGTCTCTTTTATACAGTGGTCGAGAAACATGAAACGTAATTTTATTTAATTTTCTCAAGTAGGAGCAACAACAATATACTGTTGTGCAAATCTACACCTAACAATGTCAGTGTTATTCAGTTGTTATTTGCTCCCTGGTATCGTTTCTCCATATTTGCAATTTCCTGATAGAAACGTTCATCGTGCTCATCACTAGCCATGTCGTAGGTCTCGGGGAAGAAATCCAAGTGGGGATAGATGAAGTGGATCTTAAGATCATATTGCAGCCAAAATTCTGATACAGAAATATGTTGTCAACCTATTATTTGAGGTTTTCTGCCCTGACATTCCAGTTGAAGTTTTTCTTTTTTCTCGCCACCCCAAAGTAGGTTGTTGAACATCTCGTCTTTTAACAGCAGGCAGATCTGAGGACCCACAAAAATGATCGCTTTATATTTTACTCGAATTACTTGAAATCTGATCCAATCTAGTTAATGGTTTTTATGAAGTTTTTCATCGAACCGAATTTGTGAAGGCTCACCAGTGCTGGATATTACACATTATTCTGTCCTAGCTTGAGAGGTTTCTAAGACTAATCTCATTTCATGAGGTGTCGGCTGTCCCGTTCACTGGTTCATATAAAAACCAATAGTACTTCGCATATCGCAGTTGTAAAGTTATTAGCATAGACACTAACTTAGTTACCATAAGGACTCCATTCATACTTCTATCTAAAACTTGATTTAGAGGAGTCTTTGAATAGTTTCCGATTTTGCATTCTTGTGGGTCATGTTCGTTTCCAAGAGCATTTATCAGTGCATCTACATATAGTTACAGAACATAAGATCGCCCCCCTTACGGAAGTACGACTGAAACAAAGTCACTCTTGCATTTACCTCTGGAAAATTCCATTGTTGAAATCTTGATTTCAGTAACTTTGCTTTGGCCTTTAGAGAACTCCAGGTCGCGAGCAAGATCTTAAACTAGAATGTGTGACTACGGAGAATCCGATTTCGGTTCGCATCGCTTCTCGCCGTTTGAATCGGTAGAAGATTCTTTCTGCAGTTCAGGAATGGGGAATTTTTCGCCGTACAGAAGTAGTATATTCGAGTACGTCATTGTCTATTTCTTTTTTCTCACGATGCCTCCAGATACAGGTGGTACCATGCAGAAATAGTAGTTCCTCCAAACCACAATGTTGGCAGACGGAATAGCTTTTCGGCTTTCAACCACTTGAAAGATCTTTTGCACACACATACTGAGGCATATAATGCAATATATTATCATTTGAAGTTTGAAACATAATTTCTATAAGAATATTTGACGCTAGTATCCTACCCTGACCTAGGAGTCGGTTATAAATGAGGTATTTGAATTACTAAACTTCTAAAGATATCGTTTTGACGTTGGTTATCTGCGTGCACTATAAAAATAAAAATCTTATTAGCTTATTTTGATGTTTTACAGATGTGAACGAACGTTGTGTTACATCTAGAGTACGTTCAACTATTTTTATGATTATATCTTAAATAATGTTAGAAGATTCTCAAACTTACTTCAGACCAACACAAAAATAATTAACCTAATTTGAATAAGACAATGGCCTGTTAATCCTATAATAAATTTAGACATTTTAAAACCTAAATTTGTACTAACTTTTTATGTCAAAGACAAAACACATTTTGTTGTAATTATTGCAATATACCAGCGGTTGAATTTTTTATTATTATTGCTAATTAAAATCAACAAAAGAGATTTTAAGAATAGATATTCACTTCTAATAGCTTGTGAATCATTTTAAATTCTGTTTTAAAAACAGTACACACGCACTGCACAGTGGTTTTTCCAGAATATACACTGGTTTTCCTCTATCTTTTGCGAACATACTAGTTATTGATTAATTATATTACCTAAAATTTCTCGTTAGTTGAATTTCATTGAAACAAAGAAAATTATCAAACGATTTATGTTAATTTGTATAACTCATCACCATAGAATTCAAAGAGAACAACCCTGACTAAAATTACAGGAATCAAATTGTGGTAATTATTGCAACATGCCAAGGTATTGTATATCTAACCTTGCATTAAAAGAAGGTTCTGGCAGAACTTCAATGGTAAATTCTAATTAAAAGAGAAAAAAGAAATAACAATATTATTATTTTGTATCCTTCTTAATACGTGTAGTCGTGTAACCTATTCTACGTATGCCAACAATCAAGGATATGAACAAACTAAATCAAAATATTAACTATCTAAGGCCCGGTTTACACAGTACCTTTTGGTACACATATTTATAACGCAAGAATCTATTTCAAAGGTTAGAACTCCAACTTCAGATTGGTGACTCAGAAGCAAGGTTTATAGACAGTCGCACTTGTCTGGTATACTTACAATTTCAAATCTCAATTTTCGATACACTTTAGCAATTGTTAAAAACCTATAATGAAAAGGAAGAAATGCTTGTTTATTTGTTCGTTCAGGTAGAGCTGCAAGCGTCTTAATCCATACCTTTATGGACTCCAAAATCTCAGTTCATCACCCACCATGGCGGTTTAAACATTCAAATTAGAGCTCTTAAATTCTAACCTGCTATAAAAGGTCAGACATTGATCATGGAAACGTTTTATATAATTCATTAGGGAATATGGGACTTTTGACCGCAAATTCTTATCTCAGAAGTTTGTTAAGATTCTTGATCCGACAACTGATTTCCTGCTTGTTAGTTCATATTAATACATTATTACTTAAATTAGTTACTTGGCTAGTATTCCTATGGTTTTTCTTTACCTGTAGATCCCAGAATCCTCAGGGGCCTTTACGTTCTTGCGAACTGAATTCTGATGGATATCCAGGTACTTGCAGTTCTCAGATCTTTACGAATTTGCTAAACTTCGAGTTGCATAGCCTCAGAGTACTTGCAGTTCTTTCGGCTCTTGCGTATCTTCGAATTTTTGCGAGTTTATTTTAACTTCAAGTGTTAGGAGAAAACATCAGTGTCAGGCCCCTAAAGTACGTAAACTTGTACGTCTAAATATACATTAATACGATTCTTGAAACCGGAGACGCAAAGAATTTTGAAATGTAAGAACCTAATGTATTTGCAAGATGAAAGCGTGCCATGCGTAATTCTGCTTCAACAGAAAAATGAGCAAAATCATTATCATCCGTCTGCTGCTATGGAGAACAGTTACACCCAACAACAACAATAATTCTAAAACACTAAAACCAGGTAGATGCCTTGATAAAAAAATAGTTACAAAACGAAACACGTCGATGCTTATGGAAGACTTGGAAACTTAAATTGGAAATGACAACACCAAAAGCATCTCTGAGAAACACAGTTTGGAATGAAAAGATATATCAATTTAATATTGCAGTAATACCTCAAACAGAAAATTTCTAATGCATTGATGAGAATGTTGTTGCTAATGGCGATTACATACATTAAATTAAATTAGGCATATGTTTTAAGCCTTTGCCACACGCTTCTTTTACACGAAGCGCAAGTTATGCTTTCTATTCGGTCACATCTTATGTAAACCAGACTTAACGACTTCATACTTTGTAAAAACGAATCAAAATTCATTGACTGCAAAGCAAAAGGTTGAACCGCTTAAATAAATAATGAAACGTATATTAGTAAATATAAGGTGTTAGTTAAAAACATTACAAGCACTCATTCATCATAAAAACACAAAAGATGTTGCAATACTTTACAGGAAGTAAGTAATAATGCCAACACATGTCTAGTCACGTGATGTTCGCATCTGCTGCGGTATAATCGTATATATTGATAGTTTAGATACATTTTGATTACAAAAACACATGCTATGATGAAAAGAATATTCACGTCTTTACTTAATCAAATTTGTTTCACTTTTATTTTTGGACAGCTACCATCATTAGGGAATTTTTACTGCATCAACAATTAGAATCAAATAAAATAAGCACAAAATAAATTTTAAAAAAAGTTGACAGCGGTGGGATTCGAACCCACGCCCTTTCGGACTGGTGCCTAAAACCAGCGCCTTAGACCGCTCGGCCACGCTGCCTTACGTACAAAACTTCACCGTACACACAGACTCATTACCTGACTTTGTAATTTAACCCAATCAGATTTATCGTAATCGTCTTTCACAAAGCCTTCGAACGAATTTGTCATCAATTGCAAGGATTTATTATCAGCTTGCTTCCATAATATCATCGACCAAATTCCTATTGCAAATTCTGCCGATATTAATAACACTGTAATAATTATAAACTAAAAGAAAAAATGTTCATTAAGTTTGGAATAAGTAATGAATTAAAATTGTATTACCAAGACTATATGAAAAACGTGTTCTTTTCTTGGTCCTTTAATACCTAACCATGTCAATAAAATATGAATAAATGCTAATAGAAATATCAATATAAAGGGTGCTAAACATTCTGAAGATACAAATTTAAAATGATAAATTAATTTGTATCCAAAATATACGCTGCATACTAGTAAAAGTATACCTGACACCTGCAAACGAGTATTCTGCATTAATAAATTTAATAAAATCTTGCATTATCATTAGAGAAAGTGGCACACAGAATATTCCAATGTTTTAAATTTAAATTTAAAAATAAACAAAGTACTCACAAATAAAAGGCCAGTATAAAATAAACACAAGAGTTCTTTACACTTTTTTGAGACTGCCATTTTATTATTATAGAACTAAGTGTCGCATTTTTATATACAAATACAAACATATCACGTAATAAATCACACTTATCAAGTAACTACAGGTAGATGTATAACTGATATGATAGTCTATAACAGTTTCATGTTAACAATGTACTATATTTTTTATTAACTACAATTACATGATGTATGATTATTGATAATTAGAAAAATTGTTAATTTAAAGTGTTAACTTGCATGCAAGCTAATTTAGAATGTGTCAGGCTAAATTCTTTACCGTTATTTCTGTCCTAAAGCTACAATGATCTGCCACAAAAAAGACGTTCAAAAGCCCTTTAAGTTATGCAACCCAAAGCACAACAAATGCTAAAACTGTAGTGTTGGCAATAATGCCTATCAAAAAGTGCACACACGAATGTCAACAAATGGAAGTTTAACTACTATGAATAAGACCGTATTTATTTATTTTGTAATTAATATAAGTTAAAAGTTTTATAATGTACACATTAATTCATGGATTTTACAAATATATGGTGCAGAAAGACGAATTCTGCGTGCTTATATTAGGTTTAGATAATGCAGGTAAAACGGTGAGTGTTTAAAGTACCAACTTAAGATGATTTTCCTTGGTGAAGTTTGTTTACATTATATATTTAAACGATTTAACCTTTTTTTAGACGTACTTAGAATCAGCAAAAACGAAATTTACAAAGAATTATAAAGGAATGCATCCTAGTAAAATAACCACAACAGTAGGATTAAATATTGGTAAAATTGATGTTGGTGGAATACGATTGAATTTCTGGGATTTAGGAGGGCAGTCAGAATTGCAATCGTTATGGGATAAAGTATGCCAAGACATGTTTTAATATTGTTTTTCTTGTTATTAATTATCTAGTGTTTCTAGTATTATGCAGAATCGCATGCTGTTATCTATATTGTAGATTCTTCAGATCGAGAAAGAATACCAGATTCTAAAGAAACGTTTGGTAAGTTTAAATTGAAAATAAGTTGAGATATGGATTTGTTGTAGGTACATGTTACTTCAAGATGAGAAATACTTTATCATATTTTATCGTGGTTGGACACAGAATTATTTTATTGTTTTAGAAAAACTAAACAAGTTTTAAAATTGCAATCAAAATATAATCATGTTGTACCTTTTTACTAATTTGAAACAAGAACGACATAACCTAATTTTATTAAAGTAACTTAACCTGTTGACTATAACTAACTTAACTGTAAGTTAACTTATTGTATTAAAACATTAATAAGTATTTTTTGAATTTGTAAAATATTGAGATATTTTAAAAGTGATTTTGTAGGCATATTAAGTTATGTATCTTATTATTTGAAGTCTAAAACTGTACTTGGTGTTAGTTGTACAAGGTGTACTTAAATCAATCTAGCAATGGAAACCAATTAAGGCATCTACTATAAAGCTACACACTAATATCCATAGTATAATATGTATGAGTTTTGTGTATATGAATCAAAATTCATAATTGTAAACATTCAGTTTCGATCTTACTTAGAATGATGCACAATTGCTAATACTATAAAATTAACAATTAAAGTACTTTTTAAACCATAGGCAAATCTCAAAATGTGTATTTGTATTACCAGATGAGTGTAAATGATTACCAAGATTTTTAATTGCATTTAAGTTGATTAGAATAATAGTAGTGACAGTGATTTTGAAAATTTCACTTTTGATAAAACAAAAAAAAACTTGATTCAATTATTATTAATCTAAACCTTAAGAATTAAGTTCCACTGCTGTTGACACAATTTGAAAATCTTTGTTATTACCTATAACTGAAACGAATTACAATAATTAACACTCATTCGATAATATGAAGCAAATTAAACAATGAAAATACTGATAATTTGTTTTTTAAATACACATTATTTGGTTCAGCATTACTGCTCTGCTCAGCATAGATAACTATTTAATTTATAGCCATATTAATAGGTAGGCTGAAACCTTGGTAACTTTAAGATCAACATTACTTTCAAAGTTTTATACTTTGCGTTTAATAAAAGGATTGATAATAACCACCTATACTATAAAAACACTTTTATTGTTTAAGCCTTGTCGAAATTCATATAATTATGAATCATGATGTTAAATACTGATTATATTGAATATTTTTAGTTTAATAGGTAGTTTTTATTTATGATAAATTTCAGTGTTTGTTTTCTTACAGATAAGATGATAGCCAATGAGAATCTTCAAGGGATTCCTTTATTAGTATTAGCAAATAAACAAGACATTCCAGATTGTATGGGTGTACGAGATGTTAAACCCATATTTAATAAAAATGCACATTTAATAGGAAAACGAGACTGTATGGTAATGCCAGTATCTGCCTTAACAGGGTAAAATCACTTTAAAATTTTTAATATGTTTATTATCATTAACAACTATCTTATACTTTTAAGAGATGGTATAGATGAAGGAATCCGATGGCTTGTTGATTGTATAAAGAGAAATACCTATATTAGACCACCAAGAAACAATGATGATAACTGAATTTGTATATTTCTACGTAATTATTTGTATTTATATATGATATAAAATGTAATTATTTAAATTATAATTAAAGCTAATAAATGAAGTATTTATGTGTAGTGTGTAGTAATTTTAATTCAGTAAATAATTTGTTTCACCTGGGGCAGAAAGATAAAATAAAATGCTAGTGATAAACAACTGATATGTTTGAATTACTTTCTTATCAGAGTTTACTCGCACGAATGTAATTGTGTGCCCCCGATTCAACATCATAAAAAGTTGTAAAGTTAACATTTTGTTGCGTAGTTATTATTTGTTACACTATTAAGAATGTACCCGTATTATGAGCCAGAATGGAGTGTATTACCACCAGAACTCAATAGGAGGTAATTTTAAATGGCACAATTTTTTTTATTGAATTCTGCAACTGCAGCTTTTATTTACACATACACACATATTGGTGATGGATTCATCTGCACGCTTAATGTTGTGTTATAAATAAAATTTTTGTGTTATTAAACATTTTTTTCTTCTCTTAATTAATTGTGTAAAATGCTTCTTTGGTTTTGTAAAAATAAGAAATACATTGTTCCTTCGGGAATTTTTTTATTTGAAACGTCTACACTTTGTGATGTCATAAGCCGGCCATATTGCAAATAGTTCATGTCAAAAAGGTAGACCTGTGGGATGGTCTAAAAAACTGTAAATATCTCTTATTTTACGAACATTTTTATGTTATAGATAATATTTTTGTTTAAATTATATTTGGTAAGTTCAATTTTAAAATACAGAACAAAGTTTTATCTGTTTATTACCAATAAAATCAACAATGTGACACCTGTCAACAGTGTTAGGTACGTTTTTTGGACAGGTGACATTAATAATAATAACATTTTTGTAATTAATAAATATAAAGGCGTCTCATGCTATTTTTAATAATAAAACGTTGATTAGTGTGGTTTTAAAATAACCTTTATAGATAACATCCATAACCTCTGTAAATACTTGAAGCGACAGTTTTGTGTTTCGTTAACAGATTTATAGCATTTTGCAACTGTGCTGTTGTTCGCCTTCTGCTTGAATTTTCAGAATGAATGCTTCGGAACATGGGTAATTAATGATTATAGTTTTATTTATTAAATTTCTAACTTTAACGTTGGTGGTATTCTTTGTAGGTTTAATCCTGCGTTTAATATGGCTACAATCAAACAAGCCATTAATGAAGCAGTGGAAAGAGGTAAGATGATAAATTTAGTTTGTTAATTATTAGTCAACATAGAAATAACAAGAGAATTGTTTCTTTCCATGTAATGTTGGTTCGCAACAGTTATAGCATAATTAAAGATACAACTAGATTGTGTAAATTCTTGTGATCCTTATAACCACTTAAATTTTCAAATTAGAATGAAAAAACTGAAAAGATTGTACTGGAAAGAAATAAATGTAATTGACCTCTTTTCAAGTAAAATCATTTGATAAAAAAAGTGTGAAAACCATTTTTGATTTGTGTAGGGTTCATTTTCACTATTCAGCAACTTTTCTATTTAATGCATTTCGCTGTTAAATTATGTTCATACTAAATTATGAATCATTTTTAGAAACATTTCTTTAATGAGGTTATGTCCTGATTCTAAAAGTTTGTGTTGATTTTATTTGTGCTTGTTTTAGTAGAGTTATTAAACTTATAAGTTGATAATATTGTGAAATGATTCTCAAAAGTCTTGTCTTGAAAAATTCTACAAATCCTAATTTTAAATAATTTTTAAATGTGATTTCATTGTGTAATAACTAATAAGGAAAGAAAGTGTTAATTACTATAATAAATGCAAAATAATATATTCTGTGGTACCCTAAATGTGTTAATTGTATATGTTGCTTTCTTGTAAGAACTGATAAAATAATGATTTACATGTTTTATCTGTTAAAATTCTTTTTTATCCATTAGCATAACTACATAACATATTTCTTGGTAAAAAACGATAAAATTGAGGGAATGAATGTAAATTGTAATTTCGTTTTTGTTAGGTTTTCAAAATTAAACAGAAACAATTGAATTGTATATTTGTTTTGGAATAAATTCAGAATTACAGTAAACTAACCTTTAAAATTACTAATGTCACTGTCACTTTGGCAATTAAGGTTACCAGTTCTTTGAATGTATGAACAATGAAAAAAATCTCAATCCAGTACAAATACATTAAAAATACAATAAAAGTGCAATAAACTTGTCTTACTAAATAAAAATTGCAAAGTAAATGGGTTATCAAGTAATATATTGACCTTACAACTTATTAGTTGTGTTTAACAATATTTTAGTTCTTTAAAGAGTTAATTAATGAGATATTTATTTGTCTAAATTAATTTGAATTTTATATAAATATTCATATTGCAATCAAGCCATTTTAAACAGTTTTGTAAATTGCCTACATCAATAATTGTTTTCTATAAGATGCCATGCTTATAATAAGATATTACAATAATTCTTAAATCATAAACATTAATGTAAAATTCTAACCTGACAATATTTTATCAAAAAAAAATTAGAAACATGAATTTAATGCTTTCATTAAATTAGTTGCACAACCGTTATTGTTGTAACCACAAGAATTATAAATAAGGAATTGATATTGAGAAATTTTGAATAAAGTGCAATCAACCATGACAACTTCATTAAAAGTAAATTAAATTAATAATAATAATAATAATAACTAAGCTTGGGATGATTGTAAATTTTTGTTTTTAGTTCGTATGCCAACCCCAATGCGATTACGTGACTTAATAAGACAAATAAGAGCAGCGCGTACAGCAGCTGAAGAAAGGAGTGTTGTCAATAAAGAGTGTGCATACATTAGATCAACGTTTCGAGAGGAAGATTCAGTGTGGCGGTGATTATATTTAAGCGATGCATTTTATTAACAATCCTAATAAAATTATTAATAATGTTTAGATGTCGAAATATTGCAAAATTGCTATACATTCATATGCTTGGGTATCCTGCTCATTTTGGCCAGTTGGAATGTTTAAAGTTAATAGCCAGTCCACGGTTTACTGATAAACGTATTGGTTATTTAGGGGCTATGCTGTTATTAGACGAAAGACAAGATGTGCATCTTCTTATTACAAATTGTCTGAAAAAGTAAGTTGTTGGAGAATATGAATTAAAGGGATTTATAAAATTATAAATGTAATTGTAGTGATTTAAATTCTACAACTCAGTTTGTGGTTGGATTGGCTTTATGTACACTTGGTGCAATAGCTTCACCTGAAATGGCTAGGGATTTAGCTGCTGAGGTGGAAAGATTAATGAAATCACCGAATGCATATATTCGTAAAAAAGCAGCGCTGTGTGCTTTCAGAATCATTAAGAGAGTGCCTGATTTGATGGAAATATTTCTACCTGCGACAAGAAGTTTGCTATCAGAGAAAAACCATGGTAAGTATACAAGCGCTCTTAGCATTCACTCATATTTATTGATATTCATTGATACTTCTCTTATAATGATTTTGATGGTTTTTAAATCAGTATTTGTTTTGTTTTCATAGAATTTTAAGAAATTGTGAAATTTTGGAAGCGTGGGCAACATCAATTACAATAAAAAACTTATTTTATATCCTGTTTTTTATAGTTTTTAGATTTTCTAAAAGTAACAAAAGGTTGAAAAAAGGTTTATTGAATTGTGTGTAATTATGAATAAAATCTAAACTAGCATAACGTATTTTAGGCAACATGCATTTTCACCTAACGTTGATTAAAATTGAGAGTACATATTTACATTTTGATAGCTTGTAAGAGCTAAACAAATATTTACAAAAAAATCTGTTTGGTAATTTTAACCTTGAGTTAAAAAGAAAAATAATGCATTTTTATGATCACCTGTATTTGTGGTTTTATGCAGAATTAACATCCAATCAGTGATGTAATACTGAATAGGATTTTCCATAGATTTCTCTTTGTAATTTCAAAATTATGTCTGGCTTATGTTAGATTTGTGCAGTAGTAAACAGAGATTTAAAATCAAGACATTCAAATCAAACACAGGAGGTTGAAGCTGAAGTACTGAGTTATTTCCAACAAAATAGTGAATTTTTAGAATTGATTATGAAAAAAAATAGATTTGTAATCTCACTAATAATCTGTTTATATGCATAATTTTTTTCCAAATCTGTGCTTTCACCCGTGTGTTTGTTACCCATTTGAAATTTTATTTTTGACTGCTTTTCTTCTACATCTATGATCTATGGTTTGACTTATAACTTGTCCTTTATCTTTTTTATTTTATCTCTTCTCATTTATCTCCTCCATGATTTTTCTTCCTGGGTTTGTTATACTTCCTCATCTATCATCTTTGACTTTACTTAGCATTTTGTCAAAGTTTACTTTTTTTGATTTTATCTTTTCCCATTTATTCTCTCAATCATTCCAATTTTATTTTGCTTTTTTGAAACTTCTTTTTTTTCTGGCTTTGCTATACTTCTCCATCTATCATATTCTATGGTTTTACTTATAGCTTGTGAAAGTTCACATTTTTTGATTTTAGTTTTCTTCACATATCACCTGCTGCTAGCCCAATAATATTTTGTATTTGACTTTGTAATTTTTCTTCATCTATCACTTTTGTGATCCCCACTGCATCTGACTGTTATTAACTGTTATATTTCTTATTTCTTTTCTTGATTTGGCCATTTATTGTAATTCCCATTATGTTTTGGTTTTTAAAGCTTTCCTGGGTATTGCTACTGTTTTTTTCTTCATAATTCATCGTGCTCTGTGATATCCATTTCATTATGTTTACTCATCTTGGTGACTCATACATTTCTCATTTTAATATTATTATGTTGCTGCCTATGTTAAAAGTTAGCCTTTCAATATCTTTCAATACAACTCAACAAAAATTCAGATTAAATTAGTTTATAGGTTATATGCAAGATTGCAATATGGTTACATTGAGAATGTTAATTTTTAGGTGTACTAATAACAGGAGTGACCCTAATAACAGAAATGTGTGAAAACAGTCCAGATACATTAAGTCACTTTAAAAAGGTAAGTGTGCTATGCATTTTATTGGTGAAGCTAAGCTCGAAATCTTTAGAGGGATTGAGCATGTTATTTAGAATAGTATCTTTGAACTGAATGCTACATTTCTTCCTAAAGAATTATTAATTATAAGCAATTGTAACAACAATAAATAATAATAATAATAATAATCAATTAAAATAACTAAAATATGTTACACAGTGTGGATGCACAATCTTCACGTGGTCGTGCAATGTTTTAATGACATATTTAAATAGTGGTGGGAAGAGTGAGTTCATTTTTCTCTTAATTTTGATTTTTCTTTAGAGTCATTTAACATTAAATATCAATAACATAATTCTTTTATTTAATTTCTTTTTTTATGTGTAATAAACTTCAGTTGTTAAAATTGTTTTATTATCAAAACTAATGTTAGTGTTTTGTTTAGGACTGCTCTCAACGTGAGGTATGCTGTCTGTATGTCTGTCTATTGTAGTTTGTCTGAGCTTCAGCCATTATGTGTTAGGAAAATTTAATTTTGTACTACATGCTAAGCTTTGCTTACATGTTGCAATATTAGATATTATAGTGCAGCGCTTTTGATTGGTAATCATAGTTCAAGCAAAATTTGCTTTTTGCTAGTTAAAGTAGACCATAATTACAGCTTCGCATAGTTTATAAAGTAGTGCAAGCAGTTTTTATTTTTATTTACTTTTTGGTTAAACAGGTTTGTACAGATATGAATATTTATTTATATTTAATAAAACAACTTGTATGTAACATTTTGTTATTACTATTCAATAAAGACAGAATGTTCATTATCACACACAAGAAGAAAATCAATTCTTGTAGAAACTAGGCATATAATTATGCATTTGTATTACTAATTTTGAATTGATCTATCAATATTTTCACTTTAATATTGTCAAGCACTTATTCAAAACATGCACATTACTTAATAGTATACTTTCATTATTATTAATAACATTAAAAATTTGTATAATCATCAGTTCATCACAATAAACAAGTAGTTAACCGTATTTATATGATATACGATACTAACACCATCTAGATACTACTCTTGCACCTGTAATGAAAATTAGACATATACAAATTTTACATGTTTGCATTTTCCTTTTCAGATTGTTCCAAATTTGGTTCGCATTCTAAAAAATCTCATACTGGCAGGGTATTCACCAGAACATGATGTGTCTGGTGTAAGTGATCCATTCTTACAGGTAATAAAATTTACATTACAATTATGATTATTCTCCGACTGAAAACGAATAATGAAACAAGTCCAGAATGACTCACAATTGCACCTTTCTTTATAGGTTAAGATCCTAAAACTACTCAGGGTGTTGGGTAAAAATGATGCGGAAGCCTCAGAAGCAATGAATGATATTTTAGCACAAGTTGCCACCAATACAGAAACAAGTAAAAATGTTGGCAATTCAATCCTTTATGAAACAGTTTTATCAATAATGGATATTAAATCAGAGAGTGGTTTAAGAGTATGCCAATTAACAAATTATAAATGCTAATTCATTTTTTTAATTTGTATTGCTTATATTTTAGGTGTTGGCAATTAACATATTAGGTAGATTTCTACTAAATAATGATAAGAATATTCGTTATGTAGCTTTAAATACTTTATTGAAAACTGTGCACATTGACACGTCTGCCGTACAAAGGCATAGGTCGACAATATTAGAATGTCTGAAGGATCCCGATGTTTCTATAAGAAGAAGAGCGATGGAATTATCTTTTGCATTAGTGAATGCACAAAATATTAGAACAATGATGAAAGAATTACTAACTTTCTTGGAGAAATCGGAGCCTGAATTTAAAGCTCCATGTTCCTCTAGCATTGTATTAGCTGCTGAACGATTTGCACCTAATAAGAGGTGGCATTTGGATACGTTGCTCAAAGTTTTAGTAGCTGTAAGTTTTCAGTGTATTTAAATGGCGGTTATCTAATAAAAAATTTATAATTTACAGGCAGGAAATTATTTAAGAGATGATGTTATTTCTTCAACTATTCAACTAATATCAGAAACCACTTCACAGCAAGCCTATATAACCTTACAATTGTGGCATGCTTTAGCAGAAGATTCCATGGATAAACAACCTTTGATACAAGTGTCTGTGTGGGCTATTGGTGAATATGGAGATTTATTGCTCACAGCCACTATAGATGATGCTCATGATGTAGAAAAACCTACAGAAGAAGATATAATAGAAGTGTATCAGAGGTTATTGTGGTCACCTCAGAATACTCCAACTACCAAGCAGTTTGCTCTTATGTCTTTAACTAAACTTAGTACAAGATTTAGTCACACTAATAAGTAAGACCCTTACAGGCTTTTCTGACGTCTAATTATTTATATAAAATTCTGTTTGTAGCAAAATTCAACAAATAATAAGTTCATTTTGTTCAAGTCTTCATATTGAGTTGCAACAAAGAGGTGTAGAATTCTCACAACTCTTTGGAAAATACGGTCATTTAAGGGGGGCATTACTAGAACGTATGCCTCCAATGGAAGTAGTTCGGCAAGGGAATGAAGTGCAAGCGAATGGGGATATGGATGAAAGTGAAGATAAAACTAGTGATACAAGTCCTCAACATATTAGTACTAGTGAATCGGTAATAAGTTATTATTTTTGTAAAATTTCAGAACAAATTTAACAAAAAATCAATTTTTGTTTACAGACATTTTTAGTAGATCTGCTTGGAGGTGGTAGCAATTCAGATTTGGACATTATAAAACCAAGTTCTGTACCAAGTCAGCCTATATCAAACAGTAATAACCAAGATTTATTAGATTTATTAGGCGGAATAGATTTGTCACCATCTGTACCTACAACAGATAGTGGGCTTGGTTTTATTATGGAAAATAATAATGGTTCATTAACACTTGATAATAATCAAACTTCTAATTTCTTAACGGGAGATATCTTAAATACAAATATAATTAATGGTAACTGAGTTGCTTTATGATAATTACCTTCCATAAAATGATGTTATTTCAGAAAAAAATGTGCCTACATTAACAGCATTTGAAAAAAATGGTCTTAAACTTGTTTTCTCATTAGAAAGATTGCCTGAATCAAATAATACAGTTTCGATACATTTAACGGCAACCAATAGCACCTTATCCAATATGACTGATTTTTTGTTTCAAGCAGCTGTTCCTAAAGTAAGTGAATATAATGTATTTTGTGTTAAGAAATATTCGATTATTTATTCTCAGGCATTCCAATTACAAATGCTGTCGCCATCTGGGACTGTCATTGTACCAAATGGTCAGATAACACAAGTATTACGAATTACTAATCCAAATAAGGTAAGTCTGCAGAAGAAGATTAGTATAGTAAGAGAAATTTCATATAAAGATGATTTGAGATTATTTAAGAGTTTTGCACATATTCTTATGAAAGATTTGTTTAAAATCTGGTCATTCTGGATTCTTTTGAATTTAGGTATCGTTACCTTTTATATTATTTTCTTTTCTTTCTGCTATTTCTAATCAACTAAATCTACTTCATAACTGCTCACAAACAAGGAAATATGACTTACAAAAGCTGTTGTAATGATATACTAACAAATATTTTGAAAATTCTTGTAATATGGTATCTGCGTATGACATCATGGTTTCAAGATTATTCTTTATTTAATTTAGAGTAAGCAAAATTAAGAGTTGCTAAATATTTGCTTTAATCAAATCTTAATTGTACAGAAGATACTGAAGTAAAATATTACATCACAGACTCTCCACAGATGAGAGGTGTAGAAATGTTAGATTAGATTTTACTCCAAACTGAAGAATCATGTGACTTTGTCATATGCTGTGGTACATTCTAATTCTTTACATTATGCAACTTCACCCTTGTTAAACTAAACGCTATCAAACAAATTTGACGGGTGCAATGCAATGCACAAGCATATTTCTAACTGATTTTCAATTTCACTATCATTATCTTCCATCAGCAACACCACCTGATAGGTGTTTATTAATACTCGTGTCATATGATTCATATTTAATACAAAATAATTCCAATATTAGGAAAAATAATGGAACTAATTAGTAACAAGCTGAATTTTGGCATATAGTATGTTGTCTATAGCAGTAGTATACAATATATTAAAAGTTCTTGGCGATCCCCTGTGTGCTAATGTTGCCATACTGGAAAAAGATGAAAATAAAATTTGTGATAAAGATTTTTTTGGAAAATAGTTGGGTGTTGCACACCCAATTAGCCAAACTCAGGGAACAGTTTTGTGTTTCTATGCTGATGAGTCACACTGCCTTCTCTAAGTAATACATTTTTACATTTTGTTTTATGTGAAAGTAAAGAAACAAGGAATTACTGAATAAAACAAATTAAAAATTAATCTTTGCACAACCGCCTGTAAAGTTGTCAATGTCGAAAGTTGAAAATTATAAACATGTAATGAAATCATTATATGCTCCTATGATCGTGGCCAACTTCATTTTTTAATCTACCATCAATGGTTTTTCTTTATTATTTTCTTTAAAATATGGTCGTGCAAAAAATATTGTATACAACTCGCTGTCGCTCGTGCCATAAACTTCCTACTCATTCAAAAAACTTCACTTTACACTCTTGTTATATAAATAACTATTACCTCACTTAATACCTGCAGTAATTTTTACATTAACCCATTAATGCCCAGAAAAAAAAAACTGCCTAATTTCTAAAGCAAATACTAAATATCTGCTCTAAAAAAAAAATCAGAAACAAAAAAGTTTATGTAACTTTTTTCTACAAAGCCACCGAGTTTTCTGGAAAACCCCATCGTCATATGACGACGTTGGGCGGATGAGGCTTAGGTACTTAATGCCATTACTTCTACGTGTATATTGTGTGAGGATTATGTAATAATGAAACAAATATGCATTATAACTGAATACATGTAATGAAAAATAATACCAACTATAAACGTTTACATTCAACTTTAAAATCAAGCATAATAAAAATAAAAGATAAACATAAAATCATAAAAAAATCACATTAGCATTGGTGGTAGGCTAAAAACATTCAACACATAATGTCACTTTGCACTTCAAACAGTATGTACGTGGAGTACTTTTACAGTCTTTTGATTGACATCTTTGTTGTTTTTCTCTCTTTCCAATGAAGTGTTCAATTTTGTCAAAATGCAAATCAGGAACTGGATTACTGGAGGAAGTAGCTGCACTGGGATGATTTACCCCAGAAGTCCCTTTCAAAAACGTAGTTGCCACAGATCTTCTGAACTCCAGTAATGATAATGAATTTGGCCCGTGCTTTGTCTATATAAAATTCAAGAATTTACACAAGCCATATTCAATACCCTAATGAAAATTGGCCAATACCACTTTTCTCCTCGAATATTGGTCTCATATTTGCTTGATAACCAATTATGGTGGTCCACTCCTCCCATACAAGCATTCTATGATTCGATTGCCAAAGGTTGGGAAACTGATACCTTCTTTTTTTTCTTTTCTTGAATATTGTTGCACAGAATTTAGAGATAATATTTGGTCATAATTTGTTCCAATGGTGACACACCTGTTGTTCCATTTTATAATAAGTATTTCCCCATTTTTGTCAAAATGGTAACCAAATGATCCTCTCGGTTTCTTTTTCAGAGTAGCTGATTGCTCAACTGTGCAATTTTGAAGTCAGTTTTCTCGTACAGTCCCTGTTGCTCGAAACCCTTTATTAGCCAAATAGATCAAAAGGTCAAAGCTAGTAAATAAGTTGGCAAAAAAGATTATGTGGTTTGTTGGATTTTGCACTCCTTGTAACATATTCAAAACAACTCTTGTACCTAGATTTAGCTCATTGGAGTTTTCAGCATCTTTTCCTGTGTATAAGTCGAGATTGTAGCAAAATCCTGACTGTCCACATAAAGCCCAAAATTTAAAACCAAATCGTATGGGTACCATCATTTCATCAACAGCCAAATTTTTTGAAATTGGCGTTAATCCTATTTATTAGTGGTCGTATCTTGAACCCTCTGTCGTGTTTGTTGCTATTAGCTAGTTCATTATTTTGAAAATGAAGAAAACTTTATTTTAGCATACCTGCTGCTAGAAAATGCATTTTTTTACGCTGGAGCAAGAAACATCTTCATCTCTGCTCCAGTACATTTGTTCCGAAGGCCGTGGATTGTAATCGGAAAGTAGTAAAACCCCAAGAAACTTTTATAGTTCTTCTGTAGAAAAAAATAATTGTTTTGTTTTTTTTGTGATGCGTACCGAATGGTTTCAGTAACGACTAAGCTACAGACTTCGTTATCAAAAAACTCTTCAAATAATTCTGTAGGAGAACGATTTTTGAAATCGTCAAGTTTTCCTTCGACATTTACAGAACTTGTCGATGTAGATGATGGTGTATTTTCAGATTTGGTGTAGATTGGCTCTTATTTCCTCCAATTTGGTTGATTTTCACATAGTTTTCTTTTTTTTGGTCCACTTTTAGTGACAGCATTGTCTATATGTACAGTTTGATTCAAACCTATATTATCGTCAACATTTTCTTAATCACTTACCTGGTCTACTTCTGGTGGAATCATAACAACATCAACATTTCGATTCTCTTCTATATTTTCATAGAAAGCATTATCAGCTAAAATCTCTTCCAGTTCTTTTACGGTTATAACTTTTGTATAATAATCTGCCATAATGACGAAATTCAACTATTTAGAATTAACAAACGCACAAAGGAAATTTTCAACAAACCGAGAAAGCAACAACAGACATCCGATAATCACTGACAACTAACATTTGCGCTAGAAAACAAAACATTTATTATGTGCACATGACTGCTAAAAATATATACTACATTTACCCAACGTTGTCATATGATGACAGGTAAGTTGACGGTCATTTTGGTGACGTTTGATTGTAATTGCTACTGAAGTAGGTTATAAAATCGAAAATATGGATGTTTTAAAGTAATAAACATATTTTTTCTGAAACCTAAAGCTTATCATTTCAGTATTATAGCAATTTGATTACATAAAATTGAAACTTTGGAAAATGGTAATTTGATTAATTTTTTATTACTTCTTAACAACAAAATAGATTCTTCAAAAATTTAAAACATGTATAAACGACTATGAAGAAAGAAAATATGTGTTTTTGGTTAATTCATTTATCATGGGTGTAGAGAAAAAAAATTAATTTCAAACATCGTCAATTGACGCAACTATTTTTGGACTGAGGAACGGCTTGAACCAAGCAATATTCCATTAACTTATTAACTTTAATACCTTTCATACTGAATCTGTCTTTAATATTTAACAGCAGGATATTGAACATGTTTCTTCATTTACTTTAGTTGGTTCTTCATGGTTGTGATATCTTCAAACTGTTTAGTAAGATGGATAATAACAGCTTTTCCAATAGATCTGTCTATTTTTGTAATATCAATTTTTCTTACAGTATCTGTTTTGGAAAGACCTACTATTAATCTTGCGTGCATTTCGAAACATAAAACTTTGTAAGTCTCGTGATCTAGTAATTTCCACATTTTGCATTAACTGCAATTTATAAGATAATGCAGATGAATCTTCCAGACACTGTATAAATCCATTAAACAATTGTCAACTGGATGCAGTAACATTCAAGTTAGTAGACTTTGTGCAATCTAAGAACTACATGTAGGTCATCAATGAAAATGCGTCAAATATGACATCATTAAAATCGCAGTGGCGTAACATGGCAGTTCTACAAAGTTAGTTTATTATAAGTTATTAGATCACTACTCCCCTGTAGCAGTGAACTAGGACTGGTCCAACCTGTTTTCGTCAACTGTGCATGACGTCATCTATAACATGATACGTAGTTCTTAGACCGCACGAAGTCTATTTATTTTCATTTAGAGGTTATGACAAAGAATAGTATGACAGAAACAGGTCAGTCACTGAGTTTTGACAGACCAGGTTGCTATATGACATCATTGTTTTCCAATTGAACACAACTGATCGCGTTTTGGTTAGCCTTGACGACCAACTACTAGGGTTAATAAAAATGATTATTTTAAAAAAAATCAAAAATCAAAAAAATCGATTTTGTCATGGTTTTCTCCTGTAATAAAGGTTTTGTGGATAACGATGCTTTAAATAATAAGTTATACATTAATTTTTTTTCCATTTAAAATAGCAGTTAACCTTTATAAAAAAAAATATTGATGAAAACCCCAGTGACTAACAAGCAATCAAGGGACATATACAAAATGTATTATTTTAAATTAAAAAAAATTTTTGGATAATAAAAATAACACAAATGTGTGTACGAAACACTTAAAACTATATTTTGTTTCCAACTTATATATATTATGTATAACGGTTAAGAAAACGGCAGGCTTATGTCGAACTCATTTCATATGCTGATGCTAAGTTGGTGTCACTGCTAGTGATATTCACAGCTTACTTATAGGTTATTCTGTTTGTTTGGTAGCCACTTCAGTTTAAAATTTCTTTATTATTAGTGAAATTTAAAAAAGTCATTGATTTTTTTTTAAATATCAATCGATTTAAATCATCAAAACCCTACCAACTACTGTGAAAAAATGCATCTTAAGTAAAAAGACTACCTACTGCTAATCAGCATTGTTTATTTTACTTTATTTTTACTGCTGTGTTTGCTGCTTTTGTTATGGGTGGGTGGGTGGGTGGGTGCGTGCGTGCGTGCGTGCGTGCGGGCGGGCGGGCGCGGGCGCGTGCGCGTGCGCGTGTGCGTGTGTGTGTGTGTGCATTGGAGCCTTTTTAAATTTAAATTGCTTTTCACTGTACATTTATAATCACATATATTACACTCAAATGGTTTTTCGCCACTATCGACGACCATATGTCTTTGTAAATTGGCTTTTATTGTATTTATAATCTTAATGGTTTTTCACCGCTATGAACGAACATATGTGTTCGTAAACTGCTTTTCTGTGTACATTTATAATCGCATTTATTACATTCAAATGCTTTCTCGTCACTGTGAACGACCGTATGTGCTTACAGAGCAGAACAAAACACAACCATTTTTCCTCTAAACTAAAAAAAACTAAAAATATACAGAAACATTCATGCGAAACCTTGAAAACGGGTATTTTTAATATATTTTGATTAATATAATAACAGAAGAGACTATCACATAACCTCAAAAGCACAAAACATTTTAAAATTCTACGTAGTAATTGTACTTACATTGTACAAAAACAGTTTTGATGGACACTTACAAGCATATATCTCAAAACCAATACTGATAATGTTTATTTACTATTATAGCTTTTATAAATAACCAAGGAAAAGTCTCTTATGGCTTTTTAACACGTGCTTTTCTAATGTTTGGAAAAGTTTTTGCATCCCGCCTTTTGCTGACGTCAGACTTAGGTAATGCATTATGCAACATATCCCGTCAATGTTCTTGATTCCTGACAAGAGCTAAAGATAGCACTGCCACGAATTTATTTTAAGTGCATCAGCTCATACCATGAGTAGTGACCATTCAATCAATATGTCAAATAAAGTATGCACATATTGCAAAATAATATATTATATAAAACAATTTTTAACATGCTATCCTGTCCTGTCTTATACAGTTTAGTTTCAACCGTAGTCCATAGACATACGACTAATTATAATCAAATTAAACAAAAGTTGGCAATAATAATGGCTGTTCTTTTGAGGTTCTCTCCAGTAAATTGTATTCGTCTAGAAGCTAAGAATGTTATTTTACTTATCCAAATAAAAACAGAGCAAAGAAGCATATGCTGAGAATAGTGCAAGTGAGTTAGTTAGTGGTTCAAATGAACAATGCCATCGGCAGTACCCGTACCCAATATTTTGAAAAACATCCAAACGTAATGAAAACAATATTTGACACTTTCACATCCTGTTTAATACATACTAGTTTGGTGCTAGTGTGACAATGCCACCTAAACATGCCATTAAATCGCATGACTACACTCATAAATTAGATCCATGCACGTTTTTTATGTTTGGTAATATGGTGCGAACAATGACATCATGATTATAATTTCTGGTGAAATTGAAGTAGCATTCGAGAATTACACCTAGATGTGTCCAAGGGCGATGTTTTACTTTACTTTTGTATAGGATAAGCAGAAGGTGACGTGCATATTGACTCGTACGAAGTTGAAAGCGATTGAACCATCATTGAACATTATCAAATAATATGAAAGAAATGTTTTAACAACTTTCCATGGCGCTTGGTTTTGTAGGATAAAAATGTTTTTATTTATTGATATGACCTCACACTCTGTTTGGCCAAAACGTTTTGGTTTTACCAAAAAAAAACTGGAAAATTTGGGGAATTTTATAATTTTAAATTTTAGTCGTCAGCGAATTCTGCTGATTCTAGTGAAAGATGAGGGAATTTAATGCAGGTCAGGGAAAATTTTCGTAAAAGTACATTTTTGAATTTATCACTAATTTCTTATTTTTTGTTTGATGATGTGATGCATTAAGAACTGACCAGGATATACAGGAAAATCAGGGAAATTGAAATAGTATTCTAAGCGAAAACCCTGCTTATGATAACGTTAAAAGTTTTTGTCTAGTAGCATAAAATTTGTCATAGGTTACAAATAACAAAAAACTGAAAAAAGATGCTCTAAATGTTTACGTTTAGGTCATTTTAAGTACTGCTTCAAAGTATATTCAAACTAGTTTTTTTCTCGATTTATACTTTGCAAACCTGATCCTTGTTAGTGAAAACCCTTTGAAAGTAGTGGTGGAAGATATAGGATTAAACGGTAGAATTTAAATTTTTTTCTCTTTCATGTCAAACGTAGGTTTCCTCGTCATTGATGATGGAAATTATAGTAGCATAAAGCAAAACACAAACTGCAGACCTGTCATGTACTTAAAGTTGGTTGCAGCTCAGCAGTTCTCAAACATGAAACTTTTGACTTCCATAAAAGAATCTTTAAAAATACAAAATTATTGTTAAACCGTTTGAGAACTTTTCAATCCTGCTGTAAGTATTTAGGAAAATGACCCTTATATCAACAGCATTTAACTTAATTAGGTTTGCTGCAATCTGCGTCTTCATTTGAAATGACAGGGGATAAAAGAACCTGGATGTGACATGAAAGAAAAAAGTCTGAATTTAAATTCTAGCTATTTAATCCTACATCCGACAGAAAGCTTTAACTTTTACTGTAGTAGCAGTTCTTGAAGATTGAAAGTATTAAGTTTTTCAGTATTTAGAATGCTTAACCTTAACCTTAAAAATATGTGCAAAACTTTAAAACTTACTACCTTAAGTTTGCTAAATTTTTTAATGTAACTTTCATTTTAAGGGTGTATTACGTATGCGAATTCGATTATCGTACATGGTAGATGGTGCTCTAGTGCAAGAGCAAACAGAAGTTAATAATTTTCCAACACACATCTGGGATTGACGGAAATTAGGATAAAAATCAACATTCACACATTTTCTTATCAAATATCGTTTTTTCCCTTCATTTTGTTTTCTTCAAGAAAGAAGTAGAGAGACGTTTCAACATAGGTTTTTTTTTTACCTTAGATTTAATTCTGTTTTTAGTAATATACACCTACGATGTACATAGTCCTAATATTATGTTTAACACTATTTTTCATGTACTTAATTTTTACTATGTCAACCTTGTTGATTTTAGTATCAAATCCTTTTTATCTATTCAGATCCAACTTGAAAAAGAAGTTATGATAAGGTTATAGTTTTATTTAAAGAATAATAAAAAAATTTTATTATTATAATTAGTATTCACTCGGTTTTTTAATAAAAAAAAAAGAAAAACAAAAAGAATAATTGTGATTCGAGTATCCATCCAAACCATTTAATTTTTAATTTATTTTTTGCACCGTACACTCTTGTGTGGAATTCACTCTAATTATTATCATTACTATTATCATTATTATTATTATTACAGAAATAACACACAACCTTTCAGAAAGGTAAAGAATGTAAATTCACTATAAATGTGGTATTGTAAATTGAATTTGATTAAAATATCTTTTAAAAATAAAATCGATACATATTTAAAAAATTTGTTCTTGCAAAGCGTTCTGTTTTTAAATAGAAGGTTTGAGCTTATACAGAAACGAAAGTTTCTCTATTAGTTTTGTTTGTTTTCATTTTGATAATTTTAATTTCAACTTTTCATTTTCTTTATCATCACAGTAATTAATTTTTGAGAAAATAGATATGAAAATCGGTTTTTATCATGAGAATATATAAATTGGAATAGAAATTCGATGTAGTAATTGATGTCAACCACCTCTCCTTTACTACACAGAACTTCTTTAATGGGATGTATGTTATTAGCATGAACCTTTTATTTAAGTGACAAATAAAAAGCCTATGGTTTTATACAAAACAAGTGATAATACGAATTATGAATAATCATAATGAGCCTACTTGAATACATGTAGGACTTTAATAATGAATTCGACCACAGGGATATATTTTAATTTTTGTATTTAAAAGATTTATATTTAATTTTTATTAAATATTTTTGAATATCAAATGTTCACAAAGCCATGCATAGGTTAATATAAATGTTTTAACAAAATTATTTAAATCAAGACTGAGGAATATTGCTCTTAATGGAACTGTTGGTGGTATTCATTTCTTGATTTTAATATCTTATGTATTATCTTCCATCATAAACCGAAATTGGATGACATCATTGCAGTCATCTATGAAACAAGAAAGGTTTTTTCGTTCCTTAATTTTGTAGACAAATGGCAATATCTGCAAAAAACAGAACTTTCTCCTAGAAACATTTTACATGTAAGTGAATATAATAAGCAATTTCGAAAACTTTTTAAATCTTAATTTTGCTGAAATATTTGACATTTTCTTAGTTTAAATTAGAAACATCATTTTAATTACATGAACCAGACCGTCTACTAATCAAACTCATACTTTCTGATCACACATACAGACCCTAAATAAATATATTTGACTCAAGTCACACAATATTTCTTAAATAATTCCTGAATCCTGATTTTATCAAGTTGCCTACGAAACAAAAAACAAAATATTAATTTTTAACAAACAAGCTAATTGCATTTTTAAATAATTTGTGCTAATTTAATTAAATGTTTCATTAGTGTTTTATTTCTGTGGCGTTTGATAGTTAATAATGTTGCAAAGAAACCATTGGGGACAGAAGGATGACTCATCAAAAAGGTAAGCCACTCAAAAGTACAACTATCAGGATCTTAGTTTAAATCTAACCTTACTTTTCTATAAATCATTATGTAATGTTATCACATAACCAGCCATCTGATTGGTTGTTATCATAGATAATGTTATTGTATAATGATTTCCCTTTTAAATAATTCCTACCTAGGAAATTAAAATAAAACTTATACATTACAAGTGATGTTTAATAAAATATATCCCTGTGATTTAATTTATAAATGATGAAGTGCCAAATCTATATTCCTTCTCTGCTAATAATTTTTTGCAAGAACATCTTTTCATCTTCCAACTTTTCACTCTTAAATAAACTTGAACACAGAAAATAGAAGGGGCGATATTTTCGGTAACAATAATTATTATATTTATCTTTTTTGCTTTGTTCCATAAAAAGAAGACATGTTATATTCATAAAAGTCTAATATAATTATATTCCGTTTTAATAAAAACTGCTTGTTATGTTTGTATATATTTATCATGTTATTTGCGTCCACATAATATAGAATAAAAAAATGTAAATAAAAATTTTTTCTTTTTTTTGTATTTTATTCCTTTTTTTATAAAGATGTACACATTTAATTATTACTATTATATTAAGAAAAACACAAAACTATTATCACTTTTTTTTATATTAGCGTAAAATTTAAGCTGTTGGTTTTGGACAGGTGCTGTTGAACAGACGGTCCTTAATCATTTGTGCCATCAGTCCATGAATGATTTCTATGGTAGTTTTGCAGCTATCCTTGGTTGCTTTCAAGAGTTTATCTTCAGTGCGTTTTTCATGAGGATCTGTAGCTCCTACCATAAATCCCCCACGACCTACAATGAATATTTTTGCAATCAAAATTAATTTTAATTTTTAAAGGATTACCTAAAGCAGCTTCAGATTGCTCAAGTTTCTCTGACAAATCAAATATTTGCCCAGTTGTATAATCAGCATTAGTTAAAAGACTTGAAGAACTCAAAGTATTAACCCAGTACTTATTCCACAGAGAATCTAACAATCTGCGATCTAATGCAGACTTGAAATAAGACACCTCCAAAGAATAATACTGTCTGCAGTGAACTCCAAAATCTTCAATCTTATTCAAGGGAATAGTTTGATATTCAGATGGTTCTTCATTAGCTGGTTTATAACCCTAAACAAATTTAATAAATAATCTTTTTTTGATAAAATAAAAGTTACCTTATACCTTCGGATAAGTACGAAAAGCACCTAAGCAAACTTTACCAGCAGAAATAGTTCTTACTGGATCTATAACAATAGCTACGAATGGTTCTTGGAAATTCTGATTTAGCATTTGGGTGCCTACATCTATACCAGATAACCAGCAACCATAACCTGGATGGCTATGGTACCAACCAATAGCATTTTCTTGTCTTCCTACCAATTTTGCAGCATCAATATAGGAACTCATGTATTCATAAGCTTGAGCTTGAGCATTAACACGAGTTTCAGTTCCTTCAACTGGCAAAGCAAACGAATCCATCACAAACATGGTATTGCCATCAACCTTTCCTAGGAGAAGTCCCATAACTTCTAATGTTCCACCAGATCTTGCATGCATTACCATCTTGAGCAACGCTAAGGCAGAGATCTTAATGTCTTTAAAGAAATGGGGACTGCAATATAAATTTTATTAATATAATGACTTGAATATTATACATCGACAGTAAACTAACTCTTTATCCCAAGGTTTAGCTGCCAGGATATCTTGCTGTTGTTTCTTGTCATAACGGTATATTTCGTCTACAGAGCTAATATTTTCAATTTTATTAGCCATTTCCCATGTTTTCTGGGCAACTGCTTTTTGTGAATCGGATGATGTACCAGGTTTAGACATTTTGTTAGATGAAAAATATTGATGACACTTTGAGGTTAGAAAAGTTGCGATCGCTGTGAAGAGGTAACAGATTTAAATTTTCATTATTGCACACTTATTAGAACTTATGTACACTAATATCTATACACTTCTAAACAAAGTTTAATGAAAATTACACTAATTTTTAAAATCTCTCGAAGAATTTCACAACCTTCTAAATAACAGATCCAAGCAGTGATACCAACAACTCCTTCAAAACACAAAATTAAAAAATGTCAAAATTAAAAACAAACATTACAAGATACTAACGATGATATGATTCGGTTTGATTAAAATATTTAAATATTAATGGAATACAAAACTTTCTACTTTTCCTTAATTTATTTAAAAGAAATCTCTTTATTTATCCGGTCGCTGTGAGAATGAGAAACGCTTAGGTTGATGCCACTGCTTTAGAAAAGCGCGGGTTTTCCATTTGTACAATTCATAACCACAAAAATTTGTTTATAACTTTTTTCAAAGTGCCATAAAAATAATGTCTGCCGAAAAAGCTTGTGCTTTAGTTAAAGAATTACATCGAAACCAAGGAACACTCCCTCCTTATAACGTAAGTTGCATAAAGAATATTAAAATGCTTGTTTACAACGATAAACAAATTTCTTTTTAGAATGATTTGGTGAACGAAGTAACTAAAGAAATCACACAGTTAATTCAGGAAAATAGAAATGATGCGTAGGTATTTATTTCATCTATTTTATCTGTAAAATGTAATTTCCAAACCATTATTTTAGACAAGAAAGTGAAAGATCTCGTGGTTCGGATCTTTTAGAAGGTGTTTCGTATATATCAACAATTCGCGTTCGTCACGCTGCCATTCAACGTAATCTACGATGTCTTTTAGCTTATCATTACAATAGGGTTCGAAGCTTACGAACTATGCGATGGGAGTTTGGTAGCATCTTACCAGCTGATATAAAGGCTAACTTAAGTACAGCAGAAACTAATTGGTTTAGTAAGTATTCATCTATATTAGCTAAATATATGAGATCTGTTGGAGAAGATGGTGGTGTGAATTTAGCTGTTGATTTGCATCCTCCAAAGGCTTTGTATATAGAAGTGCAGTGCTTAGTTGATTACGGACGTTATGAATTAAGTGACGGTTCTGTTTTGTTATTAAAGAAAAACAGTCGACATTTTTTACCTAGAGTGGAGTGTGAAGAGTTAATTCGACAGGGAGTTTTTCAACATATTGTAATTTAATTGTCTTTTAGACTAAGGTAGGTAGTGTATCAAGTATTGTGTATCTGAGTTATGTTTCTATTTATTTAGTTTATAATGTTCAAGATTTGATAAAGTGAAGAAATTTGCTTTTATTTTGAAAATAAAGTTGTTTACATTCACATGTATAGATATATCATTTAAGTCGGGGGATTTAACCAAGGTAATGTATTTCTACTTTTTCTTTGGGGTTTTCCAACCATGTTCTAACAATCTGCCAGGTAAATTATCATTTAAGATTTGGATAAATTGTTTCATTCTGCCAATTTGGATCAGTTCTCCTGGTGCATCATTTGATATTCAGCCGAGAATTCTTACAGATATTCTCTAATTTCTCTGTATTTCTATGATTTGGTTCATATCTAGTATTATCTAACTGCTACAAAGGCAGTTTAGAATCTTGGGAACTGGAAAAGGTTTTTTTCATCTAACAATATTACTCTATACCAGTCTCAATCAATATTTTGCTGTGCAAAATTTACATGGGTTGGTCTTTGTTTAGCATAATCTTTTTTACAGGCTTTCTGCTTTCTTGCTTTTTATGGTATTCAAGGAACTGAATGACATCTCAATCACATAATTACAGATTTCCTGGACTTGTTTTGCTGTCAAGATCTCCTTTCTTCAATTACTTCTTTGTGAAGCCAATCCATTTTCTTGGTGGTATTTCAATATAATTTTGCATAATATGTGGCTTATCTAAAAATATTTTTTTATAAAATTTTTAATCAATTTATTAACAAAATGCACAAAGCTTTGTTAAATGCTCAATTGATTGATCAACCACTTAATCAATCATAAGAAGTAAGATTCAGAATTATCCAATCAGATCGACTAATCAACTGATCAACTTGAGTTGATAAAATTGTATGTGCAACCAGGCACTTAGGTGTCTTTGCATTCTCAGTTTGCCTGATCTTTTACTACTACTGTTTTAACATTAAAACAAGAAGACAATATTTTCTAGATGACAACAGTTTATGGACTCAGGAAACATATGAGAAATTGAAATTAGATTTAGAAATGGCTATGTCAAATGCAAATTAGGAAGTTAGTCAGAGAAATTAAAAGACCATGAGAATTTTGAACTCTGGAAGTTTCCAATTTTTTTTAAAATCAAATGGGACATATGAAACTTCAAGAAAAAATACTTATGCTATCTGATACCGACAAAGCCAAAGCGCAAAAAGTAATTGTAACTTCGATAGATAAAAAGCCACTTATGCATATCTTAAACTGTATATTACATGAAAGTTAAACACATGAGAAAACTGGTGAATAGAGAACTAGAGCATCGAGACCATTAGAAATTGTATTATGCATTCACATTTTTTTTGCATGAGGGTTGGCCATGGAAATTTGCCCAATTTAGCGGTGTGAACATTCCTTTTTCGGTTTAAACTGGTCCTACATGTATGGTTAGGCTTTTTAAACAATTGTAGGTTAGATTACATGACAGAACGCGTGCAAAAGTTGTCAGTTTTATATAGGCAGAAAAAAAAACAATTTTGATTTGCCTTCCAGCATGCAATGTTAAGTTTAGTGGTGTTCAAAACAATTGGTAAAATAAAATCCACGTTAATAAGATACGTAAATTTAATGCAGAAAATCAAAACGCTTACAGTAAACGTTTAAAATGACCACCATTTACATGGACACAAAGATTAATACGTCGTAGAAAATTAAACTGTACTCTTTGCATTATTACAGTATCGTTTTTTAAAGTATTTATCACATCTTGAATGCGCCTTTACAATTCTTGTTCTGTGTCGACGGATCTGGAGTACACCATCGCTTTCGAAGCTTCCCATAAGAAAAAATCAGGGGAATGTGATTGCTAGTTTACAGGAGCATTATTGCCTCTGCCGATCCATCTATCTGGATACTGTTGATTTAAATGGTTATGAACATTTAGGGTGAAATGCGGAGGTGCTCCGTCATGCTAGAACCACATTCCCATCTGTGGAAAAAGTTTCAGAAGTATTGACCAAACCATTAAAAGAATCTAAGCTTCTTTGCATGTGGATGATCGACTTTTGGCCATTTACGAAACACCCACAAGCAAAACGATGTCCGAAAATCCCTTTTTCCAGTACACATTCACATCCCAAGTTTAATTCCAATCGCTAAAAGCACTCCTTCATTATTTAAAACAATAGAAATATTTTTAAGATTTTTGACGTCCCGTAGCGCCGTTACGGAGCACTTTTGGATAGAGGTAAGTTTGGTTAAATCGCCCTATTTTGGTCTGAGGAATATGTGGTACGGCATTGTACAGATCTTTTGGGGACAACCTATATAATGCAGTTAATCTTTACTTAAGTGTTGAAATTCTTTGATCCTAATTAAAAACAAATGAAGGAGATCTAGAGTTAAGACCCGTGCGTCTCTGAAGGAAGATCCCGGCCAGTACATGACAAGTTCTTAAAATCATAATAGTTTGGCATAACAGTGTCGGCTATTACACTCTTTTTCGTAAAGTGCCTCGTTTCTGAGATACGATGTGTCAAAGTTTAATTAAAGACAAGAAACTTTGACACCCTGTATCTCGAAAACGATGCACTTTACGGAAAAGTTCTACGGCGTTTTAGAAAGAGTGCGGAGTTCCTTCTTGAGAAGATGTAGATCCTGTGTCGAAATAGAAGGAGGAGATATCAAACATCGTGTTCTGTAGCGCTAAACTCGAAACATTACAAAAGTTGACAAAAACGACTCGCTCTTATTTCGAAAACGGTTGATTTGCGGACCCATGTTCGTGAAGACTTTTTACTTGTTTTTGGTCGTACTATATTCCCCTGAAATATTTAAACATTTTTTAGCACCTTGTATAAAAAACTGATTCGTTCAGAAAGCTCTTGTTTTTCTGTAAAATTGTGCCAATTCGCCAGGTATCGCAATCTTACGTCCAAATAAATTTAGGACTTCCATATGCACACACCCCTTTTACGGCACTTCAGAAATAGACCACATCTACAAAATTCTTCTAAACATTCCCAGTTGACCGCCAACATCCCATCATGACACAAAAATTAACATAATGGCTAGTTAAGGTAAACACCAAAACATTTTTTAAAAACAATCGATTAATTATATGTAAAATAAGATCTTGTGTATAATTTGTAGAAGTCACCTGACGATGACCTAAACTATGAAAAGGTCGAAACATAATGTAGTGAAGACTAATAAAACGGTAAGTAAACAAGAAACAGGTTTGTTTTTTAAAAATTCTTTTTATCTTTTTCATTCTTCGCATTTACAATTCTATAACTTGGCTGTAAAATAAGTTGCCTATTTTACTATTGTTGTATTAGCAAGCGTAGGTTGCACGATGGTAGGTAGAAACAATATTGTTTTTGATACAATGAACTTTCGTCTTTTTTGCTTATTTTTTGTATGGTAAAATATACCAGGTAAATGCCAGAAGTTTTGAGAAATACCGAAAGATTATGTACCACCGTTTATCTTTGAAGGAAATAAAGTGTAACCAATACAAATTATAGTAACAAATGTGTAATAATAATATTCTTATTTCATTATTCATTGGATTGAAGTCATTTATTGTATGACAAAAATGCCACTATTTGTTGCTGTTTAAAAGGTCAATGTTGCATTAGACACACATGCTAGTAAATGCGTTATCATTAATAATTCCACATGTTTCTTATCTATGAGTAACGAACCTTCGAACGAACACAACAAAATTATGAAATTGATTCTACATTGTTAACACTTCTAAAGTTAAACTTTGCTATTTAAAAATTATCAGCGCAGTTACATAGCTTTTTGGCCTTTTTCTCTAAAAATAAACAAAGATTAATATTTATAAATAAACGAGGACACGGAATTTTTCAGATTTTGTTTTACTGCCTTTTTAACTTTGATCTCTGTTTACAGGAATATTTCTGCAATTTCTTGTAATTTCCTATCGGTTCTATTTAAAGTACGCACTTCTGAACTTAAAAACTGTGATAACAAGTAGCGTGGAGAAATTGAGGTTGACCTATAATATTTTTTTAGAAATGAAGATCAAACGTTTTGCCAAAGCGTATGTTTTTAAAGTTAAACTGGAAATAATTGAGTTTACTTTTTGTAGTCCAGTCAGGATTTTCCAAAATAAGTTCCGTGGAACACTGACAACTTTACAAGCGTTCTTAAAAGAAAGATGATTCTTGGTTAAAATTAATTTAATAGACAAGTACAGTTGATTGAAATTGAAATGATGAATCCTTACACTTAATTCTATTTTCTCAAAATATCTCAGAAATATGATGGCCTAATTTGAATTAGTCTTTAGGAGAGAACTTTGTGATCGTGATATAAAAACCAGCTAGTGTACAAAGGAGTTGACGGCGGTTGCTGAACTAACTTCTCTCCCCATAATTATTTACTAATACATCATAAAATTAGCAGGTTAGTAGCTCTGGGAATGTATTCTTCTTGCCAAAAGTAATAATAACTCAAACTTAAGATTACTTTTAAATTGAATCTTTAATTAATAAGCCGATACACACAGCATATATACAGTGTGTCCATTTTAAAATGACCTACATGGGGATATTGGAAACGGTAATAGATACAAGGTTTCTTAAATGGGGGAAAAAGTTTCGTATTTATATGCCAATGAATAATTCATGATTACATTAACAAATATCTGCTCCGTTTCAAAGGTACAGGGTGAAAACCAAAAAAGGGCATTTTCTAAAATCCTGATTTATTTATTTGTTATTAGAGATAAATGTACAATATTTTCAGAAACTAAGTAGCGACTAGTGAAGATTTCAAAAACGACTTCAAAAAAATGTTAGACCTAGATTTCACGTTCTCGTATCCAACTTTTGTTTTTCGTATGCGCGTCATATTGGATTTTTACATTTTTGATATCGTCATAAAAAGAGCTTTTCAACCATGTACAATATGACTATGTTTAAAGAAGAGAAAGTACAAGAAAATACAAAATTAAGATTTAACTATAGTAGGCCTTGGGGTTTCCAAATAATAAGTTACAAACAGATGAGTGAAAATACTAATTAAATTAATTCTAGTTAATATTAATCCAAATGTTCAAATAAACCTCCATTCTACTGTATGAACCTTCTACACCGATTCAAAACTGCTTCACAAGACTGTCTTAGCACCAACGAAGTAATTCTGTTTACTGCTTCCATGACTGCCTGTTGTAAGACATCCACTGTTTCGTATTGTCGTGAATAAACTTGAGTATCTATTACCGTTTCCAATATCCCCATGTAGGTCATTTTAAAATGGACACACTGTATAGAACATTTAAATGAAACACAGTGTGGACACACAGCACAGACCTTGGACCGACTCTGGAATAGTAAATAGGTTTATTTGAATTCTAGAGCGAATCTAGTAAGCATCATTAAATAGTCTAAATCTTGCCAAAAGTTTTCTTCCACCTAGCGACATTAAAATACCGTTGAGTATGTTGCCGGATGCCAAAGTAGACAACTTTTTTTTCCTGGGTAGAGTGGTTTTAAGCCTACTGACTGGATTGAAAAGTAAGGTATGCCAGTTATTAGTTTATAAGCTCTACAATGTGTCATTTCGATGCTCACCATTGGTATCTCGGTTATGAGAAGACATAGAATAACGATTAAATGTGGGATGTTATGTAGAATTCAATACTCTCAACAAATCTTATTTTAAATTCACCCTTAATAACCAACAATTCAATATGGCTGCCTATGAAAAACAAAAGATAGCGCTAATAACTTGAAAACAAATGACAATCGGTCGTTTCTGTTGACACCAAAAAATTTGTTTTAAAAAAAGTGTCTCGACGTTGTAAAGCTTTAGAAGCGGTCACATTAGGTGTTATCGAGTTATTGAGAAAAATTGAAATCGATATGTCTTCTAATAACCGAGATACAAATGGTGAGAATCGAAATGTGGACACACCGTATAATAAAAAAAAATAATCACAAGAAGTTCAACGTTTCGTCGTTATTTAATGGGGAGGGGAGAGTTAACGTAGTCATACTCTGACTGAAGACTGAAGATTGCGATGGATTTGGAAAATAAAAAATTTTAAAAATGTATGATAAATATATTAAGAATTTTCTTCCCTAGTATGGGTAAGATCCGAATCCATCCTATCCTTACCCTATTGGGTGTGCTAATCTTCTAGACCGCTGTGACGGGTGATACTAGAAACTTTATAAGTTGGAATACTTTTTAATTTAATTAGCTCAAGAAAAGATGTTAATAAAGTATGTAAGCGGAATTTTCAGATTTTGACACAAAATTACGTAGAAAGTGAACAACTGAATAGGTAGGTCCAGATCTTTAATTTGATTTAAAAGCAGTAAATGCCATAAAGGCAAGACAATCGCATTTAGAACAAAACGTCGGTCATTAGCAGGTATAATAAAGGGTTCAGTGAGATAATTCAATTGAAAGCAAAATTTAGTAAATTAAAACATACTATAAGTAAATAGGGTGTCTTTCCTGTCCTTATACTCATTATTAAATCTGTGTTTTTCTTACGATTATTGTTTAATATTCTGCATATCTGCATATGCATCTTTGATTTTGCATTTTCATTTATTTATTTGTGATCGTGAATTTCAAGTTTGCAAATATCTGTTTTCTTTGAAAGGAAATGAAAAACAATCTCTCAATACGGTTTTCCCTATTGCCGTTGACGTCAATCTCCCGTAACCCTAAATACTGTTTTCGTTGTATTGGTGTCTGGCAGTTCGACTGTTAATGGTTTTGAATTTTTATATAATATTTGCATAGCGGGGGTATTAGTAGTTACATAAAATGTGCTTTATATTCAATCTGACTACTTGACCTTTTAGATACCAAGTACCATTACTATTAGCACCTCGTTTTTTGAAAAGCAGTTCATCTGTGGGCCTTTTCATTGTTTTTGTATTTCCATCGATTATAAATCGGAAAAATGCAATTGAAATTGAATTTATATATGATGCAGTTATCGTAACTAACGTTTTCTTATTGTAACAATTTCGTTTGTTTCTTCCTAAAACAAGACTGTAAACCTCAGTTTATTAATATACAGTGCGTGTGCAAAATGCATGAAATGAATTATTTAAATTCTTACACATCAGCAGAGTTATAGCGTCATCGAGTTTTTTTTAACAGGATTCCAAAATTTGTGCTATACATTTTGTACAAAGTTGATCTATTGCTCCTTACGATTGCCCTGCATCTGCCTCTTCCATTGCCCACCTGATTGGTTTACTATATATATTCGATAAATATATTCCATAGGAGTTCAAGAACTGAGTACCTTCAGATAGTAAAACATAATCAGTGAAGTGTGCTAGAGGGAAGGGGGGAGAGTGCAATACTAACGAACTTGGATTTTAATTAGCTATTCAGTAGATCAACTAATGAAAGTTAACTAATAAGTTAAATTATTGTATGATATTAGTCTTCAAGTAATTTAGGTCTACTTCTATCTAGGGTCGTTGAATTTGTTAATCACTGCTCAATTGATACCAAAGCGTCCCAGAAGAAATTCAAACCACTGAGCAGGACTGACACAGAAGTCAGTTTTAGGCAAAACAACCCGTTAAGGTTTCTAAGAGACATAATTTCACAATTAGACGATCTCTACGGTCTCGTCAACTTATTCCTCACGCATATAGACTAAAAGCAATATATGCAGAAAAGAAATTGATAAAGAAAAAAGTTGAAGAAATACGAAACGAGGCACCAAGAAATTAAAATGGAAAGTGCAAACTAATCTGAAATTAACTATAGGAGAGCAGAAATGTTATACCGACAATTACGTTCAGCGAAGATGATAATGAAGACCAGAACCAGGTGTGCAACCTCAGAAGAACACAATCATTGCGTCCAGATTCCAACTACAAGTTGCTTTGAAGAAAGGCAGATTTGGCTGCAGAACTTGAAACGCCCTAAGCAAGATTAGATTCTTGCTCCCTTTTATTCAATATGAAACAAGAGTGGGAAATGCAACCCTATTCGTGTTTGTGATTTTTCTTAAGAAGGTTAATGGATTGTAAAGCTCGATCCCTTTAGTGGTGCAACCCGATGCGTGCTCATATTTATTTTCTTCCAAACTTTATTGTTTAGTTAGACACGTGTTCGTATTTAGCTCTTTTGAAATGAAAGGATGTAACCCAACTAGTTTCAAAACAAATACTCGTTTCATTTCCAAGAGAAATAAAAGATGCGTGCTGACCTATAGAGATGGCGCAGTTGTGACAGTTTTGGTTTCAATAGTAGAGACGAGCTTTCTTCTTCTGATCGACTTTCAATTTTATCTTTCTCTCTTTAAAACTTGTCTTTTGCTTTCCTAAGCTACATAATGATTGAAGAAGTGAAGTGAAAGAAAAGATCTCTATCTTTCGGAATATCAATGTCTACAAAAATAAATCCATAAAAAATTATAAGTATGTCCAAAACTCAGAAGCTGTTTGTTGTCAAAGACTTAACTTTTGAGGCTGTCTTCTTTGTGATCGAGTTGAATGATGATATACCCAAAATGTTGATTGGAACTGTGTTGATGCTGTCTGAATTAATGTATCTATGAATCATTTGTGGCATCTTGTCTTTCAGATACATATTTCGACGCCTCCATGTCTGTGTGCCTGAGACAGTTGCCTCACTGGCTGAATATCCGAGGCCGACCCTGAAAAAAGAAAATACATAAACATGCATAGTTGAAAAAAAAGTCGAGTGTATAGTGTGTCCTAAATTCGTGGCACACCATTAGGATCTTGAAAACCGAAAGAGATACGAAATCGGATAGATTTAAAGAAAGTTGCCCAATTTGGAGATCGATCTATTGCTGTTTTTGCTTTTTTCAAAAAAGGCCCACAGCTTGCTAGATATTCGCTATGAACGAAAATATCTAATTTTCTTCAATCTCAATAATTCGGAAACGAGCAAAGATAGAAAAGAACAGTAAAAAGGGAGTTTCCCAGAAGCGAAGATTATGAGATGGTGCCTCATCTTGCTGCCAAATTATATTATCCAATTTTGTAATTGGAACTACATCATTTTATCTTTTTTATCACTTTAATGAAATTCTAGATATCGTGGTTGTGTTAAGGTATCATGGAAAACAATTAGTCCAATTAATCTATTACCCAACAGCCCATACAAAACATTAAATTCAATTTTTTTTTGAAATTTTGATTCCTTGGTGTTTTGGGGATTATCATTTGCCCGGTGATGTCTCCTGTATATACCATTATTTGTAAACCTAGTCTCGTCAGTTCAGAATATTTTAAAGTGAGACGATGAATCTGCCCTTAAACGGTAATCGGTAATCCCAGAACAATTGTAAGTTTGAACAGATGGTATTAGTACTTTTTTAAGATTCTGCGAACTGTAACCTTTGGAAGGTTGCCAGTTTTCGAACTGAAGTAGTTGCACGCATATTTACTTCGTTTTCTTTGTTTCTTTTTCATAAGAGTCTCGATTCCGTTAAACTACTTTCCAGTTTGGGAAAAAAAGTCCTGTGCTTCTGGCATCTTTCGCGATAACGATTAATATATTCGTTAGTGGCCGCTACAGTATTTTTCCGCCACTGAATGTAAATTATTCACAATGAATGAAATTGAAGCTAAAACAAAAACAGACTTCTACTTGGCACTTTTGTTTTATTTTATTTTTTATTTACTTGTGTTGCATCTAGCAAGATATGATTTTCATGTATTTGCTTTACTGTTTAGATGAAGTACTTCTTTAAAGGATGCTGTCTAACTAAAGAGCCAGTAGTTAGTCGTTATTGATTCCTGATAAAATGCCATGAAAGCATTTCTTTTTGTTTTATCAATTGTTCCGTAACAAAAGCATATGTTTAATGCCATAATAAATTATTTTCTTGTAAAAAAGTCTTCACTCCATAATTTTGTAAAAGGAAAGAATAACTACATCAAACTTTATATCACCGAAAGCACTAAAAACGAGCTGTCCAGTAATATAAAAATCAAGCAGGTGTTTCATTGAAGAAACTTCACGTTTACGCTCCAGTACTGTAGTTAAACAAAAGACGATCACGAAAATATCTTTTTTGTATTCTGGAGTAAATTTTGGGAAACTCCCTTTTGCCGTTCTTTTCTAACTTTGCTAGTTTCCAAAATATTTTACTTTGAAGAAAATCGGATATTTTCGTTTCTAGCCAAGATCTAACAAGCTGTGGATTCTTTTGAAAAAAACAAAAGGAGTAATAAATCGATCTCCAAATTGGGCAGCTTTCTTCTAATTTAACCAACCTTGTATTTCTTTCGAAATTCCAATGGTGAGTCACTACTGTGGGATACACTGTATATACCACAATTCAACAAAAATTCTTAATGAGTAATAAACTACAGCACTAACTGAGAAGCTGGCCTAAAAATCAAGAAAATGATTTTTAATGGACAAACCAAAAGTACAAGATGACAACAAGGGATCTACACAAATAGGAAACGCCGTACAGAAAAATCAAGTTTGGACATTCACCCAATTTGAAAATCTGGCAACGATTCTGTTATACTACGAAATCTGGTTAATCGTACACAAGTGCAACCAAACATTAAAGAATTTTGACAAGATTACAATTAACCGCGCTGAAGATAATATATAGCAGCAGACAAAAATATATTTAGAAGAAATGATCAACAAACGTAGTTACAAAGTCATCACAAGACAAACCCAAACACGTTAAACGACCTTCACTATAGTGACAATAAATCTGTTATCCAAACAGCCTCACGTTGGGCAGCCAAATTTATTCTGATGATGCTATCCCGTTTTGTAAAATGAGCTGGAATTTCCGAATTCCTAAGATTTACTATCTATTAGTTCATTTATATTTTAGTATTTTAGATTCTATAACAAAATATTACATAATTTATTCTCAATGATTCTCTTACAAATTTGGCATAAACACTGATCTCACCTTTTCTGTTTATTGACTTCTACGTATGCAAAAATTGCATGCAATTATCATCGCTTGTCAATGAATTGAAAACCAAAAGTAATAAACCGATTTATCAATTGAATCCGCTGATGAACATCGAGACTCACGATTTTTCCAGAAGAGGCTTAGTTTTTCTCAAAAAAGTATCTTATTTTGTATAACAAATATAAATACTTTTACACGAAAGTAATTTTGTACCGAGTTGCCTATTATCTGTATTAACATGACTAAGTTATACAACTACCTCGATAATTATTATACAGTAAAAAAAAGTAATTTCTGTCATTTTACTTAACCATTAATGGCGATCGTATTAATCATACAGACTCGCATTTTATTTTGCAAATGCACATAGTTATAACCACCGTCTGATATAATCGAGCATCACTCCCGGATTTGATTCTACGCTTTACAATCCGGGGTCAGAATTCCACCGCAGACCTCACGAGGTACCTTTATTACCTGCCATGGGAAAATTAAAAAAAGGATGATTCTAGAAAGATAGATAAATTCTAGTAAAACCCCTCTGCATTCATGTGGTTTAGTTATCCAATACTAATAAAAAAAAATACTATCATTTAATTATGTGGTACACTAATTGTCATTTTATGGATACAAATGTAAAAAAAAATTTTAAACAGTTTATTTACCGGATTCTTATGAAAAACTAGCATAATGGTTTGTTTTGTTATTGAAAGTAGATTGTGAATGAATTCTATGAAATATTTATTCGGACTCATGACATCCTCTCATCTGCAGGTCAGGAAATTCAAACCACAAATATTTTTTTATTACTTTCCTAGGAACGTTTCCTTTAGGAGGACGCTCAGAATTTCCAATGGATCAACGTTTTGTTACGACATTTTAACAGAAAAGTTAACTACTCTTTACTATGATAATATTTACAAATTGTACTGTTAGTCTAACGACTTAGATAAATTCCTAAATTTCCTAATTGTATCGATGATAATAAACATAGAAATATTTATGGATCCCAGAAGAAAAACGCAGTGATGATCTAAAAGAACAAACAAATAAATATTGACTTCATTCAACAATGTTGTTACTGTATATAAATAAATGTTATATATAAAAATGCAAAATGGGAATGCCAATGACACATTACTTTCACCTAACTTCGCATGAATATATTACACCATATTTGCTTTCTTGTGTGAATTATTAATTTTATTTTACCCACAATAAATGACACCAATTGATAATATAACGGTACCACTTACGATTTCTTGACATATCACGGTTTTACCAACCCGTAAACACGATGGAATTTTTAATCCTTGCCTTGGAGAAAGCAGATGAGAAATTCCGAAATGAAATTGGAGCGATATTGTGTAAATACAGTTTGTAATCAAGGACGTACTATGTAGGAAAAAACCTAAACAACAAGCGCTGGTACATCATTGCACATGTGGATGTAGGTTTGATTTATACAGGGTGGAAATCTTCAATGTCTTCTTGGAAAGCGTGTATGATGAACTGAGTTGTCTAACTGAAATTAAACATGCTGATTTGCATACGTCTAGAATGTGTGGTTTTGCTAGTCTATAAAAAATACTGAGTTACTATTAATAGACTTTCTAATTTAAAACACAGAAATAAAAATGAAGATGGCGGAGGTGTCCAATTTTAATAACATTGAAGAATTTAAAAATATTGGTTTATTCAGATGGTTACATCAATAATTTCCTTATGAGATAAAGTGCAAATCGTCAAAAATATTTTTGTCTAAAGATCAAGGTCGAGTTTAGCCGTTGCTGATTTTGTTATTTATTCAAGGACGGTCAAAATGAACTTAATGATTATAAATAATGGCAAAATTCTTTAATCTCTTCCTTCTACATTTGAAATTCACACTTAGCGGGATTGACATGTTCAAAGCAATTCGATTTGAAAGACTTGTTTAAAACATGCTCGTTTCAGTTGGCTAATAAATGAGGAAAAAAAGTGTCATAGTCACCCGATATTTAACCACAGGAAAAAAATCATTTACTAAATCAAAATCGATAAAAATTTCTCTAACGTGACAAGTGGCACACCATCGCGTTCCTGTTCTTTTTAATGCCTTAAAATTATTTTTAGAGCCTAAGCTGTGTGTATTAAAAAAGGTTCCTCTGTATTTTTTTCGCTAGATGCACAATTCTCGAGTGAAATCGATTTATTATAAAATCTTTCAGACTCAGTCTAATATTTTCCTTACTTCCTATGACCTGCTGTCTAATACACTAAAATTTCTACGATTGCGTATAAACTGTTGGCTTTTATTGCATTTGTTTATCGACCCGCGTGGACTATCAAAGCTATCACTTTCGATTTTTTTTTTTTAGTCTTAACTGGTTAAGTCTTTATGTCTTACAGATGAACTGAATAAATGAATACGTGACACGATCGGGTAATTTGCCGTTTCAAAGCCGGGTAGTAATGTCTCTTTCAAACCTACAACCTATCACCATTATTATTAACTTTTTGTTACCATGATATCCCGCGCCCCTTAGCTTTATAACTTAAGTCGCAGACGACACTTTGGGTATTACCTTCTTTTTCTGTCGCCGCCGCAGATATTCTCACAAGATAATCTCAAAACTCTAAGGCAGCAGTCCTTTATAGCTATCTAGTTTTCACATTTCAAACAAATAATTGTTGGCCGTTTTAAGACTTGGACTTTCCTTTGACCGTAACAGTACAATGAACTGGCTTTTGGGAAGGAGAAGGTGCTGATTAGGGTCACAATATTTTTCCGACTTTTTTTTCTTTTAAAGCCCACACGAAAAAATGTTAATTTGATGCATTTGAAGAGTTCTCTGCATGTAGTATCAACTCGTTTAAAAATTTTTGAGAGGTCGCTCAAGAATTTTAAGTTTCAAAAAACAAAAGAAATCAATTTTTCTTTTTTTAGTTTTTCAGTTTCTCACTAATTCGATCTTTTCTATGTAGGTTATAAAGAAACATACTAAAACTTGAAGTCAAAATATTAATATTTAGAGGTCGCTCAATAATTTTAAAAATAGATTTTTATAAACTTTTAATGGTTTTGAGCGACCTTTGAATATTAATATTAAGACTTGATTTCGTTATAACTACTATTTCATAGTGCAATTAATTAATTTTAATCATGAGCATTCAGCATTATTGAAATTGAAAACTATGATAAAAGACAAATAGTTACAATTAATATAAATATATAAAAGTCGCTCAAAACCATTAAAAGTTCATTAAAATTTATTTTTAAAATTATTGAGCGACCTTTAAATATTAATATTTTGACTTCAAATTTTAGTGTGTTTCTTTACAACCTAACCAACATAGAAAAGATTGAATTAGTGAGAAACTGAAGAACTAAAAGAAAAAAAATTAATTTCTTTTGTTTTTTGAAACTTTTAAAATTCTTGAGCAACTTCTCAAAAGTTTTTAAGCGAGTTGATACTTGGAGAGAACTCTTCAAATGCATTAAATTAACATTTTTTTGTGTGAGTTTTAAAAGAAAAAAAAGTTGGAAAAATATTGTCACCCTAGTGCTGATAGTGTTGTATTGTCGAAATCTGTAGAAGATACTATTCCGGTATTTGCCTTTGCTACGTAGAAGCACATTTGAATTTGGATTGAGCGAGATCCTTATTTTCGGATTTCGCAAAACGTCACAGAGAGCGACCCATCTAATGACATTTCGCTTTCTACTATCCTCGTAATAGTAACATCCTTCTTCCGAAAAAATTAAACTTGCTCGATTATATTTGTTAATATAAATATATAAATACGTTATAAGATCAGAGGGGAAAGGGATTGGCGGGACCATTATTGGCCTGCAGGTGCTGGAGACCGTGACATGAACTAAGAAGAACAGTCGGCCCTGACCCTCTCGGACGCAACTGTAGCGCGAAAACCTCACTCGATAATCTCGTGGAAGTGGATGAGTGAGGCCTTCGGCACGTCTCATGATTACGAAGAACGAATTGTATTTCTTATTGATTTTTCTATGCGGAAGTGGAAGTGTGTTTGTTAGGATTTCGAGGACGTGCTCTTTGTTTTGTTTTCTCGGAAGGGTGGAAGCGTTCCAGACGGTTGCAGACGACCCGTTGCTTCTGCCTGTGTCTGGTAATTACATATGACAATGGATGTATGGTGGCAAGAACTGTGGATTGTTTATTGATCATAGGTAGGATGAAGATGTGTAGCAGCGTCCGTGGATGGCAATCTGGAATGTCGCTGCTAAGTATTGAACGATGATAAGTGTTTCAGCTCGTTACTCCATCTCAGCGTGAGAGTTAGGTGATACCGAGGTGGTGGCGCGTGTGCCCTGTAGTCTTCGGTGTCAAATCTGACTGTCACTGTCACTGTCCACGTTGAGAATAAAGTCTTTAAGCAACACCAGGACATCCTTTCTCGACCGAGCTTTGTTACCAAAAGGGTGTTAGGCAAAAGGATGGATTCTTGGAAGCCGCAGCGTGTTAAACAAACCCCGGTGCACTTTCTTGAAATTCTTTTGTCATTATCCTCTCGAGATCTTTCCTACAACGCCTAGAAAGGCATTGGATACATGAGTGGTTTCTGGGATTTGTCGATCATGACAACTTCAAAGGTACAACATAGACAAGCAAAGCTCTCCTTTGTCCGATTTATGAGTTAGGATTCCTGGCTGCCACAATTGCGCCCTCTTTCACATCTACAAAACTTTTGTTTGGTCCATCTGCTTTTGGATTGCTTAGACCCATAAAGTTGCTGCTTTTTCCTCATACACGCTTCCCAGCTTTGATAACAGCGGTTCTTTTGCCCTGCTCATTTCGCTTCAAACATAAACAAATCATCGCCTCACAAACGTCGTATTTCCTATGTTTCAGATTCAACTATCTTAGCAGCTTAGGAAGCTCATATGCCATATTCCACAACGCTTTCCGGCGGGCGGGTTGTAACGCATTGCAGTAGGAGTAGATACACTATTCGTGATTGGTTGATAAGCGGGTTTGCTGGTGCTGTTGGCTGGAGATTGTTTGCTGCAAATTTGAAAACATTTTGAAAAATGGAGAAGGCAAAAATCCTGATATACTCACAGGAAGTAAGTACTACAAGCCCCAGAAACAGCTGAAACGATTATCCATGACAAATACGTTTGCATACAAAGGATAAAATAATACTCTGAGTTAGTGGCTGGAACACAGTGTCAAGTGAACTTCTTAGAAATGATTTCTGGATGTCTGCAATGGATCCTCTAAGCCTGGATTTTCTATTTCTAAGAATCTACTCTAATATAAATATAAAAAAAACCAAAGATTAATTTTAGTAAAATTACATATCTTAGAATATTCACGATACAAAATATCAAACATGAAAAATAAATTTGTAAACAAATTAATAAACATTATAACAACTTATCACATACATTACAATGTTCAGTAATAAGAAGTTTCTTCGAACATACTATAGAGCAAGTTATTCAAAAGTCATTGCTTCTAGAAAAAAGTTGTTTTTCTTTGTGTTATTTCTACTCATAACAATTTATTGGTATCGGATTCATGCTCTACTAAGTAAGAAGCTTCTTCAAACTGTAAAAGAGAAAATGCCTACAACATAAGACCAACAGTAAATTTACGAACAGAAAATTTCGTTTAACTACGTACGGATTTAACTCTAGATCGATGAGGTTAATTACTTTTATTCAATAACAAGATTTCCGATGGACGTGATTGATACGCATATTTTCTTCCAGACATAAGAAGTCGGCAAGAATTGTAAGAGATTGGAAAGTACTTAGTTTGGAACAGGATCATTTCAAAGAGCGTTCAATGCAATAGAAAACTGGCCTAACAAATATTACAAATAATAAAATAAAGATAAAGAATGTAAAAACCAAAAATATTGTGTATGATATAAACAAACTTCAAAACTTGATTAAAGATAAGGAAATATCGATAAAAAAAGGAAAACAATTGGGATATTCAGGAAAAGTTATTTTCTATCTTTAGGTAAAAAACCACAAGATTAAAGTATAATTTTTATTATGTAAATAGTGCTTGGTTATTCAAGTTTTACCACACAGCAAAACAAGTGATAACTTAACAACTTAATGTTGCGGAATTTATAAATAAACAAATTAAAAGGACGTACTACGATTATTTAATAGAATTTACGTCAGTTACACAATTCATATCAATGCGATTTATGTCAAGAAGACAATGAGTGCTTTACAGAAAATCCTGTTATTTGTTACATGGGAATTTAGATTTTCAATGGAAATCAAATTTCAATCGTTGGAAATTTGCAGATACCGTTACATTACAGATTACTATATTGTTAATAAATTGTTATTAAATGTCTAAAAAACCATTTAGTGAGTTTCAGCTACCGCTTGGAATTTCTTTTGTGTTCACCGAAAATGCATTTTTTTAGTTACTGTGTTATGGGGTTTTTGCAGACTTTTGTTTCTAGAAAACCTATCACTGCTTCCTCTCTTTGGTAGTATAATAAAATCATAAAATAATAGTAGATATGGTACACCGCAATCAAAAGTGACAGACTATTCGAATATTCTGTGTGAATTAAATAGTAAAAATTTTTTTTGTTCAGATCAATCGATAAAACAGAAATAACAAAATTACTTTATGAAATAAGAAATTATTTCTGAAAATATTCTAGATTTTACCCCTGTTTTATGTGTTTTCTATTTTAATAATTTTTGACATAAGCAATGTTATCTTGACACATTGGTTTTTGCGTGTTGGAGCTTCAAGTATAGGAATTCTAACGTGAGTTCTGACTAATAGAATTCCGAAGCATTTTACTTGTTGGAATTTTTAATTTATAAATAGAAAAACTTCAAACTTTATACGTGTTTTATTAAACATTTCGATGAAAACTATTACACTGTATATCTTGCAATCGTATAATCTAAAAAGATTGCTTCGATAGGGGTTAAACATTGATAAACTAAAAAACTAAAATCATTATAGATTATACTATAATCAAACAGAAAACGAAAATATTAGTCAATGAGGTAAGGGTCATACGAGGAGCTTGCTATGGTTCAGACCATTTGGTACGCGCCAAAATGCTGTTTACATTTATAAAAAACACAATTAGACAAAAAGAAGACAATTTAGAAATACTTCCGAGATATCCTAAATATAAGATTGGAAACCTACTAGATGATTCAACAAATTTCCTCTACAAATCTAGATTAGCTTCAAAAATGACTCGATACCAGAAAGAAATCCGGACCAAACGTACACTAGAATAAAAACACATAGTATTCATGTATCAGCATTTGAGGCTCTCGGTACACTTGAGGGAAGACAAAATTATTGTTGGACAGCAGAGTTGAAAGAAATCGTAGAAGAAAAGAAAAGACTATACCATAGATGGCTTTCATCAGGAGATCCAGATGACCGAAAAATGTATACTAGGTATAACTATATGGTTAAAAAAGAAATAAGTAAAGCAAAGAATTTATTTTGGAAGCGTAAATGCAATGAAATAAATAACCAATTAGGGAGTAGTGGGTTAAAATTAGCCTGGAAAACATTTAACAATTTAAAAAGGGACACAAGTGAAAGAATGATAACAGATCCTATTGCACCACACCAATGGAAAGACTACTATGAAGAATAATTGACTGAAAAACGGCCGCAATTCTAAAATGTAGATTACATTATAGATAACGCAAGAGAAACCGAAGAAATTAATCTGGAAGAAGTAAAAACGGCGGTAAAACTAATGAAAAACAATAAATCACCAGGTTCTGGAGGTTTACCCATAGAACTTGCAAAACACGCCCCAGAGATAGTGCTGCAATCAATAGCCACACTGTTTACGAAGTGTACACGAGGAGAATCGTTGCCATCAGAGTGAAAAATCGTACACATTATTTCCTTATACCGGGTGATCATTTTATAACTTCCCACACTGAATATCTTGAAAACCAAAAAAGATATCGGAATAAATTCAAGGGCATTTTCTTATACCAGGAGGGGGAGACTAAACTACGTACAAAGTTTTCAATTAAGATTCTACCCTTAAGCTCCAGCCACTCCCGCTTTAGAATTTTAAATTGGATGATACGGCATGTAGCACATCAAATTAAAGGTCTTCAATACCAGAATGCAGTGGTGATATTGGCCGAAGACGAGGAAGATATTAACTATATGGTTACAAAACTGGCAGAGGCATTTACTGATTGGGGGTTAGAAATAAACACCGATAAGACACAGTACATGGTTGTAGGAAACAAAGGTGAGGAGAGGAGTAGAAACAATAAAAGTAACTTCAGAATACAGATATCTCGGAGTACAAATTAATGAAAATGGAACAGATGACTACATTTTGAGTAAAATTGGAAAAAGAAAAGGAATTACAAAAAAACTGCACCCACTTCTATGGGGCAACCAAATATCAAAAAATAATTAAAAAAAAGTTTATTCAAATCACTGGTAGAAAGTTGCACAACTTACGGTTCAGAGGTTTGAACTTTAAATGAAAATATGAAAAGGAGATTAAACACCCTCCAAACAGGATTCTGGAAAAGATGTTGCGGTGTTACATTATGGGACCACATTTCAAATGACGGAATAACAAAAAGAATGGAGATTGAGAAAACAATCATAGATACCATAGAAAAGAAACAACTTATGTGGTATGGTCACACGAGGAGAATGAAAGAGAATAGATTGCCCAAGAATACAAGAATGGATTCCAAATAGAAGAAGGAGAAAAGATAGACCGAGTAAAAGATGGAAAGATGAAACTGGAAAAGCTATGAGGAGGAGAAGGTGATTGGGAAAATAGGAAAGAATGGCGCATAGGTTGCGATAAACGGTCAGCAAGGCTGTAAAAAGATCGCCAAATATAATATAAAAGAATTCAAATGCTTTTTTCTAGGTCAATCTTTGCTTCCTGATTTGCTTGTTACTATCACCAAATGGTTGTTTACAGATATGTAATTCCTAGTTGTGTTTCGAAGTAGACGTAAAATCTGCCATTTTACTAAATTAATCTTAGGTTTAGAAAATCTAATGTTGCCGTTTTTTCTCTGTAAAATATTTATATTTCAACTTGAACAACGTAACACCACACAAATCGAATATCACAAAGTTGATGTATTGACTGGGATTTCTGTCTTGTAATACGTGTACCGATGTTAACATATTTATTAGCTTTTGACGAGAAAGTTTTCTGAGTATACATAGTGTAACCAATCGATAGTTCAAACTCTGCACCATGACAGTTTACGATGAAAAATGGGTAAAAAAGTTTAATAACATTTTTGCCTCCGATGGTTCCTTTGAGAGATACAAGTCCTTTTAGGTTTTTAAAACATGCACTACTGTAGGCTATTGAAGAATTCATTTTATCTAAGATGTCTAAGAATTCGCAACCAAATGAACATATTCCACAAGAGTAACCATATAGTAACCATCATTGCACGTTGTCACTGTCAAGTATAGACTAGATTTTAACCGATCGAACTTCAACAATAGGTATTCTTGTAACCTGTCTTTTAAATTTATTTGCAAGTACTTAATAACAAAAAAGTATGTCAAAAAATGAGTTTGTCGTTATTGGTGCGCAAAATACCTACGCTTCCACAACCATGTTTAAATCGGAAAACGTAAGAAGTATGTAGGTATTCATAACAGCAGACTGTTATTAAATTAGCTTCTTTTAGATAAATATGAGATAACAGTGAGCAATGAAAATAAAGGATTTTATACTTAACCCAAAAAGAATTCCTTACTTATCATAGCAATAATAACAATAGTCAGACAGAGTTAAATATTCTGGATGTAGAGCAGGGAAGCTGAATTTGGAGAATTTTTAGTACTACATATTTTCACTAATTCGAACGTATTTGGTTTAGCAAACTCTAAAAATATTACATCAGGAATTTTTAGAAAACTGAAATATTTCCTCACATTTTACAGAATACTAGCAGAAAATTAAACCCTGGGTGCAAAGTGTACAATCGCTTGTATGCTATTGTAATAAAAATCAAATAGTTGTAACCAGTGATACAAAGTATCTAGATACTGTATCTAGATACGATAACTATATCTCGTATCTGAATCTAAATATAATTATGAAAATGTATCTTGTATCTGTAACTAGATACATTTCAGCTGTATCTTTAATGGCAGATGTATTTTTACTTAGATAATTAGAAAATCTTGCAGTTTTGTGAACAGTTTAATTTTTAAACCTGCTTTTGCCATCCCTTTTTAGGTAAAGATAATTTATGGCAATGAATTTTGTATGTTGTCTTCATAAAGAGAACTTAAGAAAGATTTATTTTTAAATTTAGTTTGTTCTTTAGAAATTTCTAGTTTCTTTGAAGTAAGCTATACTAGAAATACCATCCTAAATTATTTTTAAGAAACGTAAATATTAGGTTTTACCTACGACTAAACAATATTTTTCTATTCTTTCATACTTTCTTTACAAATTAAAAAACCCATTTTTATTATTTATTACATAGCGGTAAACCTTTTGAAAATGGGTTTCTTTTATTAAATTCGATTGTTTAGTTGCAAGAAATCTTTTGTTTTATGTGCATTTTGCACTGGTTATTTATGATTTCAGCTTTCAATATTCAATAGCTCTTAAATCTGTTGCCTAGAAGTGACCTGTGTTAGTTAGTAATTATTATAATGAGCCTCAACGATTTTAGGTAGACTAAATAGTATCTAGATACATTTAACACTCCCATTTATCTGTAACTAGATACATTTTAGACAATTTTTCTTGTATCTGTTACTAGATACAGTAAACATTTGTTGATCTATATCTGTATTTAGATAAATTATTATTGTATCTTACCCATCACTGGTCACCTCATAAGGTATTATTACAGTAATGTTGAGCAAACTATTTAAACTGCATTTTTGTTCCTCTTGTAGAATTTGTGGCACTTTTGCCTCAATTATTGACAGCCTCTAATCAGTGCTACTGGTAGCGCGTCAGGGATTAGAGCTCATGTACACAAGGGTTTTTTGTTTTTGATTCTCCCTGCGTTCGGTAAGGTATCTATGACAGCTATTTTAGCTCGGGATCGTTGGTTTTTCTAGTCCCTTAAATCTGAAATTGAATGACAAGAACAAGAGAGATTCCAGTAAAAATATCGTAGCTATCAGAAGTATCATACCGAACGCAGGGTTTAACTTGCTTTAACGATGCTTCTTGTGGGCACCACCACCGCAACTCTAAAAGGCGGAAAATGTCAAACAATGTGTACTTGCTGCCTTTTAGTATTTTTTTCCTCTGCAGCATGCAAAACCGACCCAGATTGAAATTACGGTAAAGGCCATTTTATATAGAAATATCTAGAAATTTCCGATATCATGGAATAAGATTCTACTTAGAAAAGGTAAGACAGAATTTCATATTTGTTTTATTTAAGAATTGGACTAAACCATTTTTTTAATTCGCTTATTACTCAAAACTTGTCTGACAAGGACAGTTGCCGCTTTTTTTTTCATTTTAATCACCTTAAGATTCAAATCCAAAACAAATACCTGAATAATTATATAGAACAAAACTTGCAAAACAAATTGAAAATAGATTATTTTATTTCCTAGTATAAGATTAAAAAATTCTAAAATACCTAGAGCTTTAGCAGTTTTAACAAACCATTTAGATAAAGCTCAGATTTGCCTACTGTAAAGTAATAGCTTCTGTAGCTTTGTAGCATGTAATAGTAGACTGTATTTTGTTTGAAAGAATATATCTTTTAAATCACATAATACAGGGTGTTACAAATTTGAGTAGTTGTATGGGGATCTCAAAAACCGTAAGAGATACGAATTTGTTTAAATTATTGCAAAGTTGTGTATTTATGTGTCTAACAACATGCCGTTTAAAAAGTTTAAAAATCTTGAATATTTCCGGAGATATCCGAAAAAACCGAGATAATAATTTTTCGTTTTTAAGTTCTTCCGCCTTTGTTTTCAAATTTATTTAAACATTAATAACACATTATTAGAGCAATTTTTTATGTTTTTTAAAACTGTGTAATCATTCTTTAGATACAACGTTTCGTATTTCAGATATCATCATCAGGTCAATTTTTTTCAATACGGACCTGAATTTTTTTTAAGTTTCTGTCGAAAACTGGTTTTCAAATGTATAATCTCATATTATTTTTTAAAAAAATTGCGTTTTATAGTAAAGCAAACGATGCTTTTTTATCGTTCAATTTTTTGCTAGTACGGTCCTGGATATTTTAATCGGGATTCTTATACTAAAACAAATTAACATAACTATAAAACTCTGTTTGATAAACAGACTCAGTCTAGGTTTATTTAAACTTATTTTATTATTTTGTCTGCGGTAAAATGTATTCGAACAAACAAAAAGGAAAATTTACATAACAACTATTAAAATTACTGATTACTCAAAAGGACCACCATTCGCATCAATACATTGATTTATTTTTCGTCCAATGCTTATTATAGCTCTTTGAAGGCCCCTCCTGTCCAAAAAAGCAAATGCATTAAATGCGCATTCTTAATTCTTTCACGGTATTAACTTAATTTTTATAAACTTTATCTTTCAATGTTCCCCATAAATAAAAATTTACGGACGATAAGTCAGGAGACCTTGCCGGCCAAGATACTACACCTCTGTTTTCTATCCACCTTCCTGGAAATTCGGTATTCAAGTACTCTGAAAATGTGTTTTATTTAAATTTTGTCAAACTGACAACAATTGTCTTAAATGGCAAAAAAAATTGTCTTAAGGCAAAGGGGACTTGATTAATTTTGTGTTCCATAAGCGAGTAGTAATAAGCATAAGAAGAAAAATAAACGTATGTATTGAGCATTTATGAGAACGTTCAATATTTTGTTATTATTTTGTTTTAATTTTAATAGTTGTTACTGTTATTAGATTTTTCAGTATTTCAGTCTAGTTTTAGTTACTGTTATTGTGAATTTTCCTTTTTGTTTGTTCAAATACATCTTAACGCAAACAAAATAATAAAATAAATTTAAATAAACTAAGACTGAGTATATTTATCAAACCGAGTTTTACAGTTATGTTAATTTGTCTTAGCATATTAATATTAAAATTAATTAAAATATCCAGGACCGTACTAGCAAAAAATTGGACGATAAAAGAGCATCATTTTCTGTATTACAAAACGCAATTCTTTTAAAAAATAATATGGGATTATACTTTTGAAAACCAGTTTGTGACAAAAACATAAAAAAGAATCCAGGTCCGTATTGAAAAAAATGACCTGATGATGATATCTGAAATACGAAACGTCGTATCTAAAAAATGATTACACAATTTTAAAGAACATAAAAAAGTGCTCTAATAATGTGTTATTAATTTCTAAATAAATTTAAAAATAAAGGCGGAAGAAATTAAAAACGAAAAATTATTATTTCAGTTTTTTTCGGATATCTCCGGAAATATTCAAGATTTTTAAACTTTTTAAACGGCATGTTGTTAGGTACATAAATGCGCAACTTTGCATTAATTTAAACAAATTCGTATCCCTTATCGTTTTTGAGCTCCCCATACAACTACTCGAATTTGTGACACCCTGTATAGCTAAGATGAACTGAGGTATTATTTAACAAAGGACCTGCCCATGCCGGCCGTAGTAACGTGTGTTAACTAACATCTAGCCCACCTTTGACATCATGTTTAAACAATTGAAACGTGCTGATTTTTAAGAAATTTCCTATTGTACATGCAGTATGTAGTGTGTAGCTAACAAAGCCGTTGCGTATTTATAAACTACCAAGATGAAAGTAAGCGAGCAGAATTTTCTAAAAAAAAGAGTCTACGATATGCTTGGACAGCAAGAGAGAAATAGTGTAAGACAACACTTTTTAGCTGAAAACAAAAATATTTTTAGAAGATATGATCAAGGTTTGCCAGTGCATAAAGCTGTTCGAGGTGGACGAAGAAGCAAATTAAATAATGCACAAAGAAGAAAACTAGTTGAAGCCGTTAAGAATACAATTGGAACGAGCACAAGGAAGTTAGCCAATAAATTTAAACTGTCAAATGTAGGGGTATGGAAAATTTTAAAAAGGAACAATATTTCATATCACAGAAGAGTTACTGTCCCAAGATACACTGAAAAACAAATAGCAGAAATCCCAAAAAAATGCCGTTTACTTAGAAAATATTATTTCAAACAAAATGTTGAAATTATTCTTGATGATGAGAAATATTTTACATTTTCATGCAGCACCTTGGATCAAAATAAAGGATTTTATGCAGAAAATGTTGAAGAAACATTACCTAATATAAAATTTATAAGTAAATCCAAATTTGAAATGAAAATTCTGATCTGGTGTGCTATTTCGTCAAAAGGAAGTTCTTCAATTTATGTTCAAAAAAATAGAGGACAAACTATCACCGCTGACGTTTATATAAAACAGTGTTTACCCAGATTAAAGAAATTCATTGAAAAAAATCATGTAAACGACAATTCTATATTTTGGCCAGATTTGGCATCAAGTTATTACGCTAAAAAGACACTGCAATGGCTTGATGACAATGATATCAAATACGTCCCTAAGGAGGCAAATCCTCCTAACATACCTAAAGCTCGGCCTATCGAGAATTTCTGGTTATTGCTTGTTGCCGAGGTATATAACAATAACTGGGAAGCACAAACTGCTGCTATAAAAACAAAAATAAGAAAAACTGAAGATCACGGACCCCTACCTTTGTATAAATAATTTTTTGTGTTGTATATAGTATTAAGTAAAAAATCAAAAATTTAATTGTTTAAAACTTTTTTGTTTACTGTACTAAATAAATATTTGAAAATTGGGCCAGATGTTAGTTAACACATGTTAGAAAAGTGAAAAAGTGCATCCTGTGCCTTTAACGGTACAACCATCACCAACCATAGTTACAGGAAATATCAAAACATACAAAAAAATGTTACTAAGGAGCGCGCTAAAATATGAAACTCAACAGCTTCAGATTAGGATTTTTCTTAGTTTACCTTAAGATTTGCTGTAAATGGATTGTACTCGTAGGTATGTAAACACAAAATAGTATTTCGTGGTTACAACGGTATTTTATTTTGGATTAATTATCTGAATTCCCTACCAATTCCAGTTAGAATTTTTCTCGTGACGGGTAATTCCATTTGCGTTAGTTCGGTTGGTTTTCCTTTTAACGGGGATGCTAATGGTAAATAAGATTTCATTTTTTACGCATACATTATAGAAGAGTCAATGTCTGCTTGAGAATGAACGGTCTAAAAGTTCATAAAACGGTTTTTTTTTAAAGTTCCATGAAGGAAAGAACAATTCTACTAATAGGGTATTTTTATTGTAGGTAATTATACTGTATATACTTTTGTTTTTAAATAGGTATTATCTTTACTTAAATTTGATTAATTTGTTAAATACGTCATTTGTAATATTTGTTATTTCATCTATTGATAGCTTACAAAAAGGAAGTAAACTGATGACGAAAGGGTAATCGAATAATGATTCATTACTACGATAAAAATTCTTCGGTTCTAATAAAGTAATAAATAATATCGAAACTGTTTACTTTTAATTTAAAGATAGATCCATATTCTGAGAACAGTCGATAACCGAATGTGTAAAATTAGTCTCGTACTGCACTTCATCAAAGATACAGGAAGTATTCACGTAGCAAGTTTTTGAACCAAATTAAATTTAGATGTACATAATGTTGCTAAGTGTACGTACAGCCGAGAAAGTGATAAGTAAATTAAACTATTTCAAAGCTTTCTATGTTTGTCAATAAATTTTAATGAAGTAAAAATGAAATTACGCAACAAACCTCTGAAATTCTTTTTCTACTCTCTAAAATAACAGAGATATAGTTGATCGAAGAAATTTAAGAAAAAATCGATTTTTGCTCATAACTAAAAAACAAGTACGATTTCAGTGGTTTCAGTAGAAGTCATTATTAACGTAGATTCAATTTTAGTCAAAGGACCGTCCTTCTCTTTACAATGCATCAGGTCATCAAAGTTTAACAAAGGCGTAGATCGAATTCCTATCTTTGAAATATGAAAGAGACATTCCAACATTTAAGATTATTTATTAATATAGAAAACTAGGCGCCATTACGCCTTGCAATTTGTCTCAATTAACATATTCTTAGTTTACACGGCACTACATACTAAATATGTCATTCACATATTCTGCAATTAGTTCATGAGAATTGTGCTTTGAAATTTAAAAGCAATATATTTGATGGCAGCAAAGCAAATTGAGACGATTAATTGTGAAGACAAAGAATTTCGAAGAACAGTTATTTTTCGGACTTCTCAATGAAACCTGGTATTACTCTAATTCAATCACCAATCATTTCTGTTACCACTATTTTCAAACTTCCCTACAAACTTTGTTTTTTGAAACTTTTTAGAGGCATAGATATTTGTCTTTTCTTCCTCTAGAATACGTGAAGTTCTGAACGAATAAATCCTCCAATGACAAAACCATCTGTTAAGAAGGAAATTTGTCTTAGCTGGTGAAAAGGAGTTAAAAGTGGACTAATTATAAAAATAATATGCGTCTTCAAAATTATCCTTTTGTTCTTAACAAATTCTCTGTCGTAAGTTTCCATATTTTGATGATACGCAGTAACATATAGAGTGATCGATAACAAATTAATGACGTCATTGACGGTTTTTAAACTAAACGGTCTGTTTTATTTTCGTTAAAAACAAAAAATTCTTAGGAATGTATATCAGTATTATTTACAAACTTCATGTTAAAATCATATCTGATTATTATTCTTTTGTAAACGACAACTTTGAATTCCTAAGAAGTGTCAATATGGTAATTTATTCTACCTTCCAGTCTGCTTGTAGAACCTAGGGTTGCTTGAAAATGAGAAACACTGGTAAAACACCTTGAAGGAAGCTGCTGTATCTGACCCTCCTGTTAAGTTAAGGAAGCTGTTTGTTATCATGTTGAGATTCTGCCAAGTCGCAAGTTCAAAGACAATTTATTAGAGGAAATAATGAGACGGATAGAGAGATCTACATGGGAATTTAGAATAGATTAGGCAGGAGGTCTACGAAAAGCGCCTCATTCTATTAGGAAAGCTATTTTCTTGATGAGTACGACTTGTCCCGCTCAAGAAAGAATGCAAAGGCTGTAGGAAATAAAGATTAGTTTAGGGAAGGCAGTTATGATATAGATTTTTACGCTATCTAAGCCTGTGGAAAGAGATGAGAGCCCTTTGACTGATGACTAGAAAAACAGTCTACTAAGTAGTAATAGAGAGCATAGATAAAGAGAGTGGGAAGTTCTGTTTTCTTGCCGTACAATATGTTGAAACAAAGTACCATGGCTAAAAGGTTGTAAACTTATTGTCTAAGATAAATGCGCCATGGCACATAAAAGTGGTATTGAGGCGCTTATAATACCCTCAATGATATAAGGGGCAATGACGATCTGATTTAGACCATTAGATTAAACTACCGGTCGTACCTGGAAGTACCCGAGCTGATAATGTCAAAGCTTACCTGAAACTGTTTTTTATGGACGAAAGAATGTTATCCCCGAACAGAAAAAAACAGAATGTACGTTTTGCTGTGAAAAACCTTAAATATACAAAAAATGAAAAGGTAACCAAGATTAATGAAATGCCGATGAATTCTTTCCTAGCAATGTACTGGTTCTTTGATTCTGTTATCAAATATAACAAGCAGTCAACTATCCCACAGACATAGGAAAGGGCTTGAATGGTGCTTAGCCTTCCAAAATCTGAAATTTCTTTCTAAGACCTTCATCACACACGAGCAGATTTCCTGAATAAATATGATTTGCGATTTTATATCTGTTTTTTAGTAAACTAGGACTTAAACCCTCCCAAATTTTAGAGTCTAACCACGCCTGTACTCACAGAATTCCCCAATAGTCTTGATGCACGCGACTTGTTATCTTACCAAATTCTCTTCAAATGCTGTTGCATAATCTGAACTTCTCCAAACTATACAATGGTACTAGACTGTAGATCAGTCTATAAATAAGTCACAGGTAGTTGGCATAAAGCTGAGAAACAACTGTTTTTTCCATGAATAGTTCTATGTCGCTTGCTCTTAAATCAGGTCTTCAAGTAACTGCACGGGCCTTGGTAGAATTGTGTAAAGTGGGTCCTTTAATATCTAGACTCAAGGAAGAGCAAGAAAGGTAAATGCGGAAAACCTTAGGAATATATTGGTATCAGTAATCTGATTTTCTAAGTAAAACTAATTATGAAGAGTTTAAGAAGCATATCAAATCCCCAAAGCTTTTTGTTGCATATTTCAGATATTAATAAAATAACTTTTCAAGATCTGTTTAAGAATACTTGTAGTTACTTTCAACGTGGTGGGCATGCACCAAGCCCGGGCTTTTCAATTCAGCAGGCTTTGATGCACTGCACCGGTATATTTTCCGCTACTGCCCGACGGTACAACATCGAATATAATATATAAAGAGATTTTGAGGTAGGCCCTAGTATGAGCGTTGTGTAAGCAACAAATATAAGCTGTGGCTACCAAAGAGGATTGTTGTTTCCATGATATATTTACAAAACTAAATTCTTTTATTTTTTACTTTTTCGGTTTTCTACAAAAAACTAAATATATCATACACTTGACCGAAGCATGGGATATCAAGCTAGTCTTATTATAAATCAAGATCCAGCTGTATCCGATCTTATGCTTTTATTACGAGCTAAAGTTATTTCCAGAAGCAATACAAACAGAGGGAAATAAAGGACTGGTTCGATGACGAATGCCAAGTTTTGGCGAAGAAGAAGAAAATGATAAGACAACAACTGCTATCTGATAATAACGAATACAAAATTCAAGAGTTCGGGAAAATCCGAGAGAAACTTAAGAGTATATGTAAAAGAAAAAAAAGGCAACACAATGAAAGGAAACTAAAAGAGATAGAGGCAAAATTCCAAAATAAAGATATAAGGTCTTTTACCAGCAGTTACCTCAATTCCAAAAAAAGAATGCTGAAAAGTGAACCCAATGAAATAATGACAAAATGGAAAAGGCATTTTGAAGAATTATTATATGGAGAAGACAGGGATGAGACAGAGACCAACTGGACAATCGGAGAAAACGAACTAGTTGTAAACCCGCCTACCGAGGAGGAGGTGACAGCTAGCATTCAAGCAATGAAAAATAATGGAAGCCCGGGAATAAATGAGATTTATGCGGAAATGATCAAAGTAGGATGTGATCAGTTACAGAAAAGAATCTACAACCTGATAGAACAGATATGGGCCGGCAAAAGAAAAATGACAGAAGCTTGGACCAAGGCTCGCATACACCCATTCAGTGGATAGATTAAAATCTATCAACTTTAGGGGCATTGCGTTATTAGACACCACATACAAGCTTATAAAAAACAGATTAAATGAACATGCGGAAAGAGTCTTGCAGGAATACCAAGCTGGATTTAGGTGTACTAGATCCACAACTGATCAAATTTTCTCATTAAAAGAACTTTATCCCACGTGCTACCAAAATAAAATCACTCTATTCGCACTGTTTATGGTTTCCAGCCAAGCATATGGCAGTGTTGACAGAGAAAAGATGTACCAAGCAATGGAGCAGTTGGAAGTACCGAAAAAGGTGATCAAGTTGATAAAAATGACCCTAAATAACTCGACATGTGAAATTGCGTGGCAGGGCCGAAGATCTGGGGAATTTCGAGTGCGAAAAGAGTTAGTACAGGGTAACCCAATATCTACAACATTGTTCAACCTGGTTCTGAAAATGCTGACCAAGAACAGCGGACTCAACAATCTTTAAGAATGACCACCAGTGTATAGCATGCGTAGATGACCTGACAATATTAGGTAAGACTGAAGAGAGTGGTGGGTCATGGGAGCAACAGAAACAAACAAAAAAAATGAGCTGAGTGTGCACCTTCCTAATGGCAAAGAATACAAATTTGCAAGAGTGGATAAGTTTGTACACTTGGGAGGTGGTGATTGATGACGAAGGAAAGGAAAAATATGAGTTGAAGGTAAGGATAGCAAAAGGAAGTAAGAAGTTAGGAAGCTTAAGGTCCCAAATGAAGTCAAAGTACGTATCCAGGAAATGCAAACTAAGAGTTTATAAAACGGTGATCAGGCCCACGATAACATATGCTTGTGAGGCATGGGTTTTAAATAAAAAGGAGGATGAAATGCTAGAGGGATGGGAAAGGAAAATCCTGACAGGAAAGAATAAATGATAAAGAGCTAATGTCGTTGTACAACGAACCCACAATCACAGGGTTCTCCAAATCGCAAATGATTAGATGGTTGAGGCATGTCGAGAAGGTTAATAGGTCCAAGATGGAGAGGAAGTGTATTAAAGCAAAAGATTCAAAGAAAAAAGTGCTAGACAGACAGGAATTGAACAAAATAGATCAAACACAATAAAATAATATAACTGTGACTGTAATAAAAGTGGATGATAATTTTAATTTGGTAATTTTGCCCTAGGCTCCCACGGCCTGTTGTGCGTTAATACTATTAAAGCTATTTCCACTTCTTTCCATCGGCTAGGCTGGGCACCTTCCACAGACCATTTTTTTATATTTATAAAACACTGATACGGATACTGATTGGGCTGCATGTTCTCATGTTACCGATACCACAGTTCGACTTATTAGAGCTAAACATTTTGATGACTGTTAGTACGTTCAAGACGATACATCTTCAATCAAATATGTGAATAATTATCTCCTAGATGTTACTGAACTGTTTTAGATTTCTTGAAAAGAATTTTAACAGCACATAAACTTCTCAAAGAATTGTAGTGCTTAAGTAAGTATATTAATGGTTTAGTTTAGTTCAGAGAAGAAGAAATGAAATTTTCAGGAAATAAAATGTTTTTGCTTATAATGGATCTAGGTACATAGTAAGCTGTGATCTTTTTGATCTGAAATAAACTGATTTATAAAAGAAGCAGATTTTCTTAATTTAACCAACTTACTTGTATTTGTTATGGTTTATGGCAATCCTTAATGTGTTAGATACAAAATAGGAACTAAAGGAGTACGGCTTATCTTATCAAAATGGAGATTTGGAAAATGTAATATTTACTTTATAGCAACAATTTTAAAAGGAATCTCATTTTAGCTACTGTCTCTTGTTACCTTTGAGATAGTAGAAAACAGAAAAATTCACATTTTGGAAGATTTAACAAAGATATTAGAAAACGACGCATCCCACGAAAAAATGCACAGATGAGTTTGATCAAAAATGCAAAAGAGGGTTCCTACAGACATAGCGGATCACAAAATGTATTGTGTTTGAGATACAGAGCATTTAAAGAATCATGTCTATGCTTGTCCTAAATATCCTCTCCTCATGATTATAAGAAATACGAAACTTCATAAAAGAGGTACTACTACAACAAACACTCAAGAATTTTATCTCCGTGAGATACGTTACCCCGACTTTTTGCTTTATAAATGATTTTGTTGTCATTTCTTTATGCCATATGGATGATTTGATGTATCAGTACAAAAATACATTGGAGCAAACGAGAGGGAATAATATTTTAAATGAGTGGAAGCGAGATAATACGTAGCAACAAAATTCCAAATTCTTTTAATAGTAATAACTAAATTTTTAACGTCTAACTATTTGTTCCCCTAATTATTTTAGAGTGTAAAGAGGTTTTTTTGGAAAGAAAAGAATTTTGCATCTGAACATGTCGTTGCTTTTGATTTTTCTTTGATAAAACTGAGAAAATTAAGAAATTAAATGCCTCGTTTTATAACAATCAGATATGCATTGGAATCATTTTAACAAAAAAACAAGCAATGTCTCGTTAGAAGATGAGTATTTCTTTCTCTATAAAAAACCTATTTATGCTTTTGCTCTAAAATAATTAGGGGAGCAAATAATGAGAAATTAGGAATTTACTATTAAAATCTGTATGGTGTGTTGTCCGATACTACACCAGGTATAATACCGCAAGTGATTTCAATTTGCAGGTTACATTTATCAGAAAAGTTATCAAAAAACCCCGAGCTAAATTTAAGCAATGAAATCAAGGATAAATAGAATCACGAATGGTATTCATAGGACTATCCAATGAATAAGAACAAGAAAAAAAAATTCATTCGTAAAAACACAAAATCTGATTTTACCTATACATAATGGTATAACAGTGGCCCGGCCATTTATTGAATTCCTAATGGTAGATTTTCCTGATCCATACTGTATACCATATATAATTCTTTCTCTATTTTCTTTCAAAGCGTCTAAATTCACAACACTTCAACTACAGACTATCGGGAAAGTTATTACAACGAATAGAAGAAGCTTCGTAGGCAAGGTTTTAATACATCAGTGATATTCACGATGAAATTCAACTCTGGAACTAAAATACGAACATGTCGGAACATAAGCTCATGAAACGGGCCACTTTACGGTCAGGTTTCGCCCTCCATTGATTTTCCCAAGGAAGCTATGCGCGACAATCATTGCAATTCATTCTCCGTTAACCTTCTCGAAGGACTTGTGCTTTGCCCCAAATGGGTCACTTGCAGAGTCGGGCTTCGCTTTCCACTAACCTTTTTAAGGAAGACATACACGGAACAAATGAGATTCCTGCCTAGATTAACCTTCTCGAGGGATTTATACGCGGATACTGACTAGGTTTTTCCTTGTAGCAGGTCATCTGTGGTATCCCACAGTTGGATTTTGAATACACTTTTTCTAAAAAATCGATGAAGCAAAGCAAATCGGATTTTGCTCGACATGTGTCTTCTCGAAGGATCTACGCACGGATATCGCATTGCTTTTACTTTTACAGTCGAGTTTTTCCCTTCGTTTCTTGTAAAACGACGTATGTACGACCACTAACTTGGCTTTGCCGTCAAGGGGCCACCTATGATGGTCCACGGTTTAGCTACATCTTCTCGAGAAAACTATGCTATTTGATGCAAATCATGTAGGTACAAATTCTTCTTTATAAGCTGCAAAAACTCGATTAACAATCAAATACCTAAAATGAGAAAAACTAGACATAATTAACTAATTCGAGTTTTTAATTAAAACGACATTTTCTGACGTAATCTACTAACTTTAAATTTATAGAAAAGAATACTAATTAGTTACAAAATTGCCATTTAAAGTCATAATTTCTATAAATAAAATAAATATTGATAGTAATTAATATTTTATTAATAGATTTATTAAGTTTGTTAACGAATATGTAATACAACCTAAAATGTTTATTTATGTACAAACATAAAAATTTATAACGCAAAAACCGACTCTGCTTAAACACAATTTAGACATCAATTTAAAAACAAATGTAATTATTAGCTGAGGGAGGTTTGTAAATTATAAAATTTTAAATAACATGCGTGCAATCTTTTCAATCATTCCAATGCCCAGATTGTTTGAAAGAAACTATAGTACCAATCAGTCAAAGTCGTTAAATGTAGGTAGCTTGATGGTCGGCAACTTTACGTCAAATCAATATTGCATTCTGAATTATCTGCAATTGAGATTGTCCCAAGATACCTTACTGTTACTTGCTTGTTTGCTTATTAATTATACCAAAACGACTAGTTTTCGAAGACAAAATAATTAAATAATGCAAGAACGCTTATTTTATATTATCCCTACACCTTTTCGAAGTACTACCACTTTGTGTTTTTTTCTGTATTTTCCACTTAACGTTTAGAAATTGTCAAGTGTTTGATAACTCCAATTACATAAGTAAAGTTTCAATTGTCAAGTTATTTAATATCGTAGCGCCTCTATTTATTATACTAATTTAACAATGATTTGATCTCAATTTAAAATTACCCTGCATTTATCATAAATTAAAGTAATATAAAAGGATACCGTATATCCTGGCATTAATTGCAAAAGAAATTAAACTTAATGTCGTTGATTAATAAGAAAAACCAGGGTTTTTTGTAGAAATATTATTATCATATCATTTGTACCTTGTTCCTAATACATGGCAAAGTTACCTTGACGCTAAACCTCAAGTAAATAGTTATTGCGCATAGGTATTGTAGAGAAGTACAAAGTATGTTGGATTTTCCTTTATTTATCATATCACTATACAATCAATAACCTTTCGTGTGACATAAAATATTTAGATCGATAAAAGAAAAACAAACAAGAAAAAATACGCTTATCGATGCGATAAAGAACAATGTACATACCTATAAATGGCACGCCTTTATTTATAAAATACTTTTCTTGTAAGGAAATCCAATTTCTATGAAACGTAGTGAAGATACGAAAAACCAAAAAGATAAAAAAATCTCTTCAAATAAGATAAAACTTTTTTTTAACATAACAAACCTATTATTAACCAAGATCGAGTGGGTATAGCTTTAATCAAATCCGATTAAATTTTAATAGGAAATATTGAGATTGAATAGGATAAAATTCAAACGCTATCCTCTTACAGTTAGTATTTCGAGGTTACATGGTGCTGTACAAACATAAAACGCATTTAAAACATCATTCATAAATAATTTCTTCAAAATGCAATATTACAACAATAGAAGAGCCCCTATTGTTAAAAGCACGTGCAACATTGACCTACATTCAAACCATTGAATTCAGATAATAACCGGAACATATGCAAGAAAACGTCGTGTTTTCCCAAGAGTCAACAAATTGGGATTTTACGTTCCCTAGATTTAAGACCACCTTTTCCAGGAAAACTACGGATTTTAAACACCATACATGTTGCAAACTTGAAGATTAGCACGTCCACCACAAAGGTACAAGTTTGGAATAGTGACATATTTTGTTGTGTGAGTAAAACGATTTTTATTTATTATAAGGTGGTTTTTGACATTGGTATATGTGGCGTTTTTAAAAATAACTTCGTTTTTCTGTAAAACAGAATGAAACTTATAAATAACACCAGTAAACAAAATAAGAGTGTACTCTCGTGTGCAAAATGAAATCATGCACGTATAGTAGAATTTCCAAATTATTAACGGTTTTCAGAATTTTTCTATTATAGTTTCGGTATTGTTTAAATTTTAGGATTTTTCCTTAACTTTAAAACTTTAAAAAGCGGTTGGATAATACAACTAGATAAAGTGAGTAATTTTAGACGAAAAGGTAATTCTAAAAATGTGTAAATTCCTACCTTCTAACCGCAATTATTGAGATTGACACCAATTATATATTTTAGTCGGTTTTAGGATGTGTTAGATTTCCGATTAAATAAATCATTTTTAGTTAATTCAAAATTAAGCGTTGTAATAAGAATCCCACTTGTAAAAAATATTTTATTTTTCTTTCTCAATAAAACAAATTATAATGTACGTTATAAAACTGACCTATTTACCTCTGGTGAGTTCAATGGTTCAATTAGAAGTTCCTAAATCATATTAAGCAACTCCATTTTGGTTACTACTGAAGAAAATAGAAGAAAACTTCTGAAAAGTTTTTTGTGCGATTCAATGTTTAAAATATGTAGGCTTTTATTTATTTCTTTCGAATAGTAATAAAATATGATATAATTATATTCATCATTTTCCCAGCTGTCAGAATATTATACAGTGTGAATAGAAAATAAGGAACATTGATGCTGGAACTTTTATTATTAATTATACGAAAAAAGGTTATTAATGAAAGTTGGATGTCTGAATATTTACCACAATTTGATGTTCTTCAATTTTTTTGACGTCATAGTTTTAGGTTGAGACGTCATCGAGAAATTTCTTTGCAGGGCAACCTATACTTTGTGGCGGAATTGGATAGTAATACATAGTCATGCAAAAATATCACAAGGTTACTTAAGAAAAATTTGAAGAATTTAAAGAAACTTGATTTACTATTAATGCCAGTTGTACGGATTGGTGTTTATTTAATAATAGCGACTTGAGCTATTTAAGAAAATATCTCTCATCATTTCAATCATGGAACAGAAACAGAACGCATCGAAATTTTGATGATGATTGGATCAGTGAAAGATTAAAGCATCTTTTGCATCAGGGACCAAGCAGATACAATGTCCAAGAAGAAAGGCAACTTTTTCAACTGAAGACTATACAAACTATATCAATTGTCCAGAGCATCATTTTTCAACTTTTTTAGTTATACGTGACCCCCTATTTTATTCTACTATTTGACGACCTCTGTTTTGTATTCATGCAAGTTCGTCTTTGTGTTGAGCTTGTTTAATTGTTACTGAATTTTCATTTGCAATAAAAATGTTAGGGAATTTCCCAAAAAAAACAAAGAAGCGAGGGAGATCCCAATGAAAATAGTAAACTTAAAATTTCCAGACAACTTATGATGCAGTTTAGATGTCTATTCCTCACTTTTTCTTGTGGTATAATGCGAGAAACACCAGTAGAATCAGACTTAACTAGTTTTAACTAATCGAGTTAATTTTGTGGTTATTTTCATCTCTGTCATTTTCTTTTATTTCTTCTTTTGTTTCTCATGCTGTATAGTACACATGCTTGCATCGATTCTACCATTTGGCATCTATGGACTTCAATTGCATAATCACTCTCAATTTCCACTAGATATATTATATTGCAATATTTTGATTTACTTACTTTATTACAATGATGGAAAACACAAACAAACAAAAGTTTTTTTTGTCTTATTTGTTGTATATCATTATCCCTGCTATCTGCTGTAAATACCGTATCTGCCAATTCTCAGAACTTTTTAAACATGGGAATTTTAGTATAGGACGATCAAGGAGAGACTAGCCAGCATGCTTTTTAAAAACTTCTCTTAACACTCTTTAAAGTTAATTTCATCGCTTATAACAATATTGCTTGAAAGAATTCTTTACAAGGTAATTTAAAACTCAGAAATGGTAGCGCATAGAAATAGATCCAGATAGAATCAGCAATAGAGTTTGTATGGGACTTGTGGAACAAAATATAAACTGTGCTAGAGATGAACAGATCAAATAAAGAATATCCAACAAGGTGAAATTTTAGATTTAGAACACTGATAATGAAAATTAATATCCAGCAAAGACAATAGTAAGAAAAAATACAAGTAATAGCCTCAGAAGAAATTGAAACAATCTATATGAACAGAAAATTAGAATAAAATTTCTTTTGAAATTAGAGCTCCACAGCTTGCAATGATATGTAGGAACTTACTATTTATCTTGTATTTGATAATAGAAAAACCGGAAAACTTTAAGACTAAACATTTTTCCTTTCTCTTTTCGTATCTGTTTATCAATGTCCATATGGACTATAGACAATCATACAGCTATAATGACTTTAACAATAAATAGTAGATAATTATCAGTGGAATATCAAAACTATACTTGCTACGCTGAACACAGAGTAACCACGTGCAATTCTCCTAATATTCCCAAAAAAGGGAAAATTTTCTCACACCGGCAAGTTGCCTACAAGACAGATGGTGTAAGCAGGGAAATGCAGACAATTTGCCAACTTGAAAGAATTTTCTCTTTTTTGGGAATATCGTGGAAATTGCATGTGATTACTATATCTGTTCGGCCCGGTAAATATAGCCTACTAAAGTACTTGGTCTTGGTTCCAAAGGTTATTAAACAAACACGTTGATCGTTCGATTGGGAAGTGTTCGGGTAATTGGTAATCCAAATGAACTAGGATTTTTCAAGATCCCTTTATTAGTTCATTGTCATAAGATTTTCAGATCAATAACCCTTAGTCTTGCCAATTATTTTGATTTTATCGTTCTAGGGTGGATCAAACAGTGAACCGATGAATTTAGCTTACAGTTTGACTATGGAAATCCCAATAACAGCAAAATGCTTAAAGGATGAACAAGTTTTTTGAATGGTTAGTACTTACTAGTTGACTTTACATGCTACACCCTCTTACAGATGCTTGATAAAAAGGGAAAGAAATAACAATCTAGTTTGACGTGATCTGATTAAAACTCTGAAAAGGAAATGATCAATTCAGTTAAGAAGATGAACATAAATACCGACGTCTTCTACTTTCTAAATGTAATTTTCTGTTATCAGTTAAAAATCAGTTTAGGTTCTGTTCTAGACTGATATACCACGTCATGTCTGTCTATGTCACGACTGTTATATTGTTACCTTCTTATCTTTTTTTAGTCAGAATCATCCAACATCTGCAGAAATGTACAGACTTGGTTCCCGGAGCCCAAATGGCTTGTATAATGGCAAAACACGTTTAAGCATTTTACAGCTCGAAAGTTAGTTTAGCTGATAAGTTTATCTTGTCACTTCTAACCTATGATCACTATCAAACAATTCGACTGCGACTTACTGCTATATTTTATTCCAGGGGTGTAATTAGAAAAAAGTTTCTCAATTAACTGCTATTACGCTTGACATTAAGGCATTAGGTATTGATTATATGTGAGAGATCATTCCAGAAATGTAAGATTTTTTTAACTCTAGGTATAATGTGTTTTGTCTGCCTGACAAGATCTTCTTTTGATCTAAGTTATTTCTTTGGTCCATTGGTCGTCCTTGGCCTTGACCTGTACTACTATAACTTTAGAATTGTCTTGTATATTCTTTCAGCTCTAATTCTTTTATTTATCTATTCGTTTGCCATTCGATCTTCTAATGTTATTATATAACATTATTTTCTTTATAGCTCTCTGTATCGTTCACAATAATGTTTTTAGTGATTGCGCTTTGGTTTGATAACTTTTTCTTCCTAGAATTCTTCCATTTCTTTTTACTTTGATTGTTTTTGTTTTTCAGAATTTTTTGTTTCTGCTATTGTCTTGCTTTTTCTCCGTTCTTCATAACTTCTTAAATTTCAACTTCATACCATGTCTTGGAACTTCTTTCTTTCTTCTTGTATTGATTATAGCGAAAGCTTGCTGACTATCTACTCGATGTTCATTAATTTCTTTGTTTCTACATTAAGCTTCTTTTCCCTTTATTTTCATGTGTTGTATTTCTTGAACAATCTTTTGTTTTTTTTCTTTTATTTTATCTTTCTAGGTGTTTTCTACAACTAATTCTAATTACTTCAATTTCATATTGAATATTTATTCCATTTCTAACTACTTATATCAATTCCTTTAATTGCTTCTGTACTTTATTTCATTGCTGCAACTATTTCGTTCTTGATTCTTATTCCTTTGCCCTTTACTAACTTGTGTTTGCTACCTATGTATATTTTGTTACAGGGCCGGCGGAACATGATTTTCTGAGGTATGGAGTGCAAAAAAAAGGTCGTTACACATGTAAATTAAACAGGCACGCGGGCGCAGAAAATCGATTTAAACGATTAAAAATTTCTTTTATTGTGTATCATTTATCAATAATGAATAAATATGCATTAAATTCAGGAGGTTATTCGTTGGGTTATTTTAAGATTTTTTTGTTCTTGGATGATTTTCGGAAAGGCGTTTTGTTTCGAAGATACAAGGCAATAAAAGCTTGTCAGAAAAATAATACTTTATGTATATTACATGTAAAGACTCTTTTTCTACAAAAACTACTGAAAATAACTACCACCAGCTAGGATGCATGCATCCAATCTTCTCTTTGTTGACTGCCGAACTTTTCCAAAAATACCAGGGCTGTTTCTTATTGCATTACACCCCTCAATTACCCGATTCCTACAATCTTCTTCATTCTCCACTAGAGTAGTGTATACTAATGTTTTCAAATGCCCCCATAAATAAAAATCCGAGGAATTTGAGTCTGAGGATCGAGCAAGCCATAAGTGAGATCCACCTCGATCAATCCAGCAATCTTCATATGTTGCGTTTAAAAACTCACGAGCAATCAGACTAAAATGTGCTGGTACATCATCGTGCATAAACCACATTACGTTTCTCGTTGCCAATGGTACATCCTCTAGGACGCAGGCAGTAGTTCTTCCAAAATCCTTCGATACACCTCACCGGTAAGTCTTCCTGATAGAAATACCGGTCCAATTAGCCAGTCACCCACAATTCCAATCCAAATGTTTAATTAAAATTGATATTGAAAACGATCTTCTAGTACCGCACGTGGGTTTTCATAAGCCTACACACGGTTATTATGGAAGTTCCTAATTGCATTTCTGGAGAAATCTGCATCATCAGTAAAAAGAATTAGCGCCACTAGGTGAGGGATTTGAACCATAGTTTGCAGAAGCCATTTACAAAATGCAATACATTGAAGAAAATCAGCAGGAATAAGTGCTTGGAAGCGCTGAATGTGGTATAGATTCAAGCCGTTTTGCTTCAAGATTTTCCCCACAATCCTGTTACTCACATTCAAAGCATTTTTGAATTTTTCTGGTAGATGTACCTGCATCTTCCTCTACCATGTCCAGCACATTTTTTTTCAGTTCTACCGTTGTTACTGCTATTGACCTTCCTGCTTCTTTATTTCGTTTAAATGTGCCTGTTTCATAAAGACGTTGATGAATACTTTGGAAAGTTTTTCTATCAGGAACATGACAATTGGAAATCGTTTACTGTAAAACCGCCTAGCTTCTAACGAATTCCCATTGGCAAGTCCATACATAAAATGTATATCTGTCATCTCGGTGTTTGTGCAGCCATTCATATTAGAAAGTTTCACTAACGGATTTAAGTATCAAACGAAAATACGCGACGCAATCAATTTTGACAACTTTCAGAGAGAGAAAATGACAAGTCACTATGGAAACGATGACAAGTCACGATGGAAACGTATTTCTGGACATTTCTTGTACTCTGTAGGCCCGGTGCAGTACATCCTAGTTTTACTTTACTCTTATCGCCCTGTATCTTTGAAGCAAAGCGTCTTTCCAAAAATCGTTCAAGGACAGAAAAATCTTAAAATAACCCAAGAAACAACCTCTTAAACTTTTGCTGAATGTTTAGTAAACATCCTGTGTATGTTAATCGACAAAAACTGAAAATACCAAATGTCTTCCGCCGGCCCTGTTTTGTTAATTATTGAAGTTGTGTCTTGTATTATGTTTTTGCTTGAAAAAGAACAAGAAATATATCTGATCCATGTCTATTTGTTTTTGTTTTCTTTTTATTAAATGTGTTCGTACCGCATAAACGCTATTGTCTCACGGGACAGAGAATCTTAGCATCGCCTGTCTTTTCATTGTTCTGTCCGCTGCCGTAAGTAAGAGTTTGCAGATAACTGTTGGGAACCGGGTATTTTGGTTACCTAAGAAGTATTGACCTACTATACCTCGCTGGTCACTGGTTACACATCTTGCTGTGTATATTTTGTGCTTTCCGTCAAATTGATTAAGATTATATTTTCTTCATCTTCTTTATTGCAGTTATCGGGCTAGGGGTGACGTTTGTTTGAATATAAGCGATTATACAGGATGCTCTTAAAATAACCGGGAATACTATGCAATAGATTCTTGAGTCAAAAATAAACCTCATTAACAATCACTCTTAACATACTATGTTCTAAAACCCATAGCTTTCTAGATATCTTAAAATATCCAAATTGCACACTAGAGATTAAAACAAAAAACTACTAGCAATTAAGTTCTATCATACCCATATTATTCTGTTTTAACTCTAAAACAACGAGAGAAGCTTTCTCTGCTAAATTGAGTGTAAAACCCAAGACTAACAAAATGGTCTGTTTTGTAAGGCGCTCATACTTTTAATGAAAATATTTGTCTCAATTTTACATATTTTTTCGACACAGAAAAGCACACTATACGACATAAGACTATATAAGAAACTAGGCTTAATTTTGACCCAGGAATCTGCTGATTTAACACTTCATTCTGTACATATTTTCACACCTGTACTTCATTAGTCCCATTTTGTCTAACGTCACTGGCTAACGCCAAAGCGACATCATAGACCGAGAACCAATAAGAGTTTGAACTGTTCGTTAAGAAAAACCTTTACATTAGTTCCAAGGGAAAATCTGCAGTGAAAGACAAAAAAATTTTGAAGAGCTTATTTGGTCTGAGTTTATCTAAATTTATTTCGTCCAGGAGCTTTAGCTTCTTGCTTCGTGAAGTTTACTGTTTTCTTCATTTTAGTTAGCCTTTTTTTTAGTGCAGCATTCCGAAGCATTTCAGAAGTTAATGTACTAGTTTCTAATCTAAGTTGCTTCAGGTGGTGCAGATCTCTACTACCATAAGCACAGAAAGGCAGATTAGCAAAAATAAAGCTAGCCTATGAGCATGCATGAGCTCAATTTACACTTCATACCATACCACTATAGTACTGCTGCAGGAGGCAAAGAAATCTACAAATATTTTTGCAATCAGTCAGACTCTAGTAGCTTTGAAATGTTTAAAAAGAGTCCTAACTCCTTTACATCTCTTCAAATAAATAGACTATGGTTCAGCATAACCTGCATACAGTTATTATTTATTAATTTGCTGTAAATGCCTAATGATACGCACGTACAACTTCCTTTGCTGATATAATAATTAAGTCTATGATATTTAACCTTCAGATTCATTGTGAATTTTCCCTAACGAGAATGTACGCTAAATTAATGTAATTAATTGAACTTATTTTTGAAATGGCTTGGAGACCACATCTATGTACTTAATTGAATGTTTTTACCTCTATCGTGTAATACTTGGGAATTCCCTAATAATAAAGGGTCAAGAGTCTTTTAGTAATTTATTTTTT
>VTPC01090701.1:103426-248347 GCA_011009095.1 Ignelater luminosus
TTTATATTCACAATAACCGAGTCCTTGAACAACAACGTACGTTTTTTTAGATAACTTTTGGATCCCCAGGATAACTTTTTAATTTATAATTAGAGTTCAACAAAGTATTATGTTATTTATTCTTTATTTAGTATGACTCTGTCACTCTTGATAGGTATGTTTATGGTTTATGATATTGCAGTCTCTATCTTATTCTGTTTTTGTTATTAAAGGTGAAACAATATCCTGTGGATTTTTTGTAGGAAATTCAAAAAAGTTTCCACAAAAAAAGTGAAACTAATTTTTTCACGTTTTTCATAAAGTTGCTAGGACTCTACTGTATGGAAAGTCTTTAAAAAAACATTTTGTAGTTCCTATGTATAGCTAAAATCATTTGGCCCGAGGATTGAGCTCTGAGGTACCTCCATAGTGATATCAGTAGAATAGAGTAATTCTTATTTTGTTAATTAATATATTCGGTCAGATGTTCGCCCATCGTTATCACTTTCCATTTCATTAAATCTGAAATATTCTCGATAGAAGTAAAAACTGACAAAGTAACGTTCCACGATGAGCACCAATTATGTAATTGCTTCTTAATTGTTACCAGAAAATATTTTATATTTTATAATAATAGCCACACATGCATTTGCAGCTATTTTACCCGCTTGGTATTTTCACGATTAAATATCGCTATAAAACTAAAAACTCCGCCTGTGGTGCAAGCTAGGTGGATTGAGTAGCCCAGTAAGCACTGCTGCTGGTCACAAGTCCTGTTAAAGGAAAAGGGTTGACAAGACGGACCAGCAACCCACCTATCGTAAAAAAGAAATCATAGCTCACGGACCTAGACATGCCTCGGAACAAGGACGGATCACAAAGAAAACGACACATGCCATAAAAAGGATTAAGATTTGGAAAAAGAACATACTCAGAATTGGAACATGGAATATCAAGAAGTAATAGAAGAACTCAGAAAACATAGAATAGAGATATTTGCCCCCAGAGAAATCAAGAAAAGCAAGAATCGACGAGTATCTATTTATACAGGGTCGCTAAAAAGTATGGAAACACGCTACCTCCGCAGAAGCGGTAAGAGATAGACAAATGAAATTTGGAGAGCCTAAAGTAGGTATTTTTTGCCATGTTTTCCGAAGGTAATTAAAAACGAATCTTCAATTGTTTTTTCGTACGGCCGCCATATTAGATTTTTTTAAATGGAACATCCTATATATGACCCCATATTGGATAGAGATTTTCAAGACAAATTCAATGGTATAAGGGTTGCTATACTTATCTTGAAAGGGTCTGGAAATAATCGCTATTCTTTTGTCAGGAGTTTCTCTATTAAAAAGTATGGAAACACGCTGCTCCTGCAAAAACGGTAAGAGATAAACAAATAAAATTTGGAGATTTTAAAGTAGGCATTGTTTTCCATATTTTGCGAAGAGAGTTAAGATCAAATTGGCCGTCATCTAGAATTTCTTTAAATGGACCACCCTGTACATGACCACATATTTCGATAGGGATTTTAAAGGCGAATTTAATAATATAAGGGTTGCTATACTTATCTCCAAAACCTTTCAAGATAAATATAGCAACCCTTATATCATTGAATTCGCCTTTAAAATCCCTATCGATATATGGGGTCATATACTGGGTGATCCATTTAAAGAAATTCAAGATGGCGGTCGTACAAAAAAAACAATTGAAGATTTGTTTTTAATTATTTTCGCAAAACATGGAAAAAAATACCTACTTTAAGCTCTCCAAATTTCATTTGTCTATCTCTTACCGTTTCTGCGGGGATAGCGTGTTTCCATATTTTTTAACGACCCTGTATATATGTAGCGGAGTAACACAGAAAAAAAAATCACTCCGGATTGCATTTACTCAGAAAGACAAACCTAAAATCCCGTTATGTATATAAGATCAACACGGAATCGTTTGACAATGAAAGCACAAGGAAACTTTACGAAAACCGATTGAAAGAAAAGATAAATGACAATTTCATTGTTGAACTTGACACCACTGATCAAGAATGGGTGACAATAAAAAACCACAACTATAAGCGCTGCAAAAGAACCCGCGGGTGAAAGGAATATAAATGTCAACAAGAAGAATCGAACTCTATGGTTCACGCCAGAGATAAAAGAAATTGCAGAAAGAAAATAGAAAGCATATATACAATACATTCATAGTCAAACACCAGAGAATAGAGACAATTATATACAGCAACAAAATAAGCCTATAAGATGTAAGTTGGAGTTGAATGGAGAAATAGTAGAGCAAGTCAGCAAGTTTACATATCTAGGATCAGAAATAACCAGTACTGGAGACCTACGAGTGGAAGCAAAAAAAAACAAATGATGAAAGCCTTGCAAATAGCGGGACGGTTGTATAGAAAAATAAATATCTCAAGAAGGCAAAACCGAATCTATAAAACTGCAGTGTGTCCAATTTTAACTTGCGCTGCAGAGTTGAGAGCAAATACAACGAGGACCATCCAAAAATGAAAGCAACAGAAATGAAGATGATACGAGACATACATACAGGACGTAACACAGTGGGTTAGGCGAAGAAGAAAAGAATGGAATAGACATGTGGACAGGAGAGAAGAAAACTTCATCGTCAAAAGAGCAAAACTCAGTAATCCCGCGGGCACAAGATCCCAGGAAAGACCGCCGAAGAAATGGGGAGAATATTGGACCTCCACGTCGAAAAACGCTAGATGAATAAAACAGGCTCGAGCCTACTTATATGGCAACATATAAAAAAGAAAGAAGAAGAAGAGGATAAAACTAAACTGCATAATATAGCAATATTAGGAGTTTGAGGTTCTGGCGTATGAAGCATGACTCTTGGTTACCACATCAAAAACTTTTTTTATTTAGTGTTCTGCCTCTTTTATCTATTTTTTCAGAAGTTTTAGGTAGGAGTTGTTTTAACATTGCCACGTGGAGTCGAGAAATTGAGTCCAATATTTTTATCATGCAACCAAGAATAGTAGCATAATTAACTCTATTAGACATCGGTCGAAATGTTACTTAATTTGCTAAGAGTTTAGATATAAGATAAAACAGAAATAAACATACATAAATACACTTGTAAAACGTAGGAATTCGTCCTCAACATAAATAGTGAAAGATATAGATCTAAAAATGAATCCTTGCGGAACTCCCTATTTTAAGATTTTAAAAAAAGATATTTTTTGGGTATTTAACTGCGTAATCTACCTACGGCCCGAAAATGATGACAATCCAATGTGCAAGGTACAAACACAATTCTTATAATGAAAACTAAACCCAAACACTTTGATCTTGAACAACGATCAACGATCGACGATCAACCGGGATTTACTGACTGGTACAATTACTTTTAAAATGTGAAAATTATTGCTATTCATTATCAATTATGTTGGGGAAACAAAAAGGAAACTGATAGTTAGAATCTGCTTTCCATGAGCGCTATTGATATTAGATCTCTTGAGATATTTAATCAGTTTTTTCTTTTATTGATTCCAAAACTGAAGGAAAACTTCAAGTGGACAATACTTGACAATAATGACATAATTGAAAGCAATAAAATTCTGTGTTAAACCATTCAAAAAAATCTAAAATGTCGTTCAGACTTAATTATCCCTAATTATGACAAATTATTTGTGTCGTTTGGATATGAAACAGAATTTTTTTCCCATAAAAGTTGGAAACTGTTTTTTTTTACAGGAGCAACGTTCTTTGTCTTTCTTGTGTATTGCAGTTGAATTATGTTCTGTTTTTCCCTGGTATACTGTTACAATAGGTGCAATGCCTCGTGTTACAACTAATAGTACTCTATGATAGGTTTTCCCTAGAACATAGTAAATATCATGTACAGAAAGTCCATATCGTATATAAAACCTTGAATAAAATTTCTACAGAAATATTTTTGGAAATGCCATCTAAATTTTCTTTAAAAATAATTTATTTCTCGAAGAAGTCGTCTAAATTTAGTATCAACTTTTATTTTCGTCCTTCACTGTTTGTGTTTGTTTATTTCAGAAAGATTTAATCTTAATAGTACCATTACCTTTTTAACTTTAATCTAATTTCTGATAATTGCTAAATAAGAGTTATTTTGGGTTTTTTTACTTAATTATTTATAGTTTATCTTTACACTTATTTCTGCAAAAAAATAAAATATTATTATAATAAATTGCAGATAAGGATCGTAGTAAACTTCCAATCATTGTTTTGCTCATTTATAATTTATTTAAGTATATTTATTCCAAGATTACCATTTTATTTCATAATAAGGAAATAACTGAAATTTAATTAGAACTTTAATTAACGTTGTTAATTTTGTTTTTAGATTTATAGGGTTATAATTATTGTTATCTTAAAATTATAATTAACGTCGCCTATCTACTTTTGTTATTATCGACAGTAACTTATGAATGTGAAAAAAAAGTCAAATGGTTTTAAATAATTGATTCAGCTGCTTTAGTTTTATCTAAGAAATGAGAAAATTAGAATCTATGATTTATTTATTTTCTAACTCGAATTATGTTCTCTTAAGTGGAAAAAAGGGCGTATTGCAATTTTGTAAAAGAAAATTAATTGTTCAAGAGTCTCTAAATACACTATTGCCTGACCTTGACATGCCGGACAAGGCTCGAAGTATTTTCCAAAGTTTTAGAGATACAAGACCAGTATGAAAGTGTGAATGCGCCAGTACGCTACGGAGTACTTTTCATTCTTCTCCAATCTTCTGAGCATTCTTTTCAGATAGATTATTTTCATTGTTATAGTAAAGGATTCGTTTATAAGGTACGTGACTTCAGCTTTATGCTTTTTTCAAAATATAATTTTTAGATAGAAAGTTGAAGGCGAAGCTGTTGCTAAATGAAGATTGAACATGAAATAATAACAGTAATATGAATCACTGTTGTGAGACAGCAGACAAGCACAATTCAGATTTAAATAAATTCAAACTGCTGAATATGAGATGAAGTACTACATAACAAGAATGTTTTTGCTTTTGAGTGCAAACTACACAGCCAGTCACTGAACCTAAAAGGGACTCATAGTGGTTTTCTATGCACTTCTAAACATTGCCAGTAATGTTTTGCAAATAGTTGTGTTTAGGTTTGCTTTACTGAGGTCTACACATGAAACTGCATAACTTAATTTTGATTATCAGCAGTCTCATTGACTCCATCGGTTACTTTCTCCCATTTTTTCTTACAGTATGTCATGTTGCCCATGTGCCTTCAAGGGTTGCCGCTTCACGATAGCCCAATATTCTTCTATTGGCATCAGTCAAAGCAGTTGGAATGGTTGAACTATTTTGAAACAAAATCTAAGTTGTTGTCATTTATTCATACAATTTCCCTGTTGTAATGAGCCGAAGCTAGATTCGGCCAAAAGAGAACAAATCCTTTGTGGGGTTTCATACACGGTTTAATTCGTTCTACACACATTTCTTTGTAAATATTTTAATTGATTCTGTTCTTCCTGATAAAAGAAAATCAGTTTTACGACCACACATACTTTCCTTGCAAGCCAAAGCATTTTGCTGAAAACTTGATCACTTGTTTCTGCCATTTCTTTGTGAAAAAGAATTCTAGACCAAGAATCTGTAAAAAATGAAAAGTCAAAATCCCCGATCAAGTTTGCGTACAGCTTTCTCGTCCGGGTCTTTGTCTAAAGTTTTTGTCCAGCATCTCGCAACTTGACTTTGTAGTTTTAAAGTTTCAATTGCTTCTTGATCCTCTGGACCAGTAAATGGAAACAGTTCAGTTTAGATGACGGTGAAAGTGGCATACCCCAGCTCTTCGGCGATCACCTGTATTGCAAATCCGAACTTTCTATATTTTTGTCACAATAAAGCTATTTAATCATGATCTACATCTTGATTACTCTAATTTATTTTGACAGATAAACCACAGTGCCAATTAGATCGCTTAGCGTTGTGTAGGTACGCATTTTGGAGCTGTAAGCAATTTTGAATAAAACAAGAAGTGCTTCAATTATCTAGTACAATAATTGGATAGCTACAGCAACAATTTAACAAATACTCAGAATTAAAGCTTGAAACACAAAGCAGAATTTGCTAAGTGCTTTAAGTTCTTATGAAATTGTTCGTATTTGTTTATTAAATTGCAATAAGCTCTTAATATATGTGTACACCATCGACTGGTAGTTGCAAGTAAGTGAAGCAAAGACCAAAGAGCGACGGACGCATGCTCAAGCAGTTAAATGCATCCAGTTCGGAAAAGTGATGTTTACCATGCGTTTGTGAATAACGTATTATTTGCTTGTCTGTCAAGACTTGTTGGTTAAGAAGAGCTTGCATACCTTTTTTGTAAGGATTAAAAGATCTCGTAAAGTGCCTGGAGCTCCAAACCCTGTTAAATGTCGTACAAATTACTAAAAGCACCAAGCACAATTATAAAATAATTGAAATACCAAGCACTCATTTTAAAAGGTAACACAGTTCTTACAAACCTGAAAGTGAATAAAGCTCTTTGAAAGCGTTTTACCTTAGTGATCTACCCAGCTCTAGCGCAGACTTTATTTAAGGGAGCACTTATTGTCGGGTACTATTGAAGAAAAAGGCCCTGCTGGAGGTGTAATTTCTACAAACAAGATGTAAAAGTACTGCAACCATTTACTACTGTTTTTTTAACCATCCAACCTTTTCTTCAACCGTGTTTCATCTTCGCTGGGCAAGCTATCAAGAAACTTGCTCAAATTAGCAAAACCCACTGACGACATCTTCGTGCGCTGTTGCATTACTGCTCCATCGTTTGAGTAGTTTATATCAACTTCGCGTGAAGAAAATGATCATTAGTTTCCTTTTAAAACCAGAAAACAACATTGATGATTATGTAATTCCTGAAATATTCAAAAAATTTGTTCAAGAACAAAACAATCAAAGAGACGCCATGGAGACTTTTCTCTGAGAATGTTAAATTTGTGCCTTTAAGTTTAAGAAACTTTAATCTGTAGATTCCGATTTTTGTTTATTGGAAGCTTTATAAAAAGCTCCTTGTCGGCCCAAAGTGATTGGAGTTATTGCTACTGAGACACAGCTCATTGCTCGGTGAAATGGAGTTGAATTGAAGTTGATGCTAGCAATGGCTGATAGTAAACTTGATGCTGTTCTATTCAGCCATCAGCGATCTGCATCAACAAAACCCAAAAATAAATTTGTTTCTTCAAACTACGTGTTATCATTCCTGGGCAAACCATCAAGAAATTGGTTTAAGTTAATAACGAGATCCACTGATAGCATCACTGCTCCATCGTCTGAGTAATCTTTGTTCACGTTTTACGTTTACCTTCGTGGGAAATGACACGGAGAGACTATCGTCGCGTAATAACTCACCAAACTTCCTCGTTTTCATTCCTAACTGAAAAAGGACTCACTCCTAAAGCGTCCACCAAATGGTGACAATGAAAATTCTACCATAGTACCGACGAATTTGGTCAAAAACAAAATACAGTCGGAAATTTGCTGTGAGATTGTTAATTTGTATTCATAGTTTAAGAAACTTTAATCTTTACATTCGGATTTTTGTTCATTGTAAGTTTTTGTAACCCAAAGGGAAGCAGTAGTATTAAAAACTGTTAGAAGCTCCTCTTTAGCCCAATGCGGTTAGTTACTGATACTGAGACGCTGCTCGTGGTATGGTAAATGGGATTGAGATGATGAACTTGAAGCTGATATTAGTTGCTGGAATAGAATCAATATTGGTGTTGTTTGTAGCGACACTGGAGACGGAATGGTGAAGTATTTGATGATACTGAAGATAGCTGATAGTTGATAAATAACGTATGATTGGAAAATTGCCAATTAATAGAGAGTGAGAGAATGGATGGTTTCTGCAAGTTGTAGCTGAAGAAGTATAGATGAGAGACTGCGAAGGATTAATAATAGTGGTCTACTATGTATGAAGTGAGTGAGAATTAGAGGAAAGTGGAGGATATTTAGATCCGTGACTCCTTGCTTTGGAGTAATGTAAACGGAATGGATGGTATGGTAAATATGGATGATTAGGATCTTTTAGTTGGTATTTTGATGGTAAACGGTTTTATTCAAAATCACAACCCCCCTCCACTTTACGCTGCGAGGAATCTGAGTGAGTGTCGACCGGCGGGAGATTTCTGGTAGCTGTGAAGCGTCGAGCTCGTGGAACCCCAGGCACAGTAATTCCACTTGTAGGGTATAACTTGGGATGCAAAGTCGGCAGAATGGGGTCGAGAAACTAGGCGGAAAGTTCGCAATTCAGAGGTCACAAATCCCGGCGCGATAGTTGAAATGGCTACGATATGTCTCCGTCCATCCAGGCAGCAGGTTACACTGTGCCAATGAATCCTGTTGACGATCCCTAGAGTTAAGATATTTTATGATTAATCAATGAAACTAGTATTAGCTACGATTATAAGAAACCCGTCAGATTTTGATCTTACACGAATGAAGGCTCAGCTTACATTGTCTTTCCAAGGCTATAAGGTATGACAACGATTTATGATCTTTCTGCACAGTCTGCTTCAGTAGCAGTTTTTAATATTTCTACAAAATAGCGTCACTACTTATCCTGTATACGTAGTCAAAACTGATGTGTTGATGCCGGTGGGTACTGATAGTTAATATCTCATCATTAAAAGAAATAGAAATTGTAAGGTTCGTGAAAATGATGCGGTATGTTGATCAAGTGGTATAGCAGATAATCCCTAAAAATGTTCTAACATACCATCACTTACCCAACTTGTAACTCGAATTTGTTGTGATATAACAATAATGATATTGAAGTGCGACATCATAACAACTTTTCTAACCAGTACATTCCTGATATATTCCAAAAAAATCGCTTAATGCAGTAAAGATAATAGAATAATGTTTAGTTCAGTGTTTCCCAAAAGGCATGTTGCCATAGTATATTACGTTGAATTATATTGAATCCAATTTAATAAAAGAACAAAACTAAAAAATGCAAAAAGAGGCATCTGATAATTACGAAAACTGCAAACAAAAAGAATGCAGGTCAAGATTTAACAATAGTTTTTCAGACTTGTGGTTCAAATCATATTCATAGGAAAACTCAAATAGCTAAAGGTACTGATATGCGCTTGTTGGAACAGAGTTTCATTATTAAGGACAAAAACACGTAGAAGGTTACTATTTATTAGAAAATGCAGAGAAGTAGAAGCTATTGAGTAAAATAGGTAACTTATAGGTGAGAGAAGGTAGAAGAAAAACAAGTACAAGCAAAAATTAATTTGGGATTCTACTTGTCATAACTAGGTATGGCCATAGAAATTAGCAGCAAGTAAGTATACTTTTTTCAAATTTGACAGTTTTTTATGCTTACCCAAAACAGAATGATTGCAAGTCCATAAATCTCAGGAGTAATTCAAAATATTGTTTGCTATCACAACTTACAAAGTGCCTAGTGCAGGCTGCTCATACCCATGCAGTATTTTATTGTGTTACATAGCAGATAAAATGAGATACGTTTTCCATTTCTTTTAGAAGCATTTTTCTTATTCTAACCAGTTGTTGGTCGTTATACACACGTCAGCTACTGCCACTGTCTACTCTCTACCACCACGGTCAGAGACAGCACGCACCTATTGCATTACATTTTGGGGTAAGAAATATATATGTAAGCAATTTGTGACTTTTGAATCTTAAACAATTACAAATAAAATCCTGTTGTTTCACATTGAATATTTTGGAAGGGTTGCAGGGTTGTATTACGCCAGTTGAAATAACTATTAAAAATTCCGAATTAACACGAAATCTTTTTCTTTATTATCTGTTTAGTATTTGTGTTGATTTAAACTAAATTAAATAAGTACAGTAAGCAAAAAAATCAAAAGTTGTTTTACATAATATGTAAATAGTAAATGTTGCTTTTTGCATAAATAATGTCGCAGTTAATTTTTTTAATTAGGCAACTGACTAAATCTACAAAACCTAATTTTATATTAATTATCCAAAACTGCTTTATGACCTCTTAAGAATAACCTTTGCTAGTTAAGTCAAATAAGGCGAAATTAACGCCAAACCTCGGAATGAAAGATACAAAGCTGAAAATTTGCATAGACCCTTGTCTCGGCGTTCTAAATACGGGCTGAAAAGTCTCGTAAGATATCGTGTCCGATAGTCAAGATATCAAAGGTTGAAGGTCACGAAAATCGGTTTTATGCAAATATCTCGCTTTCCATGCCTCCCATGTTATTAGAGATTATTACAAAACTTGTAGGGCATAACATTCTCTACAAGTTTGGTTTTATGCATCTTTCTGTATAATTAGTCGTTTTCGAGATAGAGCGCGGAGAGTGGGAAGCGCGCATCTGTTTATAGGTTAACGCTAGATGCATAGTACACTTTACGAAGCTAGTTATCCAGGGTGGCTGGAAAATCGTTCACCAGCCTATAACTATTTTATTTTTAAAGATATAAAAAAAATGCAAAGAAGAAAGTTGTTTGATGTAATAAGAGGCATAATATCATGCATTGAAAGAAAATCCAACGCTTACTGTTTTCGCGTAACATCAACTAACTTTAATTGTTTAAATGGAACACCCTGTATATTTCTTAAAATTCTGAATACACTTGAAATTCTCTTTTCAACCATATAACATATTTAACGATTTTGTTGAGGTCTTGGCCTGGAAGATTACCCGATTTATCAATTGTAGATTGCTTCTTATGGGGCGACCAGAAGAAGAAGAGGACGACAACAAAGATGAGAAATCTTGAGACGCATGCTTACTGGTGATGGAATTCAGAGGTGAACCGAGTAGCTTCTGGTACTGTTCACTAGGAGGTTGTGTATTGCATTACATCAGTATAACATGGATTAGGGCTATCGAGGATACCATGTCAAAAAACCCGCCTTGCATTCTACATCAAACAAGAATATATTTTATCATATAATTAACTTTGTAAAATGTACTATGCATCTGGCTCCGCAGTTTACATAGCGTTAATCTATAAACGGATGCGCGCTTCCCACTCTCCGCGTTCTATCTCGAAAACGACTAATTATACAAAAAGATGCATGAAACCAAACTTGTAGAGAATGTTATGCTCTACAAGTTTTGTAATAACCTCCAATGACATGGGAGGCATGGAAAGCAAGATATTTGCATAAAATCGATTTTCGTGACCTTTAACGTTTGATATCTTATGAGACTTTTCAGGCCGTTTTTAGAACGTCGAGACAAAGGTCTATGCAAATTTTCAGCTTTGTATCTTTTATACCGAAGTTTAATTTTTATTTTACTGAATTATGCGTGATAAATGATTGGTTAGGTTTTGTTTAATTTGACAATTTTAGCAATTTAAATCAGTTAGGTGTTCTATGCCCCACCTGAAGTTAGGTCACCAGCTACCACTGAATTGAATGTTAAATCATATTTTATGCTGACTGACTGAAATCATCGATAAATGGTGCGCATGGCACCGGCTTTAGAGGTCGTTCGACCTCTCTCAAGCCCGTTGGAATTGATCGTCCTGAACGCAGCGACCGTTATTGGTAGAAGTTGGAAATGGAATCTTCGTTGTTTGTCGTTGGGCAAGGCAGTAAAGTAGGCTTGAGAGGCGATGTTGCCGATGGCGTCGCGGCGGTTCTTGATTTGGTGGATTGTTGATCTTGGAGCTGGTTTTCAGGTGAAATTCTTGAAGTTGACACGGACGACGAATTGGAGATGGTGCACAAGCGGAACACACGCGAGCTGGCAGTAAGGTATTGGTTAGTTAATTATGGAAGTGGGTTATTAGGATAATTGAAGGAATTTTAAATTGGGAATAATTAAGTAATTGCGGGTTGAGATTGGATATAATGAGTTAGGATTGGTAAGGTAAGGTGGTGGGTGGGGCAACGGTTTTTTTCAGAACCACAACCCCCCGCAGTTCGCGCTGCGAGAGGATTTGGCGGGAAAGGATGGCGGGAAATGGATGGCGAGAATGGAAAGGGGTTATCCACGGGTGACGGACGGAAGTAGAATTTCGGCAGCTGATGAGTGGTTGCATCCGAGGAGCCTCGGGCTCGAATGACAACAGTGGCGGTGGATATGCTGGGGCCTGCTCCCCCCAGAGCAGGCTTGGAGGACGAGGCTGAGAAAATTGGAGCTCTACCGGGCCTATCACCCCGGACCTAAGGTGCAGGACACCGGTAGATGGAGTTGGCTACTCTACCCGCCCTCCCGTTCGGGTGTCGAGTAGCCGTTGGAGTTAGCTGCCTACTTTTCAACTTCGGTGCATCACCCGCAGACGGAGATCGGATCGACTGCCTCGCTACGCACTCGAGGCCGGACTGATATTTTATGCAAAAACCTGTACCATTAAGTATAATGGGCGATTTGTCTAAATACTAACACAAGTCAAATGTGATTATTATTAAATGGCTGTTGTCATATCTTCTATCTATGTGCACGCAAAAGTTTGATAACTTGAACCAAATAAGTAAATTTTAAATTAACCTGTTTTTAAGTAGTGGTAATTCCATAGCATGTGCGTGAGCACGTTTACATGTGTAGTATACAATATACTCAGGAAGTTGCAAATCTCTGACGTTCTTTTCGCTGCAAGGCACAGATAACCTTTTAGTTGATTCTAATATTAAGCTGATCAGAATAAAAAAGAGTACCAAGTACTTATCGAATAACAGTTTAAAAAGAATAGCTTTTCGTATTGTGTGTGTGTGTAATATGTATACATACATACGTAAGTGTTAATGCGTAAGTTACAATCTCTTGAAATTGGGGGAATTACTTCTTTCAAGCCAAAGATCATCTTAACATTACTTAAGAAATCATCATTAAGTATGTTACTTAAATAGATCATCATTTTGTGACCTTGATAAGGTGTTTATATCGCATAAGATATAAACATCTTTTAAAATTAAACATTTGGGAGGTCATTGTCTGTTTATAAAATTCACATACCTACCTCCTAATATAAATGATCTTCTGACAACATTTTAACTAATTTTTTTTCTTTGGAGTTATTTTTATACCTTATCAGTATGTTTTTTTGATGTTTACAATTTTCACTGTTTACGATGTTGATATTCTTTAAAAAAAAAACTACAACAGTAGTATATTAAACTTACAAAATTCCATTTGCAGGTAAATGTAAATACAGGGTTTCCCGAAGTAACACCGACAACGCTTAACTACTGATTCTGGGAAACAAAGAACAAGTTAGGGTAAAAAGTTTCTCGTTTTATATTAAAATTCGATCACTTTTATTTAAAAGTTCACTTTTTCTGCAAGAAAATTCACCTCTTGCAATTTTTTTGTAAACTCAACCGTTTTCGAGAAAATTAAGTTTTTTTGAATGCTTAGAAAATCGTTACTAATCTCGTTAGAGGTAAAGTGAATCGTATTGCCATAGAAATGAAACAAATTCTTTTAAGCTGGATATTCCAACAGTATTCTTTTACTCGCGTAATAGTTTTGTACTTATCTTTGCTAAAATAAGCAAAAAGACTTTTAACGAATGATTTAATTTAAATTGTACAAAACCTAATGCGTAATTCAGTTCTCAGCGTGAATGAAGCCGTTATTTTCAAATAATATTTATTGGTAATATTACTTGTGCTTTTGGTGCAGCTTAAGTGCGTTTTATTTTAAAAGTGTGTCGTAGGTTCAATCAATAATAACTTTTAATCTAACTGCCTAAACGTAAAATTTCCTTAATTCACTTAAAATTACATTGCTGATATCTAAAATTGCTTCAGATGTTGAAGTCACGTTTAAATAAGTAACTATTTTGAAAAGGCTAAGCTTTACACTCACTTTTTTAGTATTTGGAATCGAATTATTTACACAAGTAACACAGGCAATCATCATCAAAATCAAGTGTACCACGATTTCTAAAATACAAATAAGCCACGAGGTCCAAGAGAACCTCTCCTGTGGTGCTCGGGGGCGTAGCAATCCGGAGATGCACAGCACGAACAACTAAAAACACCCAGTTTCAACCTGCAAAATCAGTAAACGACCTCTCTTCTAATTCATTTTTTGTATAAAGTCTGCAAATTTAGTATAATTGAAGAATAAGACCCCCGCAAGTGGAATCTTGCTTGCTGAAATCTTTGTAATCATCTTCTTGCCAATAAATTGCGGAGGACGACAAAAAGCAAGTCTGGCATCGAAAGGCCTCGACGAACCCCACAATTAAAAGCATGAACAGAATCGATTTTATCATGCGAATTCAAAACCTGGAATGATGGGTTTACTTCAGTTGTCGGAAATGTCTGAAATATTGGTTTTGATGGGGCATGTTTGAATTGATGGCAGCCAAATTGAGTGTTGTTCATTTACGGGCTGTAACAAGTGAAGACACCAAACGTTAGAGAATCACATCAACTCTACAGTTGCGGGTGTTTCTAATACATTTTTTGTGAAGGGCGCATAATATTATCTTCCAGGGGCGGCAATGGTGCTTACATAGTTATGCCACTGAAGGGTTTGAAAGTAATGTTGTAAGAAAAACGAAAACCATTCCATGTAATTACTACAGTGTTTTAAATCTGCCCAATTATTAAATCAAGTCATGGTTATTTCTGTTGCAAAGTAACAATGATCGGTATACTGGCTGTCACCGCTTATCCCGCTCATAGTCACAATAATAAGTGCAAACAGCATATGTTTAGGTAAAATAAAAAACTTCGATGCGCGCGTATGTTTAAAATACGAGCAGATGGTGAGTGGTAGAATGTTTTATCACTGCCTTATCTTAAAATTATACTCTACTGTTTAGACTATCTGCGCATATTATTGTAACATAATTGAATTTTGAGATGACAGGTAGTAGAATAAACCTAGAAAAAATTAAGTTATGACTTATAGCATTGTTGCCAGTCCGGATCCCGCTTCGATGCTACTTGCATAGGCTGCATCCATCGCTTCCAGTTGGTAAAAGCACCGCGCGGTTTATCCAGAAGAAGTCATGGAATATGGCTGTTGAATTGGAAATGATGCTGGTGGACCTGCAACGGTAAAAAGCCTTAAATGGTGCAAATACTCTATTTGGGTCCAGGGCTTGTAAAAGAAAAACAGTATAGACTCCTCTTCCCCACAACTTTATTTAGAGTTGTGTATATTTTACTTTTTCAGATAAAAAGCCTGACGTTTGAGGGGTTGGAGTTGGATTATTCCGAACATTAAGTTTGAAAGAGTTGAATTACTGGTTACACATTAACAATGTGTTTTTAAGTTTGTGCTACAAGTCTGTAGGTTACCTACTGCTGTTGGTTTAGAAAAGTCACTGGCAAGAGTTTTATTTGGGTTTTTGTTAGGCTAGTCTAGAGTTCTTTTTAAGAGTGCCAATGTACTAGTGTATCTATTCGCCCCAGGTTGACCGCCTAACTTACAAATTTACTGTACAAAAATTGAAGTCTTGCATTATAGGAGAAATATCCACCAGTCCGCAAACCTTCCCAAGCAGATAAGTAGATAATCGACGACAAGACGAACAAAGGTCATGTGCCAGTGCACACCTCCGATAGAAAACGGCTGCTCTTTTGTATAATGTCGTAGTAATACATGACTTTGTATTGCAAAGGTTTTGGAAAAGACGGTCTCTAAATAGCTAATGGTGAAGTGGGGAAAAGTTGGAGGCAGCTATTGTAAGTTGTTTAGAACGTCTGAAGAGGATCGTTTGTGTGTTGATAGAGTTAGGTTTGCCATCGCCAAATTGCGTCAGGGCCCAGGAATACCACGACAAAAGAAGATGATTAAACAAGAAAATGGGTATCATTCCTTCAAATTGGGACCGAACTTGGACTTTGTCGAAAACACATCTGACGTCATTTAGGCTAGAATGCAGTTGGCTGCTTGAGTGAACATGTTGTGGTGGAATAAATCTGAGAGCATATTTCTAGTAACGCGTATTTAAGAATACAGAGCAATCAGTCGAACACGCTATTAGTTTTAGTCTGGTTTTACTAATATTTCTATAGTTATACCTCACTTTTTTTGTTGTGTAACTGTGGAAACGCCAGTAAAACCAAGTTAGGAACAGTTTTAAAATAAAATCTTCTTAACTAAACGATTGTGAGTATGATCCCTGATAGTTGTTTAAGGGTTTTGGTATCATGACTACCACAACAGTCTTCCATGCTGTAATGTCCGCAAGAGGAGTAGATCTAAGGTTTTTTGTGGTAGATGACAGAACGCTTTTCAGTCTGACTCAATGGCATAGCATTGGCCATCTCCTCGACTTGGATGAATTTCAGAATTGCCGAATGCGACGTAAGAAGGGTGAGAATTGGGTGTTTCTGAGTTGATGCATTCAAAGTGGGCGAGTTTAAATCTTTTGGGAAGCTGCCTTTCTCCTTTTTTTTGTGGTTGGATACTATTTGTCTATTGGAATGAAAAAGAAGGTTGTTAAGTTTCTTTTGGACAATTATGGTTGAAGATATATTTTAAGAAAGGCTTTTTTATTTATGCATAATCAAGGATAGAGCAGAAAGTTGATATAGGGGAGGGAAAAGACCATTGGGCAGTAGGGAGGTTAGAGCCCAATCGGTATTAGAAAAAAAAAACTTGTAATTTTTAAAATTCAGGTTGGTATTTAAATTGGCATTCTGGCAACACAGCCTGTTGATAAAACAGGTTCACTTTAAGTGTTAACTGTCATAGTTATGTACCGTTTATGTTTTTCTCTGTGAAAAAGTAATGATTTGTATTTTACGTTTTTAATTGTATATATATTATTTTGCTAAGATATTGAGTTATGAACTAGGCATTACTTACTAACCTATAAATTGGAAACAAAATGTTTTTTGCCATAGTGTAGCGAGGGTGCATTGGGCATGCCCATTCCTCCCCTAAAAGTTACCTAGATGTGCTTTGCTCATTATAGTAATTTATTTTCAGTAAAATGCCTTTTTTGTTTAAAAAAAATGGCATACGACGAAAATACCAGTCGACGTCATAAAACGTGCAATTGAAGAGGTTTAAAAGAAAAGTAAAATAAAACCCACGGCTGAAAAATACGGAATACCCAGATCTAATCTACAGAGATATCTACAGTGAGATGAAATAAAAGATTGTCGGCAACTTTTTCGAAAATCTCAGAAGTGTATATGAAAGATATAAGTTTGATCTAGAAGCAATATACAATATTGACGAAACAAGCCTAACAACTGAGTTATTGCTCCTAAGGGGTCTAAACAAGTAGGCCAGGCAACATCTGCCGAAAGAGGTTCCCTTGTTACATTATGTTGTGGAGTGAATACAATTGGAAATTGTATACCTCCCTATTTTATATTTCCAAGAGTGAACTTTCGACCTTATATGCTTAACGAGGTTCCCATTGGCTCAGATGGTTCAGTTCATGTTTCGGGGTGGATGGCATCTTCAAATTTTTTGAAATTTATGCAACATTTTGCTAAACATGCAAAACCAAATCCTTCTTCACCAATTTTGGTATTATTAAATAACAACGAAAACCACATTTCGGTGGATATTCTAAATTATTGCAAAGAAGTTTAGTATCGTCCTCCTTACTTTTCCGCCTCATTGCAGCAACAAACTGCAACCTTTAGATTTGTCGGTATATGGACCGCTAAAAACATACTATAACACTGCTGCAACACACTGGCTCGTTAGCAATCCTGGGAAAACCTTAACCATCTATGAGATCCCGAAACTAGCAGCAGTAGCACTTCCACAAGCCTTTAAGTTGCAGAATATTCAGAGCGGATTTGCAAGTGCAGGCATATGGCCATTTAATCACAGATCGAGCAATGCCTAATATGGAAAATATCTTTTGAACAAAACCCGTCAACCTCCACAACGACCACAGATTATGGAGTTGTCGAACAAAACCCATCAACCTCATATCGGTCGAGTCAGTGAGAGCTTATCCAAAGGCTGGCCCTAGAAGACATCAAAGTAAGTAGAACAAAAGGGAAAACTAGAATATACGCCAGAGAAACGGTTGATAGAAACGGAAGAAGAAGCAAAACAAAATAAAAATAAAGCCAAAGAAAACAAAAAAGGAAAAACTGCAATTCCGAAGCAAAACAGAAAATTAGTTACCAAACTCCCTGAAGAAATGACCAAGAATAAGAAGAAAAAAGAAATCATTTATAGTAGCAGTGAAAACGAAGATGAAAATGTGTTTATTGCAGATGAATCAGAATCAGAAAAATTTGATGAAGATGATATAATCAGTTTAGATAGAAACTTTGAAACGGAGGACTTTGTAGCAGTTAAGTTTGATACAAAAAAGGACACTTATCATTATATTGGTCCCATTATTAACATAGACAACCCTATGGCGACTATAAAATTCATGCGCCTTACAAAAGTTAAAAATACTTTCATGTATCCAGATATAGAGGATATAGGTAATGTACCAATCGACGATATAAAAACGAAATTGCCAGCACCAACCATATCTACAAAATTTAAATGAGGAACGACAAAATACACATTTGTTAAGCCACTTTGGGTCTTGCCAAACCTAAAATGAAGAACACTTTTTATCTTTTATAGAAATGTTAAATTAATATTCTTTATTTTGCTCCTTAAGACATATTTAAATTTTAATATCAGTAAAGATAATTTGGTACTGTGACTAAACCTCCCCAAAGGTGTGCCAAAACCTCCCAACCCATGGGGAGGTTTGGGCATAATAGATATTTTAAAAAAATAATTATTTGTCACAAGACTGTGTTCGTTTAATTATTGATAATTAAAGTGAAAGCCAAAGATATGTGCAAACTTCTAAAACAATAAAAGTTAATAGATCTATTAATGTGTGCATTTTATTAATATTTAATTAAAAATGTGCCCAATGGTCCCCCTCCCTCCCCTACATTGCTTCCGAATTTTGAATCGGTTTCACAGCACTTTGAACAGAGAATCACAGGTTCTAATAAAATCCTGTATATTCAATGTTTAATTTTGAAAACTAGAGGGCATTAGAAGGAAAAGACGGACGATTGAAGTTGATAGATTAGGTATAGTTTTGAAACGAAGCATGCAAATTTCGTTGTTGTACATTATTGGGTTTTATGTTTTTCTGTATGTTGAGAAAATGTTGCTCTACTCCTCTAAATGCAGAAACTAACCAATAACGATTTTATAAAATAAACTTAAATAGTTTACTAAGAAAACGAAAAGCGCGTAATTCAAACTTCATCGGTTAAGTATAGAAATAGATACATATCTACTGTTGTTACCTACAGGTTTTTGGCAAAATCAAATTTTCCCTTCACACTTTTTAAAAACGACTACATCTGCAAAGAATTGAGTTGCGTAACCACTGTGTGGCGTGTATACTTACAACTCTCCTTGTGAGAAAGATTAGAATGCATTTTTATTTCATTGTTCTTGAAAGATATATAGCATGCAATTTATAAAAACTTTTGCTTTTCGCAATTGCATGTCATTATCATACAAACATTAACCTGGAATATCTTTACAAAACAAAACACAAATGAAAACAATCCTCTTTTGTTGTTTTATACACTATCATTTCTCACAATACTATGCAGTATCAATCTAAATTAAATACCAATTTCTTAAAAGCCTTACTAGTTACTACGATATTCATATCATGTACTGGGTATGTACGAGTTTCAAAATTATTTAAATGTATTCGTAAAAGCAAAATATTTTATTTATCTTAATGACTAACAGATTATTACATTCATTAATTATTAATTATACTTTTTTATACACATATCTGTATTATCTAAATTCTAATAATAAATTGTTATGCAAAATGTTTAAGATTTTTTAAATTATGAATTTACTATAATGAGATAATTTCTGTCTTCTTCAAACTGTAACTTACGTAAAAGTGCAGTTTTTAAAATCTCTAATTATCATTATTATATCAGCGACAATGATTCGATACGCGTCAGGGAAAACACGTCTTTTTTGTACTTAAAACTTCTCGTGCATTTATAAATTCCAAAACAACTCAAAATGTAAAGAAATGGCACCAGAATTATTACCTAATTAATATTTTGAGGAAATAATTGTCATTATTTAATACAGTCTGAAATTCCAAAATAATTTGGGAAAAACCCTTAAGTGTTTAGGGCTGTTACGATTATTCATTCAAGTATCACCGTCCAGTGTGTGTGCGCTACTTCCCATATACTACCTGGTAACCACCACGTAGATATAAGGAGTTCTTTTTTATAGTAATCAAGTTTAAGGGCAAATTCTAACGAGACGTTCAGTTAGTTACCAATGAACCTTTATGTGATTGTGTACAAAACAAAAACATTGAGTTTTCCTAATTGTTATCAGACACATCGTTTTTTAACTATGCAATTAAGCTACAGGTAAGCACCAACTTAACTGTTTTTTTATTATTTTTTAAATTTACAATAGTTAAAATACTTTAAAGTAACGATCTTCCATAATTTAGAATATCCTCATATTAACCTTGCCAAATAAAAAACATGAAGGCAACGTCCTCTGGAAAAAACACCAGCATCTTGAGTAATATCACCACTTCCTGTTCGCATATTTAAAAACAACTTGATATGTATGCACGTGTATAATGCATCTATCTACCTTTCTCGCGTGATCAATTCTATATTTTAATTCAGTACAGAGTTGAAAAAAACAATGAATTAAAAAAAAAGACTCCCATTCAAAAATGTTAGTAAAACAAACGCTTGCGCTCCTGTTTTAAGGAAAATCCCGCAAAATGGCGCTGTTTGTTAGATCATTTATCTGCAAAAATATATAGAACCGGATGTGCATTGTTTGGTGTTTTTTCTTCATTATTTTTATTTGATAAATTGATCAAAATGGGAATCCTAACTTTTTTTTTCCTTTGATTAATTATTTAATAAGATGAATTTAAATTGATAGTTTAAGGAAACTGTTTTCTTTTCCTTTGTAAAACGTAAGAACTAGAAATTCCGCAACCACTTTTTTAGTGCGATGTGATGATAGCTGATGGGAATTTATTTGTTGAATGATTTTTAAATTTGAAAATGATTGAAATGTATAATCTTCAACATGGGGATTTATTAAACGACATCTTATTTTGTATCAAGAAAATCACCTGAACCAACAAAAGGGGAGTTTTTTTCTTTTAATGTTCTATTATTATTAATAAACATGTTTAGTGTCGTGTTACAAATTGCATCAGTACTGCATTTTCTTATTATTTAACATTAAGAAATGATTTATTTTTAATTGCGATTCTTAGTATCTGAAGTGGAATTTACATTATTATCGAATTGTTCAGTGCAATCTCTTTTATTAAACCACAATCTCATCTGTTTGCTAGTGTTTTTTTTTAATTGTTTTTACGTTGAGTGAGTCAGAATTGTAACTTCTGTGAAATCTGTCTAACATAACAGAAGTAGCAAGGAATCGTAATTTGCTCAAAAGTGTAGACTAATTGATTTGCACGAAAAAAGAAAGATTTTCCAAATGGTAAATCATGAATCAAACATAACAAATGAAACAAGATTTTAATTGCAAAACGAAAATGAAATAACAGTTAGAATTTTTGAAAATTTTGTACATGGCAAACATACAATTTTAAATGATTCAGAATGAAGAAACCGCTGTCAGTCAGTTTTTTTTTGCAAACATGCAAAACCACATATAAGGATACTTGGAGATCAGTACGAGGAAGATTCTCAAAATGAGTAAGTCTTTCATTCGATTCATTTTGAGTACTAACCGAAAGAAAACCTTCAAAAACCATGAAGATAGTTTCTGGTGATGCAGATTAAAGGTCTGTTTAGTCAGCAATATTTAGTACATTCAGGAATAGAGAACGCGTTGGCGTTGACATAATTTCAATTGCAATTTGTCATTCTAGCCTTTTATCTTCTTCTGATTGTGCAAAAATCTTTCTTTATTAGCCTGAATAAATTTTATAAAAGTCCTCTTTCTTCTCTTTTTTATCTGGGCTGTGCAGAATTTATTAGAAACAAAAACAATTCTATGGTTCTGGCCTTCTGGTCCTGAATCATACAAATTCAAGACCTTCAAAGAGAAGAAGAGCAAAAGATTTCATCAAGTTACTCTTTTTTTGTAGACGAAATCAACTGAGTCTTTAATCCGTTGAGTCTTACCTTGTTTCCTTTTCCCAAATCTAAATAATTTAAGTGTTGTCTTTATAAATGCAGAAATAACGGATACAACTCAAGGTCTCATTTTATTTTAATTTTTCCAGCAGCTTATCTATTACGAGAGGAAACAGTGTCCTGTCCAGTAAACATTCTGTGCATGGTAGCATTAGTTCAAGACTTACTGAAAAGCACGATCTAATAACAGTCCTGTCAATTTCTTTAAATTGCTTAAGACCAAGAATGTCCAAAGTGCAATTTTTTATAGGCAATCTTCTTTTAGTTTCAAAACCAATCTTGTAGTAAATCGCTGGTAAAAGTCAATCCTTCACATTTTAATACAAAATTATTAGTAGTGTTTCATTAGCAATAATATCTTCCAAGTCTAAAAAAAGATTATTTGTCTATTGGTCATGATGATGAAAGTATTTGTATTGTCAAACAAGACCACAAATGCAAAAATAGCTGTTGCAATAATATTTCTTAAATTAGTATATAACAAGTGAGAAGCTCTTCGTTTTAAATCATTTCAATGAACAATCATTCTTTACTACGGGTTATCTATATACTTGGTGTAGTTGTTTGATCTTTTGTAGTGTTGTACTCTATGACACAGCATCCCCCTACTTTATTAACGCAAGATCATATTTATACGTTTATGATGATGATATCAAACCTTGCCATAGTCTTCCAAAGTATAACCAACAAACGAATCGTAATGAAGCGCCTGCTAATGTTCAATCTCTTGTTTTCGTGCAGTCATCTTTAGAGCCCTGTTAACGATGACTTGAAGTTTACTCAAATGCGAATTAGTAGCGTAGCTCCAAAAGATACAACCTGGCTGAGACTGCTTAGCACGGTGATCAGATATATGTTAGTAATGTCTCCGTCAAGTTTGGAATTTCTCAATCACTGTCTGCAGCACCACTAGTCACGGTGCTATGGAGCCAACCAACAGGATAATTTCATTGGCGTAAAGCACCTGCTTGGGTAACGTCCGTGTTTCATCTCCTTATGAAACTGCCCATTTTTACTCGAAAGTACCTTTCCCGAAGGTGCAACCAGTAAACCAGCTTGGGGTTGTAATTTGGATTTTTGAAAAAGAAGTCTGACGCCAGACTTTAAGATACACAGAATCACATCACAGCTTGCGTCTAGCGAACATAACTGTTTGTAGATCTTACCAGCAGCGTTTGTCACGTTGAGTTTCATTTAGCTTATGTAATCTAACTTCAAATAATTTAAAGAAGATACAAGAACAAAAACACTGATTTATTTTGCTGAGTAATAAACAAGAGTTTTCAAAATACAAATATTAAATCAGCAGGTAAGCGTCGATTGGATAACTGACAACTGTTGGTAGTAATCAAGACTGAATGTTAAGTGTTCTACATGAAATCCAAACTGCTTTTCCTGAAGAGCATTTTCTCATCCAATAGTCGCTGAAATTTCTTAAGCTTACGTCTGAGCTAACTTAGCCACGATAGTGCAGGCCATGCCATCGCACATTAGACAGTACAGGAAATATATAAAGTGTTTACAAGCATTTAATGTTACTCTACTGAATCCTGAATCGGACAAAAAAATAAGTACATATGATTTAGAGTTACTATGTACTGTTAAACAAAATAATTTTTACCCCTGACACAGGATACAGGAAAAGTGTATTCTAATCACAACCCGGAAGGGCCTGTATCTGAACCTCTCCTGCAACGCGTCTGTGCTGTATTTAATATACGGTTATTTACATAAATGAATTGATCACAAATCAATATGCAGGGCTAGGTTGGCTGTGCGTCGGGCCTTGCCCACTACAAATAGATAACTGATCGGCATGTAGTTTTGCGAGAAAGATAGCGCTTGGTCCGACTTCAGAAAAACTATGATGTCTGCGGATCTCCACTAACTCTTCTTGATGGAGACGACCTGTGAAACCTGGGCCAAACCGTATCCGTTTAAATTCCCGCGGTGGAATAAAGACGCACAACGCTGGAGAATTCACTGCGTAGAAGAAAAATGAGATACTCTAACATGAAAGGTGCCGACAGGAAGAACATCATCTGACTCCTTTCTAATCTGTGATAATGCCACTTAAAGAATCTATGGAAACTCCACCAGCGCCAATAATGAATATGTTCCGTACTTATCTTTCACACTGTATAATAACATTTGAATATTATGTTCATAATCGCCATTTTTTAATATTTGCGCACTTTACAACAAAATAATTTTCCAATGACAACAATTACATCCTTTAATAAAACATATTTTTGGAATAACCCACCTTCCAGAGGTATTATCTCCATGAAGTGGTTGGTTTTTAGGACTTTTTCGAGTCCTAAAATTCATTACCTGATTACGTACTACGTTTTATCGTCTCGAACATTCTAAAAAGGTGTTCATTTTTAAAATTAGAAACTTAATATGGTAATTTTTCTACTTTATTAAATTATCATTCTTGACGATTGTTTGTGTGCCACTTCTGTTTTTACTTAATTTGTTTTATTATGTTATTACTTATTAAATATTGCAAATAAATTTGTTTTGAAATGAGATTAGTGTAATAATCACTATGAAATCTAGCGTGGTTAACTTGAAATTCCAGTTAGATATTATTAAGAATAAAAATCTTCCACAATTATTAAAATTCTTTCTCACCTCTATATAAAGATGTAAATAATACCTGATTAGATGACATAAATAATACGCATATATTTACAATAAAAATTTGTTTTTCTATAGTACCTCAAGAGGGACATCTTATTTTTATATCCTGATGTAAACTTCATTCCTTTTTATTCCATAAAGATTAATTTCGAAAACATTTTTGTACCAAATTGGTTATTTTCAAATTATACCTTTAGGTTCCGGATCCACTACACATTTGGTTATTGACATTACTTGATTACTTTCTTATCTTATTATTAAAGTATGTTTTATTAACGAAATCATTTATTTATTTAAATTTAAGTACAGAAAATTTTAGATATTATCATTAAATATCTTTCATTTTTTAAATGTAGATGTAAATTAAAAAACTAACTAATCATAATTTTTAAAAACAGGCTAAGTCCACTTAAAGCAGATTAACCACCATTGTCGGTCGTTGGGAATCCCGTTTTCTGTCGAGCGAGCCTTGCTTGCGTGCTCAAATAGACTAGTTCGTTAGTACCATACAGATAGACGGTGGTGTCCTATCCTTAATAAACGTGAAAATCTTTTCTTTAACTCGCAGATATTGTTGTGATGATCTTCGAGTGTCTTCAAGGAATTTTTAAGATTTTAATTCGTCTTTTATAAATCTTTGAAGATTTTTTAAATTTCTTTTTATTTTTTATCATTTTGTGTTAATCCAAATGTCGCGTGCAGATTTGTTTAGAAACATTGTTCGGCGATACTTTAGGGGTGAGTATAATTTTATTTGTTCATTTGTTTATTGATTTTTTAAATTTGTGATAGACTAATGTTTATGCGGAAGGATTGTTTCAAAATCATTTTTAGATTTTTGTTTTAAATTGTGTCGAATATTATAGGGGTCGGTCGTGAACTTCAAATCTTTTCAATGTGGGAGAAATCACAAATTGAAAATCCAAATTTAAATTAAAAGGTCACTTTGATTTTCCTTGATGCGCACGAACTAAAAGACGAGTGTTCCTCTCCGTTTTTTATAATTCTAGTAAATGACGTTCACGATAGTAAGGTGATTTTGTGCATATAAAGGTTTTTTAATGTGCGTTACTTTTTAAAGAAAAATGATTTTCCTAAGTGAGCAAAATGAAAGTTGTAGGTACAAACTTTCCTTTTTATAGAAAAGTAGATCACTGATGTATTTAAACTGGTAAATTTGAGATTTCCCCAAAATAAGAAGATTTTGGTCAAAACAGATTATCCGATATCCATTCGATTTTTCATTTGATCTAGTATAGACTTCAAAAGTTAGACACATGTACGATTTTTACAATTGCAATAATTAGCTTCAAGGTAAAAATCCGTGAAAAAGGTCTTTTGATGATTGATTAACCCAAAGCGGCAACCAAGTTTCAAACATTGATTAGACTTTCTGTCTTTCCATATAAATCTTAATAATTAGGACAATAAAAGGTTATAATCTTGCCAAACTGATCTACTGATAGCTATGGTGGAGAAAATTTTGAAAACGGTATTCTGTTCTGAATATTCCTTCATCCAATCTAACCGCATGTTATGATTTGATATTTTATTTGTGGTTTATCGAGGAAAAAGACTATTTTGATGATAACCAATCTCGATTCTGAGTATGCCCTGCAAAAAACCTGCTACTGGGTATTTCAAGTGTTATCGTTGGAATTATTGTTACTTTTGAAATTTTCCTTATTCAAAAAGGTAGAACTCATTGCCCACATTAGGATAAAGTTTGTGATATCTAGTCCGCCAAAAACAATTTTGGCCAATAAACGATATTTTGGCAACAGAAGACAATCGTGGGATTGGTTTTGGTTGGACTTTCTTTTCTATCCCGATTAGTGTAAAATCCCACAGGAAACGTAATGTTCTCTTTGCACTTGTCTCATTTATTTTCTGTTTTGAAATATCAAAACTAAGATAAGATAATTGCAGTAGTTTCCAGTTAAGGATTCAATCTAGTGTTTGCGATAGTTGTTTTTAGTTGTAATGGTTTATCTTAAGTGAAGTGCATCTGGGAAGTTGGTGAGTTACATTTTAATTACATCGCTCTTTTCTTACAAGGTGATTGAAATTGGGCAAAAGAAATATTAGTTTTGAAACTTGCTTGTTTTAAAGTTGGCCTTCTTTTTGTAACACAAACCATGAATATAACCCCAGCATTCTTTCAGGTTATGACTCTAATGAACATCAAGTTTTTACTTGTTAAAAACCCATATAATTATGGATTTTGATTTTTCAGGAAAAGAATTTTAATTTATAAAAGCGCAAAAAGTTTAGCACAACCTTAATAGACTTCAAACTTTGAATAAATTCAATAAAATATATAAAATAACCAAAGAATTTATTAGTCCATTAATAATAAGCAGATTTGAACATCAAAAAAGTGACCTCCATTTGTTTTTAAAAATTTCCAAACCGAAACATTTATAAATTTTCTTGATAATTTGCTCATACTTTTCTACCAAATTTTATTACCAAACACATGAATGCACCGACTTTATCTCTGTAAAAACCTCAAATGCAAAGATAATTTAGTACCTCACACACAGATTCTACTAACGTCATCAAGGCTAATATTTTTATCGTTGAAAATCGTTATATTAACCGTATTTTACGTCATACACTACAAAAAGGTGCATGTTGGCTACTAAAATTTATTGTGGTGATTCTTCAAAATTATTATAAATTTTTTTTGCGAATAATTGTCCGTGCCATTTATTTCTGAAAGGATATTAATCACTAATTCAAACAATAAAATTTGGGAATCCTAATCTTTTGTTATACTACCTAACCCAACAACGATAATTAGCGTTCTTTTCTTTTTAGTTCATCAGAATTAACATCACAATAAGAATTAATAATAAAATAGCATAGTTGGCTTATTCTTAATATGTGAGTTGCTACTATAATTAATGAATGAACGATTATCATAATAACAACCAGAAAATTCCATTCAAAATAGAAATTTAGAATATTGAGCTTGAATAAAATGTTTTATTTACCCAGACATATTCAGTTTTCCGTTTGTTTCTAACACTTAAATTACAAAGAAATAACAAGATGAAAACAAATAAATCTGCCAATTAATCAGATTAGAAACGTAAAAGATGATCACGTGCTCTATCAGGAAAATTCTATAAAGAGACAACAAAAGAGGAAAAGTAAACATACTAATAGGGATTCCCTGAAACGCCCCTCACGAGTTTATGCATGTGCGTTTTAAAGCACAACGATTTTATTATTCATTTTTTACAATTGGTTATTACATATTGTGTTTACCAAACGATATGACAGGTTTGTGGTTAGAAAAAGTCACTGGAGTAAACTAATATATATATATACAAACGTTTATATAATTTAATTTCTTTAGAATGATACTTGCGGTCAGAAAAAAAAGTGGTGATGCCTTGTAAAAATGGTAAGCCAGAATTTCTGATTTCCATATTATTCTTATTTCATATTACAATGTAATCAATGCCGTTTAAAGAGGTGTTTCACAGGACTCAGTTGCTGGACCTTTAATATTCCACATTCCATTCTTGAGATACTTTAATAATGAATGTCATTACTATTTATAATCTTGAATCAATCTTCTTCTCTATTGACATTATCATTATTCAAAAAGTTGTATTAAAGATGTTTTTTTTTCTTACCACAAAGCGGTTTTTGTTAGTTCTATACAAGACCAACGTGAAATTCTAACGTTGCAGATTGCGAATTAAGAATTTCTTTAATGGTTGTAACGGTCGATAAATTAAAGTCGATTTGCCGATTAACGACATAAATTGCAACTTATAACATATGGAGGATGTTCGGGAAAAACCCAAGGAGGTATTGAACTTGAGAATTCAAGTTCTTACAAAAAAAAGGGTGCATCTCTTATAGCGGTTGCATTTATTACGTGAGATCATTGTCAAGTGATGGCGTGTTATATATGAACTTGAAAAGTAAAGATTTATGTAGTACTTTCTTAAATTTAGTGTATAATAGTATGGTTTTGATTTTGCTTGTTTGAATCTTTATAAAACAAACTAAAGGCAGCGACATTTAATTTCTGGTTTATATTCAAACATCCAGAAATGTAGTTGTTATTTTAGGATGATGTTTTTAAGATTTGCTTGTTGGTTGAAAAAAAACTATTTTTACACACAGGATTTACTTGTTTCGATTTTATACTGCATTTATATTAAGATACAATCACAAAATGAAACTAATATATAATTATTTTTCTTTGGCCTAGCCTTGATTTTTCTTCTGCTTCATCTTAGTAACAGTTCAGTTGACATTTCTTGTCTATCTACATATTTTAACATTGACAAAACAATCATTATGACTTCTTTTATTTTTATTTTACTATTTTAGATCTGTTTATATATAATATCATAATATTCGATATATATAAGTTTGTCTGTATACATCTTGCCTTGGTAGAAGCAAGACTCATGCAAGTTTTGGTCGTGGTGTAGGAGATTCTAACCAGTTTTGTCATAACATCTTGGTACTGGCATTAGTTCTAAACTTGGCATCAACAGTTTTGGTTTTATCGTGATATTTGATATTGATTTCGAGCTCAAGAGCAAGGTCAAAACTGTACCCTTACTCCTAATACTAGTAGACTTTATCATTATATCTTGATATTTCTTGAGCTTAAAATTAAAACTATTATTTGTTGTGATCATTTTATAATGTCGTGGTATCGACAGTTTTAAATTTAAAAGTATTGGTCTTGGTTTCCTACTAATAATCTAAACTCAAAAGCAATACCACGATTCATGCAAGTTTGTCTTTATAATAGAAGTTTCGGCCTTGGTCTTGTTATAATATCTCAGTATAGTAATTAATTTAGACAGTCTTTGTCATGCTTTTTCCTAATACTTCTGTCTAACATAAAACTAAGTTTTAGTCACTTCATCAAGAACCTTGATCTCGTCATGAAATCTTGGTATTAGTAATAATGAGCTTCAACTTAAGATCAAAGCAAAACTGACTAGGTAAAAGAATACATTTAGATGCGGTATTTTCTAGTATAGTAAAATCATTTTTCCGTGATCACTTCAAAACCACTCCGAAACAAAAATAAAACATTTGTTTTTGATCACATCATAATGTTGTGGTATTGATAGCCTTGCATCTAGAAGTCTTGGTCTTGGTATCCTACTAATAATTTAAACTCAAGCTCAATAGCATGACTTATGCAAACTTCTCTTTATATGGGGAATTTCGGCCTTAGTCTTGTCAAAATATCTCAGTTTATATAGTACATATTAATTTAGGCGTCGTGTTGGTCTTGTTCTTCCTTAATACTTGAGTAACATGAGATCTAGATCAAAACTAAGTTTTATGTTTTTAATTAAAAGCCTTGGTTTTGTCATGAATCAATTGATATCAGTAATAGCCTGAATTTTAAGATCAAGACTAAAAGCAGTAAGTCTTGGTTTTAATATCAGAGATTCTGGTTTTGGTTTTAAAAAAGTTTAACATACGAAAAAATACATTTTGTGAGTTCTAAGCAGGGAATAGATTTAGAAGATTCTCGAGGGTAAAATCATTTTTCAGAAACAAAAACACATTTTGGCAAAGTTCCTCAATTTACAAAAGAAGGTTTGAGACCAAGACCAAGTGGCGGTCGCCAATTTTTGGCATATTCGCTCTTGATACAGCTCTAGTAAGCAACTCGTCTGTTCTCTTTATTTCCAAAAAGGAACTCAAGCACATCTTGATTTTGATTACCATTTTATGGTTTATTAATTAAGACAGTTAAATTGTTGCCCACAAAAAGATACTTTTGCATTGCTTGTATTCAGTTCGTTTAGTAGTTTTCCTTAAACTGTGAAATGTCAGTATTACTCTTTCTTTCTGTTTTTCCATCATTTTAAACAGACTAGACCTTGTGTTTCTAATATAATTACGGAGTTTAATAGAAAAAAAAAGCAAAATATCTTTGGTAGCTCGCTCATTATGTTGCCCTATCTACCCTTAGGAAAGAGAGTCTTATCCATTACGGATAAGGCATGATTAGAAGATATTGTCTTACCATCTCTAGCGTCTCTATTGGCCCGACATAATTTGCAAAATCTCAAAGAAAGGAAAAGCAAGATATCTCTAATAGACCACTAGTCTGATAGTCTCCTTCTGTCTTATTGCCAACGAAAGAAATTTTTCCTCAACATCGTTTTGACTTCCTGTTTCACAATATAGAATTTCAGTGAAAGCAAATCCTATTAGTTAAGATCCAAATCGTTTGGTAGTTTTTTTCTCTACCATTCCTAATAGCAATTTCCAATTATGTTTTTAGCATAATTAGAAAGTTTGATAGGATAGAATAGAAACGTTTTGAGGTATCATCATCATCATCTGTTTTATGTACTTGATGTGATTTCAATGAACTATAGTAATGATCTTCATAGCAATGGCACGTGTCTGAAATTTATAGAGCAGTGTTTCCCAACCCAGTATGTCTCCGGATAATATTTCGCGGTCAAAGGTCATATAAACCGCGAGAATAAATGATTTATAAGGTTCTTTGACGTTGTATTTCTTTGTATTGGAGACCAATAGTTTAAGAGTAGCTTGAAACCAAAAACAGAAAAACCTACCAAACACTCGTTTAAAGAAAAACTTCAATTGGTAGTTTTGATTCGAGGAGGTCTTCTTGATGATGACAAACAGACTTGAAGAAAGGGAATGGGCTAAGTACGTGATTAGCGAAGAGAGGTTAAAAAGTACTGCTCTAAAGGTTAGAAAAGATTATCAGTTACAGTCAATAGAATGAAATGTGATTTAGTAGGTTTCAGTAATCTTGGTATGTTTATAATTAGTCTCATAATGTGCAATTTTACTGACCAATTGACCAAGATAATGTTATAGATCAATGAAAAAGCAAAACAAGCATCTTTTGTTGCAACAAAGACGTTATTGTAACAACACAAATGTGTTTTTGCCGATTATTTTCCCCTTTGTGGGAAGATAGATTTATTAAGATCATTTAGGTTATCTGACAATGACGTCTTTCGGGCGATTTTTAATTCTTGCAGAAATCTTGTGGAAAATTATACGACAAAGATTAATATTAAATCTACTGTCTTCTATAGCGTAATATTGAAGTTCAACAAAATGGAAACATCCCCATGAAAGTGCAACCACAATAATTTCATCATTCTGGGACTTGGGGGATTTTAATGCTAAGTCAAATTGGCAACCCGAACGGAATCTATTATTAACTTGCTGCTCTATAGATTTTTCCTAGAAAACTGCGTTTTTTATTGTTTCCGAACTTTACCAACCACATTTGTTTTAGTGTATAATCTTTCTTTTTAAATACACTTTAAACTCTTAAAATAACCGCCTCAAACGATTATATTTTCATGATGTCATTTATAATATTACAACCGTTGATTAACAACCTTTGATCTAAACCCGCTATTAAAACCGGGTGCAACTTACCAAGAAATGGAATTTATTTAAAATTACCTTTGGATTACGCTGTTAAGAAAACCGAGAAAGCCTAAAATTTAAAAGTAGGAAATTGTTATTTTTATGAAGAAATCCGGTTGTAAAATTTACGTGGGTGTAATTTAAATTTGATCATTAACAAGTTGTGTAGTAGTGTTGATGTTACCAAATTCAGCAAAGCAAAGGGGGTGTTTATTGACTGGCATTAGCTCATAAAATTCCCGATGTTATACCTACAAGATTCTAAAAAGAACCTTTAACGGGAGGGGGAAAAAATAAAAATATTGGAAACTTCCTAGATTATCTCAGAGATATTATTCAATCGACTGATTAATAATAATCTATCATATCGTTTAAACACTTTTTTTGCTATCGTGTCAAATAGTAAATTATCAAAGGTTCATCATAAAATACACACACAATATAACAATTTATTAAGTTGATTGTGCAAAAATTTAATAATAAGTAATGACGACGCGACCTATGGGAATTCCAGAAGAAGAGTTTGAAGTAGACATGTGGCGCACAATTTCTAGTTCAACTAGCGAAAGTATTAAATGCAAGGACCGGACTTTCCGAATACATTTCATCGCTTCCACTCATACCAGTACGCAAAAATTTATTAAAGTTAAAAGGAAAGATTACACACTTACACGTGTCTGACGAAATTAACTAGAAAAAAGAATTGTTTAGTAAAGATGTTGACGTGCCAAATTCCAATTGGTCATAAACGTTTGATTCCGGTCCTGTGTCTAATTAGTAAAAGTAGAAATTTAAAAAACCCAGATATCTAAAACTTTAATTATTTAGATTGAACAAGGAAAAACAATAAATTTATCTAAGTAGTTCTTTCTTCTATAAAATCAATTAATCTTAAATAATCTGTTTTTATTATCATTTTAAATAATTAAAAATGGTTTGTTGAATTAGATTGTGCTACTGTTGTTAAGAGATAAGAAAAATATGTTGAGTGGATTGAAACATAAAGATGTCTGTAGTACCCTTAATCGGTAGTACACATATTAACATACTTTGATGGTTTTCCCAAGTAATTTTGACGCCATTATTAACAATTTATTATTTTTCTTAAAAAAACTGCTGTCGAGTTTTTTGTTGATATTAATTCCCCCCTGCGGGGTTTTAACATTTTTTTTTTGTTGAAAATTCTACTGTGGTATAAATTTCATTTTGTTACCTTCTGCTAATAAAATTAATGATCAAAACGTAGAAGTGTACTAATTCTCACGAAGGTCTTTTTTGGAATTCTTTCATTCCACCTCAAGGTTTTGTTTACCAAAACTCCTTTTAGTAATACTTCTAAGACTTTGCTATAATAATATGATAATATTATTTCTAGAAGATAGGAAAAGGAAATAAATCAACATTCCTTACTATTGAATTGTAAAACATTAACTGTACAGGCTTTAAATCTTTTGCGGTTTTGACTCATTTCAATGCTAGTTATATTTACGTCATCTCAGTCTACGAATTTCGATGTCGTATTGTAATTTTCTGTTTGATAATCAGACGTAAACAATTTTCCAACCGGGAGGTATTAAGCGATTAAACTTGGGAATTGCTTTATTTACATTTAAGTTAGTCAAGTTAATGCATTTGTATTGATGCAATCGAACTCGACACATTTCTTTTAGTTACGGAAATTTACAAGTACCAATCAAATTTTATTTTTGGGAAATTTTTCCAATTACGCCCCTAATTACACATTTAAATATTATTGCGTGCTTATCAGAGAAAGGTATATACTACAAATTTGCTCTAGATACTATATTTTGTAAAATCCCAAATTTTTATGTTGTTGTAGAAAGTCTTGGAGATACCCAAACACAATTGTGAGAGAGAATCTTAGAAAACTGATGCTTTAGTTTGTTCTCTAATAAACTCGCTGTATAGTCAAGATATTCTGTTTTAAGGATCAGTGTGACCTTCCAAACGCACCAGGAAAAATTAGTTTTATTGGTTTGGTACGTTATATTTGTTTTCTGCTTGCTGCATTTGAAGCTTGATAGGAATACTAGGCATAATATAAATAGAGCTTTAGCAAACACATTTATTAGGAAAATAAATTTTATCCTTGATTGCATTAAATATTAATTATTTAGATCTAAATTTAAAACATTTCCTTGAAATCTTTATTTGATTCAGAAAAGTTTTTCGAAATTTATTATGTTAATTCTGGCTCACACAAGGGAAACATCTTAATTAGTAGTCTTGCTCCAAAAAAGTCTATTTGAATCTTTTTCCTTTAAAAACTTTCTGGTTTTTGAACTCCTCAGATAAACCTTTGAATGGGTTCTCGCCCTACTCAAAAGTGCTTTACTTTCCTGTAGTCTTTTGCTTTGAATGAAATTCAATATTAATGCTTGTTTACATCCTAAGCAAATCAGTAGATCAATTTTATTTTTCATCCATTACTTCTCTAACACACCCGGTAGGTAAAAGTTAATTCTTGTTAAGCAATTTTCCGTTATAAAAAAATTTTTAAAATGTCAGGGACTTGATTGGTTTTTTAATGTGACATTTTTTCTCAAAACCTCAAATTCTTCCTTGTGGTTTATCCCATCAAATTAAGCTATAGCTAGAACGTACACGTCATGAAACAGAAATTTTATCAAGTGCAATTTTAAATAGAAAAACTAATTTTCCACACAAACAGAAACATTAAAAATTCTTTAACCTCTAGAAAATTTTTATTCATCAGCCGGATGATAATATACTGTCCGATTCCGTTTAACGGTACGAAATTCCAAATTTGGCGACGTTGTTTCAATGGAATTAAAACTTTTTAGCGGGAAAAAACGTCCGTATATGCCTCGTGTACATTTCATATCTACGCGTTTGGTTATTTAGCCCGCTAAAATCAAGTAAGCTGCTGCGTGTATATGTGTATACAGTGCGCAGGTCAAGGGATTCCCCAAACAGAGAATGCGCCGTTGAGCGTGGCGTGTGCTTTCTAGTTTTCAGTATACGAGAAACAAGTCGGGGAGAAGTGAGTGTGCAGATCGATATAATAACGAAGGATTTACGAACTTTTTTCGAAAATAACCTAACGAATCATCTTTATACAACAATTTGGATAAGAGAGGAACACACTCGTTTATTGGGAGTTGCGTGGTCTATGGTTTTTAAAATCCGTGGGGCCGCGAATACTATAGTGGCGCTTTATTATACAGTGTGAACTTGCGTGGGGCCATCTTGTTATTAAAAAATCGTCAGTGTGAAAGAACTTGAAAAACTTTTTTTGTAAAAATGGCTAAGCAACAGCAAAAATCAGAAAATATTTTTACAGATGCTTCAAGTAAAGGAGCTGGCATGACGGATGAAAAATATAATAAGTTGTACGAGTCTTCAAGAACAGACAGTGGTTTCCTCTCCGGTGGAAACCTAGTTATATCCGGTGAAATCTTGTCCGAGGAAATTAAATCTGAAGAAATTGAACCCCTTACAGATTCGGGGGTGGGAGACGATAGTGTACAAACGAATCCAAGCCATCGGGGTGAATCCATGCGTTTAGACAGTGGCGTGGAGTTGGGATTATCGGAGAGCTTTTCAAGCCTCAGTTTAAAAAATCCAAATTTGAACGATTTAAGTTCTACAAAAATTAAAGAGCCAATAAGCCCAGTACAAATCCAAAAACCGGAAGAACAACCGCCTTGGGAACTCTACTATGAACAAGATGAAGACGGAGATACGTAAGTTTGCTTTCTATTTTTAATTATTTTCATTAAGTTTTGCTTTAGTGAAGTTATTCAGATTTATTTGCTGCAACATATTTGTAAGAATACACAGATCATTTGGACTTTTTCGTGATACCATTCTTATCAGTTTTAATAATAGACATAACTACTGACAGTTCAGGGTTATCAGTTTTGTTGGGTTTTGCACAGTACTGTTTCGTAAATTGTTAGTTTTATGACGAACGGGAATTTTTTTCTTACAATTGTAAATGCCAAGATCAAGTAATAACCAATTTTTGTTTTCTAATCAGGTTACGCCACTGTGAAATAAGATAAACAGAACCGCATTAGGAACCATTTGCGAATGCGGATATCAAAACAAATATAGTACACGAAAGGAAAAAAACATTTTATAATCTCGATGCAATTATCAAAATGTCGGTTTTATTGCAAAAATTATCGCAGGATATTAACTCTGCAGATTGTATGACAAAACGTATTAGATTTCTATGGGGTTTCCCATTTTAAAAAGATTATAATCAAGGAGAATTTTTTTCGATGTTTTGTTGTAATATTCTTAGAAAATCAAACCATTCAGAACCTTGAAATAGTATATCCTAGTTAGGAAAATCCAGCTTTTTAATAAATTTTAATATTTAGAAATTTTGAGGTTAGAATTACACGTAGTGTCATCCAAGACGTGGCAATTTTCGATACTCTCTGTATATACATACCTAGAATGATATCCTTTGTGGGTTGGTTGAACAAGAGCCCATTAATTATACGTTGATTGCTCGAAAATGCTGAATGGAATTTTTTCCCAAACGTTTTTGTGTAATTTATTCCCATGTAAAAGGGAGAATGAAAAAAATACGTAGCGAAGAGTACATTGATCTTCCATTATTATAATATCCTGTTCATAAACAGATTCCAATAGATATCATCATCATCGCAATATAATAATGATCACAAACCTGTAGGATTTATAATCGGATAAAAAAAGATCGAATGATTTCATGCATTCGCTTTAACCTAAAATGGTTGTTTGTATCAGCTTTTCTTTAAGAGCGAGCAATCGACTGAAATCACGAGGCTTTTTGCGAAATATCACATTGTAATATTATTATTGTATGGCTTCGTTCGGCGGGATTCCCTACTGAAATTATCGTTGTTGGCAACGATTTCACGACTGCTGCCTACGTAGTTTGCGTGCTTTTTGTTGTACATTCAAGACTTTTGACCTTACCTGTACTTGTATTTTTGGATGTTACATACATACTTGTATCCTAGGTTATTTCTGGTGGAATTTCTCAAGTTCTTTTTTTCCATCTCTCTCACGTTGCCAAATTTAAAAATCATCCAAGTAAATTACATAAAAATTAGACGGTAACAATTGATAAAAGCTTGAAACTCTAATGTAGTAAAATGTAGGCGTAAACTTTACGATTAGGAAGTTATGTAATTTTTAGTTTAACTGTAGGTTGCAATATCCTTGGTTTAATCTGAACTTGCACAATGTTTCTATCTTTAAAGATTAAATATCCTGTGGTGGTATTCAAAGTTAAATGTAAATTCATCAGTCAGATCTTTGTAACATTGATATTGTAGAGAAGATATTAGTAAAGAGGTTTGTTATTAAAAGAAAAATTCCATCTTTTGGAATTTAGCAATACGTCATCTCATTAGATTTTGTTTACATGCCTGTTTTGATGGTGTTGTATAATGTAGGAATTTACTCAATAATAAACATTCAAAATTAATGTTATCTAACCTAACAATCTTAATGTCGATAACCCTAATAACAACACACAATAGAAAGAAATATACTTTTGCACACCAAGACCACAAAAATGAATATTTTATGAAGCATGGAAAATGTTTATTAGATTCTTTCAACTTGATTTGTTAATAATAAATAAAGAAAACTCGACCTTTTTTTTATTATTATTATCTGAAGATAATGAGCATCTTTATTTATTGGGTTTTACCTTTTGCATAATTCTAATCATTTGCGCGTGTAAGGGACACGTAGTCAGTTTCGTCATCCCAATATATATTTTGCAAAAATCAGCCAACCGCATCATAGATATTTTAATTTGGTACAAATTTAATCCATTAAGTAATTTCTGCAGATTAATTTAAGAATTAGCACAGGAAATTGTCTGTTTTGGTTTGTATTATGGTCGTCAAGGATCGTTGAACTGACGTCACAGTTCGTAAAAAAACAGAGAGGCTTGATCTTCGTCTTATTAGAATTTGATGTAATTCATTGACCTCACAACAAACGTCATATTTCGGATGTCATTATTGGCGTTTCGTTACATTAATTCGATTTCACCAATGTACACTTTAGATTATTACAAGTGAAAATAAATGGTGTCTATTTTGGCTATTCTCAATATTGAAGGAGGTATAGATTGAAAAGCATAATATACGCAGTTTTAGTTATCAAAATTTCTATTTGCACTAACACAGTAGAATAATATTGTTCAGATTGAGTCTTGTGCCAAAAAGTCTACGTCGACAAGGTTTCGTCAATTTAATCACCGTACGTGCTACCAATACCGCCCATGTTCAATTCAAACCTACGAAACCTTTCTGACGTAGACTTTTTGACGTAAGACTCGCCCAGGGCCAATTGTTGTAGTGGGTTAGTGCAATTAAAAATCTTGATTTTTGTACTTTTTTAGTCTACACTCTTCATTTTCGACTTGTAATAATCTAAACTATACATACCTGAGACACTCTGTATACCTAGAAGGTATATTATTTGTTTTGTCGTCAATTAGTCAGCATTACGTCTTACAAGGTAATTAATAGGATATCATGCGCAATATCTACCTTATCTGTCAACTAGCATTGAACTTGCACTGATTACAATATTTGTTTTCAGTAAAGGAATTTTTTAAATTCCAGAAATTCTTATTTATAGTACAAACATATTTGATGTTTTTGCAACTTTATTACCGTTGGACATGCAAGTATTCCACTCCCCTTATTATTTCCCCTTTATCAAAAAACATTATCGCATCGATAAACCTTTTTTAAAAAACAAGCAAAACGTGGTCACCTCTACCGTCATTGGGAATTCTGTTTGAAATTTTTCATTTCGTTCATTGTATCTCCCTTCTTTTTATTAATGTTAATTACTTGGTTATGAATATAAATTACGTTAACTTTGATACCAGGACGTAGTAACACATTCTAAAAACGAATTTCCATTTAGTTCTTTGAACTTTGAACTTGATCCACGGATGTGTTTTTTTATATTGCAAATACCGGTTTGAAAGAATTTAATTGCATTAGTCTGCAGATTTGCTCGAGTTGTAATTTAAAAACCCGTAATCCCCTTTTATAATACTTCTTACAAAGAGGTTAATCCACTTACATACAACAAAAAACAGTTTCTAATTAAGATGACATTATTTCTAAGTTTCTTTAAAGAAAAAAATAATTTGGAATTTATGACAATTAGTAGCAACAATAATGAAGCTAATCGGTAATAAAAATCATCACTAATAATTAAAATTTATTATTTCGGTAGTAAATTGCGCCGAATGAATAACATTCCATATAATAAGTATTTTAATTACGAACACTTTAATATACTGTTTAGGTATTTCCAAACCACAAAAGATTTATTATACCTATGTGGAAAACCCCAAATGGAAATAATTTAGATAGCAGCTGCATACAGTACACACGTACTCATTTTTCAAAGCAAGATGAAACAATTGAAAATACTAAAAGTAAGTTATACTCTCTTTTGCTTGCAGACAACTTCATGCTGCCATAGTACAAGGGTTCCTAGAGTTGGTGATAGCATTAATTCGAGCAGCTCCACATCCTCGACTGTTAGATACACAGAACGACGATGCACAATCTCCTTTACATTTAGCAGTAATGACCGGACAATGGAGAATCGCCAGGTGGTTGATCGTTGCAGGAGCAAAGCCCTGTCCGAGGAATCTACAAGGTGATTCGCCTTTACACATATGTGCCCGTACGGGAGACATACAAAGTTGTAAAGCAATCGCAGACCCCGTCACCAAACACGAACGAGATGCTTTAGCCTTGAGCTATCCTATACAGAATTATCAACCCTGCGATTTCGAACAGTGGAATTATGAAGGTAAGTTTGATTGTTATCAAATGAGTGATTCGGTAATAATTTTTAAGTTGAAAGCTGTATCTAATCAGCTATTGTATTGAGCATAAATCAAGATTGGCGTGGTTTTCCTAGAAAATTAAATTTCAGTTTGTTGCTTAGGATGATTTAAGCGATGATTAGAATTTGTTTTCTACAAATAACAATGGAAAAAGATAATAATTGTGCTACCACAGCAGCAGATTAAAAAAGTATTTTTAACCACTTTTAAGTGATTTCAGATTATTTCAGTTTAGAAGATTATATTGAGTCATTTACTCATTAATATTTACGAATTATGATCGTTGATAAATTTTGAAAATATTTACTAATAGTGCAAATACCAAAACACCCGGTAATTATACTACCAATCGAAAACAACCTTTGTACCGAGGCGCAGCAGAAGGCGTGCTCTATTCAGAAAAATACGGATGAATCGAAAACGCGGTCTTTATTGAAAATAGTTTTTGGAAACAATAACAAGATTTTTAGATTTTATTCCAAGAGTTCAAAAGTCCATCTGGTCAATTTACATAATTTGCATAAAGTTGGATCATTGCTATTTTGCTTGGTAAATGTTAAATACCGGGTGATCGTAAATAATTATGTCCCGGAAAAACAATTGAGAGCTAGTTTCAAACGAAATGTATCGATTTAAACTCAGAAGAAACGTTGCCAGTTTATTAAAATAATCAAATTTGCGCCAAATTTAAATTTCTCAAAATTCCATATAACTCACCTCAACGTTAAACATTTATTTCGTGAATTACCACATTAGAATGCAACTTGAAACATAAAATATTACTCATTAGGATGATTCTTGTTCGCCATGTGTAATGACGAACATTTTGGCAAAAAGTATTTCTAGCGCCGGAATTTTGAAAGCACTTTTTACTTCAATAAACCTGTTTGGAATATTTAATATTATCTCATTGATTAATTTCGAATTGCAATTAATTTCGAAATTAGCTTTACAAGAATTAGACCGAGAATTTTGTGTATCGGACAACGTACAAATTCCTGGACATTATACTCGCTAATAATAATGAAAGTATTACGTGATGAACGTGTCCTTGGGCCACCATAACAGCGGCAGCAGTCATCATCGCTTAAAAAAGTCGCTTAATTCATAAATACAAAAATAATAATTTAGGTTTGTTTTTTTGTGAATAAACGAGGGTCGTTTGTTAATTGATGAAATTTTGTTGCGAACCCGGATCGTGTAGCGCGTTTTTTACAGATTTTCAGTTTATCAGCACAAATAAGAATAATTATAGTATGTGTGTTCTGCATGATATCTGAAGAGAGAGAGGATCGTGAGGTTCACGTGGATACACCGTTAGTTTGGGAAAATCCAAATCGTAGTAGCATAATATTACTACCTACTAACTTTGTGTAAATGAGATTGATAAAAGTAATGAATCTTTTAAGAAACAAATCCATTGTTTGGAAAGAAAGTTTTTTTCTTTTAAATGAATCACAAGAGATCAAAGTGTGATAATTATAATAGTTCATTTATTAATCAAGGACGTCCTTGTTTTATTCAATCATAAACATTAATAGACTTGCCGAGAAGAAGGTGTTAACCAACTCTTACACTAGACTTCCTTTCATTAACTGCAAAAGAAAGTAGATAGTATACTCACTCTTACACATTGCAATACACAAATACTTTGATTTATTTTGTCATTCCTTGTGTATGTATGTATAGTATGAAATTGCCTGGAATGCTGTCTAGTTGCAAAACAGGTTTTTACCAAACCGATGTAACACCTCTTAACTTTTTTTTCCTTTTTTTGATTTAATAATAAACTTTGCATACGCGAAAAACTAGAATGCTCGTGATTGGTATTGGTTAATACTCATTATAGGTCTTCCAATAAATATGTATTAATCAGTCTCATCACAAACTACGCTTAATTTTCTGGGAATCCCCCTATTTTTTTGCGTTTGTGTGTAGAATAATGGCATTTTACCGAAAACCCACACCGATGATGATTACAACGTTGTGGTTAGTGACATAAAAAAGACATAATTGAATAATTCCTCACCACAAAATAATTAAAAACCAAATTTCCATTCCAGTAAGTAATTCATTGTTTGTAGAAATGATTGGAATTGAAGTGTCTTAAGTTTGACATTTTATTAAGAAATTATTTATTTATTTTGTAACATATGGACTATGTCTCCGTTTTGTTGATATAACAAATCCACTCATGATTTTACATCTATAGAAGAATCAATACTATAGTAAAATAACAACTCCCACATCTTATCGATAACACTAATTAAAACCCAAACAAAACAAATCTAATTGTGGTTGAAATAATTAAGACGTGGCCTGACCTCATTGGAAAATCCAAATTTCGATTACTATATCTTTTACACACACATGATTTCCTCATCGTATAACATTTATACATACTACACAGTACGTGGGGGCGTTTTTTGCTACCAAACTCGATGGACACACATGTGGTACATGCAAGATTTAATAATTATAATTAATCCCTGTTAAAAAATTATTTCTTTTTCATTGTTTTTGTTTCAAAATTCAACATAGCCGCAAGCAGGAAGCGTTCTTTACATTTTAAAACATTCTTCCGTACTTTTAATCATGAAAATTTCCTGTTTTTCTATCTTTCCGTTATATTGCAAGGTTTGACCTTCTTGCTGCCTGGTCGTTGTGTATTTTAATTTAGAAAATGTTGACATTTTGCGTTATAGAACTTTTACTGTTACACTTCATGGCTATTTTAAGAAGCGGGAACGCACGAGAGGTACCTTTAATAGTGTCCTTGATGGGTTTTAACGATTTAGATGCAAATCAAGCAGTAGTAGTTTGTGTTTGTACCATTTATTATTATTATTAATCCGCCTTTCCTTGAAAAAACGTTATTGAATATCAAGAAGTTTATTAGTATTGAATGAATTTATTTAATGATTATTCAAAAAGGAAATGAGTAGATTACATTGTTTATGGGTTAAAGGTTTGAAGCGAGGAGGCGAAAAATATGAGAAAGAACAATGGCTTGGCACAGTTGGGTATTCAAACAAAAGAGAATTCATTTAATATAATGTCTAACGAGGAGCGACGTCGATTTCATCTACTTAACGAACGCGCTTAATAAAGAGAACAGAAACGACTTTTAAAAACTTTCCAATATTAAACACGGGAATCCCTGATTTAAAATGTGGACACTGGCTTTTATGGTGTGATATAGTAGCTTGTTTTCTGTTCTTCTTAAACATCGATTTTATAGTATTTGAAAATTCTTTAATAAACAAACTTAGCTTATTAGATATTTTAGGTCGGATGGAAAAAGAATGACGTCAAATTAAAATTGAAACAGGAGAAAAACATCTTCATTTGTTTTTCAAATAAGTTTTTTAATTTTTATTGTTTTTTGTGTTAAATATTCCTTTAATAATTACAAGATTTTAAGAATTTAATTTCGTATGAAATACGTAAACTGAAAAATTGATAAAACAAACTTTTAAGATTAATGGAGTTTCTTATTTATTTAAAAACGTTACTTGCAAGTTTTATTTAATAAACAAAGATTATAAAAAAAGTTGCTATAGAAATTTTCCTCTTGACATTTTCTTTCTAGATATGGGAGATATTCGCACAGAAACGAACAGTGAAGCAATAAATACGTCAACTTCTAGTTAGTAGTTGTGTTTGTTTATCTCTTTTATGTTATTTTTATAATAATTATCAGTTGATTGTTAATAGTTTGCGTGTATCGTTGAAGAGTAATTAGCAAGATGCAGCTAAAAATACTCAAAAATCAATACCCAACAACAATAATTTTTATAATCAAGATAAAGATCAGTGTTGGCAATTCTTTTCAATTGTTTCCAAAATTAAATCACAATAATGTCGGTAGTTAAATAAGAAATAAAAAGTAGAAAATTCAAAAAATTACTTCCAATTTAACCGTGGCTAATGATTTAATTGCCATTGTGACAGGACATAATTTATTTAACTTGAACAGCATTAAATGCAGACTACTTTTGAAGGAATTAAGAGAACTAGTAACTATTTCTCAGCAAATTCTTTCTCAGCAGGAGATACCGCGGGGAATGTTTAAAATCCCTTTCGAATGGAAAAAAATAAATTGCCGACAACTTCACACAAATGCCATTTTGATGTATTTTATAGTCTGTAAAGTATTTAGCGCTTTGGGTTTTTCCAGACCTTAAAAAGTATATAGCCTCACCTGCAGATAAATTAACGGTTATGATAAGTTGATTCTTTTTTTTATTCAGGCATTTGTTTTTTAAAATCTTGTCTACTTATTTTATTCCCTGCCTACTCCAATTAACGACAAAAGTCTTAATTACATCGAAAAAATAACTATAATTTACAACACTGGGAAAATCCATCCTAACTCCATCTCAAATAAGTGTAATGTTAAAACAATGAAGTATTTGTAATTTATAAGCTTGAAGATTTACACAATCTAGTTATATCTCGTTGTGGAGATATACTATACAATACAAAACAAATAAGTTATTGTTTTGTGTTGTTCGTCAAGAAAATTTTCAGTAATGTTGCTCTCTGGCATGCAGCTTCTCCGGTTAATTTTAAATAGTAAATAGTACTGAGCGCAAACGCCCACGAAATCACGCGCGCCGGGCTTTTGCATTTTTAATGGCGTATTTTTAGGTAATTGTTTTTTGGTAAAATTTATGAAACAGAACGTGGGTGTTTATTTTAAGCGCGAAATGTATTTTTGGATAATTTTTTACACTTTTTTTCCTCTTATTCCAAATATTTGGGTCAAGTTAAAAATAGGAGATGCGGGGAAAAATTGCACTTGCAAATTTATTTTTTTTCTAAACACACTTGTTTTCGATTACTACTTGTTTTGTTTACATTAGAGGTTGTGATGATTTCTAGATAACCTCAATTTTTGGTATCATTGGTGCCCACAAAATATAGCAATATACTAAACTCAAAAAATTATCTTTTAGGCACCAATACTGAGATTATTATTTTAAAACTTCTATCTCTGTCTATTATTGTTTTATAATAAAATTAAAAATAGATCGTCGGATGATATTTTCTGACGAGTCAAGTAGACGATACCTTAAATTAACTCAGGGCTTTCCAGTTCTTTACATAGCAAACTAATGACTCTTCACACTCCATTCAAGCCCTCACACGCAGAAATGCACCACTACTAATAATAGAGCGAAATTTTTGCCGCACTCCCGGAATGCCTTTGGAAACGTTAACTTTGGGAAAACCAGACCTGTCTGGCCGAGCGCAGTCTGAATTCCGCATGTTTGAGTCTCAGAATAAACTTGTATATATTTTAAGGACGTACCAAAAACCTACAAAACTTTCAGAGCGCTCGATTTTGTGAAGGATTTTTTTGAATCACCGCGTATAATTATTGTTAACCGATTAGGTTTTGTCATCATGTGAATTATCATTGTTAGGTGGTAAATGATTCATTGAATAATTTTCTTAAATCATCAAATTCTAGAAAATTTAAAAGGGTTTTTGATATTATTTTAATTGCTAGAAGTTCAGGATGTCTATTTTTTCACCTTCATTGGTCCACAATACAATGTATTCCGCACACCTTGTATCCTGGCACGAGTCACATGTATATGCTAATTTTAATCGCAGTTTTTTTTTGCGGCTGCCTGTCCATGTTTGGACTGCTGCTGATTCATTTGAGTTGTGCTGTGTGCATTCTCAATGCAAGCGCCAGTTTTCCGCGAAAAGCGGAAAATCCAAACTGACGTTTTCTCTGCGTGTACTATGAACATCATGTGAGAAAGTTGAAGGCACCAATGATATATTTTTAAACAAACCACGAAAAAAACAATCTCAAGAATTTCTGGCTAAGCATTTCAGAAGTTTCAAATTCTAAATTTGACAGATTTAGTCCGGATTGTGCTTTTGAAAATAGAAAAATCTGTTTGATACCCTAGATCTAGCAGAGATAGTTTGATTTTATATTTTACACAGTTAGAAATTCTGAGCAAAATAGATTAGTTCCAAGAAAAAAAATAAAGAATATATAAATTTTACTACGTGACTCCTATTGTTATAACTTATAAGATATTTGATTTGTAGAACAATTGACTCTGCACTATGCAAAACCACAAACATACACAATAAAAGATATTTACTGTCAAGATTAAATTGCTCCAAAGTTTTTTCTTTTCTTATTTATCTTTTTGGGAATTAAAATTTCCTTTTAAATCAACATAATTGTCTTGAAATGTTTAAATGCCGCCAGACAAGTATTGTTATAGGTTTTCTTGAATCCTCTAGACGTTTTATGCCTATTGTAATCTGTTTTGGAAACATACCATATTTATGAATTAAAAAGTATGCTCCAAGCAATGTAATGATAACAAAACCTTGACTTTATTCATGGTCATCTTGCAAATTACAAAAATGGGCTCGTATTTTTTTTAACTTGAAAATTGAAAAATTCTTTTGTTTTACAAATATAATTAATGTCTGGAACTTCCATGTTTTAGTAGGTAGAGGTAATTAAAAATGTCCATTAGAAAAATCCTAAGAAAATTAAAGAAGCCTTCTAGAAAATAATGTCATAAAAACAATTTAAATCCTGTTTTACTGGACTTTGAAGAGAAGGATTACTAGCTTTTGTAAAAATGTGTGATTCCAAGAGATTAAAACAACATTGATGACATTAAAGGTTTTAGTAATTCCTATTTTAGAACCTTGGGGGCATTACAGAAAGTTATCCAAAGGAAAACCATTGTCTATTGTATATATCGAAGAAAAAAGTAATTGAAGTTACCATTTATGGTTAAGAAATCTAATTCTGATAAAAAATTTATCTTTTAGAAATTTGAGGTTTATTTGTTTTTGTCATTGTGGGTTATGTGGTTAGCTATATCATTTATATATTTAGACTCTTTCTTGATATGTTATTTTTTTTGTTACAGGCAAGACATGTGTACATGTAGCAGCATTACATGGACATATCGATGTTCTCCGACATCTTGTTTGGTATGGTGCAGATATCAACGCAAGAGAAGGCACAAGCGGTTTTACAGCATTAAATTATGCTTTGCAAGGAAGAGATGAAGAAATGACACAGTTCTTGTTAGCTGACCAGAAACTCAATCCCACTGTACTTACGTACGGTAGGAAAAGTGTTTTACAACTTGGTTATCAAATGCCTTCAAATTTGGCTGAAGCTCTCCGCTTACGAGGCGTTCCCTCTCCATATAGTTCTGATGAAGAATATGATGATGATAGCGAGGACGAGGTTTGTTAGTATACAGATATTATATAAAATTTCAAATCTAAAATATTCATGGTTTAATTTTTTAAGCACGCTTTTACATTAAAGATTCACTCTTATGAGTCAAAGTATATGATCATTTGCGTGACTCAATAACAAAAATGTGCTTGTAAAATACAGTGAACTAATAAGATTCCAAATTAAATTTGAACTTTCTCTATGTTTCATAATTCAAATTCTAACATTTTTATGCACTTGGTACCAAAGCCAAGCATTTTGGGACTTAGTGCCAAATGAGAGATGATGACTTGCAGCTGAATTTATTTATAAAAAAAGCACAACAGCCTTTCTTCACGTTTACTAAAATTATCAAAACAAATCTATTATTTATTCTGAGAGAAACTATTTCCATGAATATTTTGATAATGCCTTCTCACTTTCTTATTTCAATAGTAATTGTCAATATACTAATTTTTACTTCTTTTCTCTTTTCAGCTTAATTACGAAAATATATACCAATCATCGATAATACACGCTAGTGCGTGAAAGAGTAGCTGATGAAGAAAATACATGAAGATAATTCATGCGTACTTATATGAAACTAAAAAGCATGCTATGTATGCAAAGACCTCTGCTCCATTGTGTCGTGTGTCACATGGCAGCATAAACTGAGAAGAGAATGAAGATGGATTTCGCACGCAAGTTGCCAAAAAACAAAAAATAGTTAATATAAAACTGTTCTGTGATCTACCTGCCTAAGAATTATCAACGGTAACCTGTTTTTATTCAATCGAGGAAATATTTGTTGATGACAGATATTGCTGATATTGCGAATCAAAATGGATTTCCATGATAATCCTTTGCTCGTTAGTGACTACAGGTTTTTTTGTCTTCTTTCTTCTGACTGACATGTATTTTATTCGTGTTTATTTTTCTGAAAACTTTATCTTTCTTTTTATGTGTGATGAAAAGTTTAGTTATCATTAATTATTTATAATTTCCTAGTGTTAAGCTTTAATTTTATTGATAGAAGTTTTTATCACATGTAACGGAAAGCAATTATTATTAAACATGGTGATATTATCATCACCTCATTATCTGTTTAGTGAATCTGAATGGTAAGACTAAAAATGGATTGTAACGAATGAGAAAAGTCTAGTAATTGTGTTCGTATATCCTAATATTTTGAAATTTATTACCTGTTGTATTTATTGTTGTTAGGTTTTGTAGTGGAAAATTTTTTAAATATTTTTGTTTTTTTTCTTTTTGATCTATTCAAAATATTGGTATATGTGCCTATCAGAGAACTTTATGGTTAAATTAGCTAATTTTTAATTAATTTAAGTTTTATGTTATAGTCCCAATCCTATGTGAAAACTAGTATTAATAAAAATATTTTTAACAGAAAACTTGCCTGCTTTATTTTATACTAAAATATTCATTATATCTAGCATGCATACAGCTTGCATTCTTTATGCAACCAACAAAAGACCAATTTGGGAATCCCTAACATTGAATGAGGTGGTGGAAATTCCTAACTCTTTATAACCTTTTCAGTAAAATAGTTGATTTATTGTATTAGTCAACAAATGAATTCAACAAATTATTAATTATTATGTTTTTACTACAGGATTCCTTAACACAACTTCTTGTTTTGTTCATAATTATTGCTTAATACGTCTCAAAAAATAATTGTAAAATTGTTGTCTAGATTTATAGACAGTGGCGGACTGTCATTTAGGAATATAGATGCTTAAAACACCTTTCACAATAATGTTAATGGTAATGTTATGTTAAGATGTTAATATTCAAAATGTGTTGTGGTCATTGAAACGTTCAAAACAATGTTAATGGTAGTGGCAATGTTAATCTTTCATGTTAGCCTTCCAAAAATATTTTGTATTTTTTAACATCATAGTTAACATCTACTAATAGAAATGAAGTTTTACAGCAAGCGCAATGTGTACTGCCATCTCTCTTCATTTTACCGATCTGTCAATTTATTCCGTTTTGTCGCTTTGTGCTATCACCTGTTCATTTTAAATACAACCAAGTTAAAACTATACTAAAATCTTGCATCAAATGAAGAATCACAGTGAAAAATGGAGGTTATGTTGGTTGTTTATAGGTTTTGTATTGTCTATGCTCCTCCCACTTTTATACCCGGGAATTTTAAATATGCCAACTTCTAATTTATGTAAAAATAATCATTATATACAGATTTCAATTTTTGTATCATATTCAAATTCTGTCCAGATTTTATTAAAAATAGGAGCATCCAAAGTTCAACCTTAAAGTAAAATCAGGATTTCATGTTGTACTCGTGGAAAAAGAAATGGAAGCTTTCAATTTTATTAGTGTCCTGTTCAACTGACTGCTTTCAAGCACTCTGTGAGTAGGTACATATGTCATTTCTTAGCAATATGTATTGAAAAATCAGAAATACTCTACAGCAATCAGTTGAATTGAATACTATTAAAATCATGTAAGTGAGAAATTATTATAAACATAATCTCACAAATAAGAGTAACAGGTGTCTACTGTCTTAACAGTGGGCGCGTTCAGTTGAACTCTACGGTTGAGCTGCTGATAAAGCAGAATCACTGAACGTTTCCGCTGCGTAAGTGACTGGAATTGCACTGATGTCTGTTCGGCACTCTCAGGGTGAACGCGCCCAGCGCTTCTTTTGAGGAGCAGTTAGCATGACGACGTGATGCCAACGAAAAAGCTTCTGATTGGTTGGCATGACAATAAATAAATAAATTGTCATTTATCGGCAGTTGTCAAAAACCGTATATTATTTCTTTTTGCAACCCAATAGAATTGCCAACCGATCTGTAATGTAACAAGGCCGGTTGCCGGTTGCCGGTTAAAGTTAATAAAAAGACGGTAAATCGCAGAGCTGCCATCTAGTAATCATCAATAATCGTAGATTTGTTTGATTTTCTGGGTAAGTTTTATGATTAACCCTTCCCTCCTTCCACGTTGGTTTTCACAGTCTAAGGGAGATCCATATATCTGTTTCGGAGTCCGAATGGGAAGCTTTTGAGCCCAGACATGTAACGGCATTGCTGCCTATATGACTAGGTCGGTATTGTCACCCAGTAAAGGTAGCAACTCCATAACCGAAGCGACAGTGCTACACTAAAACTCATTTGCAGCTTTTTATATTAAAATTCAGAAGGTAATGTACTTTCTTTAAACGCGTGTGCAAACTAAATTACAAACAGTATAGGTGACGTTCACTTTATCGGTTACAGTAAAGTAACCAAAACAAATTCGTACTCCGATGCAATACATTTTTAGAGAAACAAAATATAATAAAAATGACGTCACTACCGATATTTATCGTTTCCTTAACGGTATCGTGTAGAAACAAAATACCATCCCCTGAACACAAACAGTGCCAACGGATAGTAGAGAAAACACATCAACCACGAATATTAGACAGGATGCTGTCGACGGATTTAACCTCCAGCTAATCAGTAACGTAAACGTCGACGTGGTCCGCCATCTATCTCACTTCCTGACATTTTTCCTTCAATGTAGTATATGTAATTCATAAGAGCTAGCTCCATAAATTTAAAATATGGCGTTGTTGACGAAGTTTGGGATCAAAAATTAATTACAAACTACTTGAAAGAGTAATTTAATAGTTGTTGAAGAGTATAATCTCAAGGATATCAGTACTAATAAGATCTAACATAAGAGACAATATTCAACTTAACTTAAATTCATGAGAAATATAAAATGCCTTGCGGTTTCCGAGGCCTTGAAGAGACAAGTTTACATGTTACAGAAAACACCTAACTAGTATATTTCTATACAAAGCAGGACAAAATACACCACAATAAAAATCAATCATTTTCCGCCTATCGCATTTGTTAAGACTTTGCTGACGTCAAATTCCGCCCAATTAGTTAACCGTCTTTTCTATATTATCCTTGACGGTCAATAGGTTAGCTGCTGATGTCAGCGAAGTCCAAGAAACGCAAATGGCGGGAAATCGTTGACCTTTTATTATGGTATATTTCTGTGTATTTTGTCTTGTTTTGTATAGAAATATTAATACTAGTTAGAAGTTTTGTTTTTCCAGCGTACAACTTGTCTTTTCAAGGCTTTGGAAACCGAAAGGAATTTTATATTTCTCGTGAATTTAAAAGTTAAATTGGATATCGTCTCTTTACCATTAATCAACATTTATTAAGTCGTCTTTTAATTTTGTTTGTAATTAATTTTTTATCCCAAACCTCGACAACAACATCATATATTTTAAATTTATGGCGCTAGCGCTTATGTAATGTGTATTACGCTGAGCGGAAGTGAGATAGACTGAAAACTACGCTGACGTAAATGCTACTGATGGGTTGGAGTTCAAAATAGTCGACGGTATCTTGCATCTTGTCTAATACCCGCGAGCAGTGCATGTGTCCATCGTGTCCATCAGAACAGTGTTGCCAAGAATCTTTCTCCTCATCCATCTAACAAAAATGTCGCTAATAACGGTATGAAAATTCCCATCTTCAAAAATTCTTGAAATCAATGTTTCAGACGCTGTCGATGCTTGTGTTTAGAGGCTTGGCAGTACGTCGTCGTGCTAACTGCTCCTGAACACAAACAATAATTACTTGTTTGCAAACGAGTACTGCCAACCGTCTAGCAAGTTTTATAATCTCCAGCATCAATACTTATGTTCAGAAACAGTAATCTCAGGCCTACCCGCTACTGTCAGCAAGAAAAGCGCTTTTAAAAGTTTGTGCCTATGGAAATTGACATTTGCTGTCGATCATCCAAGAGCTTCTCACCGATACCGCTTCTAATTGCTGTTTGATTTTGAACACAAGGAATGTTTTATGCTAGAATAACGTTTTATATGGAATAATCATCAACCAATAGACAACGCTAAATTCAGTCAAAATTTATTAAAATGACTACAATCTACGTTGTCAGAGCTGGCTGTAAATCTACAAATCTGAAAATTTATAATATTCATGATTACTCCTGACGATATTTTACACTATTGTGGCAACATTATGTGATCACTCTCGCACTAGTATAGCTTTTAAGATTTCCAATAGTAGTCGCGATGATTGTATTTTTTCTCCAATACGTGTCCAGGAAAGTATGCAAAAAATGGACGATTTTACAAATTTATTCCAAAATAGCTAGTACGGTTTTTTAATTTTTCCCCATAATATCCCGAGTTTAAGAATTTTTAATTTTAGGAAAAATGCTTACACGAGGGAACACTGCATCAGAGCAGTAAGTAGTCACATTTGCAGCATAAACATTTCAGACAATTAGTAGCACTCACAGGCCCACTTTTATAGATCTGTGATCTATGGCAACACGCATCAGATGGTATTTGCTATTGACATCAGCATTTAGAAAGTGAATTTGTATTTGAGGTAAAGTACAAGTTGTTACCTCGGGATTTACGTTTACCATGCAGAAATAAGCAGGTTGTTTTTCAAATTTATAATAGATACAATATTAAAAAGATGGAATATAGCATGACATAGGCACCAATGAATTGGCTTTGATAAAGACAAAATTATCTGCAAAGCAGATATCTGATCAAGGTAATTTAGTTCTGATAGTCAAGTCTATGTCTCTTTCATCTGTATATGATTCTCCAAAAGCGAAACGGTCATTCTTTTTAAGAAAAAGTCCCGGCACGTTCGAGACTGATCACCCTCTAATCTCTAGTGCATATTGCACAAGTCTAGCAATAGATCTCCAACTTATAAAGACGTTATCCAAGTTAAAGTTTTTAAATGGCAATTTTTGTTTATACCTTTACACCAGTGACGCCCCCTTGGAAAGAGGGACTATAGGAGTTAACCCCCTCAAATTCACACAACCTATTTATATATCAAAAAAATCCAAAAAATTGAATTTAATCATAACCTCTAAAACTCCTAAAAACTTTAGCCTATTTACCTCAAAACCAATGGAAACTATTGCAATGAACGAAAAGTCTTTATTCCAATTGTTGTCATTTCCATAATCACTTTATTCACTTACTCTTGTCATATACTGTTTATATTTATAATCCGTTCTTAAAAACATTTTTCTTGTTCTCGGAAGCACATTTGTAAGTTATTTAATTTTGGAATTGATATTGACAGGATTCTGCGTTTGCTGACTAAGATTATTGTCCGCGCCCAAAATAATCTTCATATTTTCTAAAATTTTCTTGTGTCTTTCGTGGTATTAAATTCGAAACTACCATAGGAGACATCTATGTTGGACACCATGAACAACAGATTGTTTTTACTCTAGGTAGGTGAAGAATCAAGAATCTGATCTAAAGTGACGAGTTATCTTTAACTGCGAATAGCCATTTATTAATTAAGTTTGATGCGTGTGGTATTTTGACATGATCGGGCAAACACAACCTTTCTTACTAGAAACAGCACTACATGCATACGAGAAACAGCAATAAATGCATAAGAAATTATTTTAAACTAAAATGTATAATTTGCCTAACGCAACGAGAGCAACCAGAGTTCAATCAACAGGAAACGCATGCCCGTTACAAAAAAAAGTTCTCAACTGAAAGGCCTCATTTGGTATGCCCCACCACAGACTCGTCTGTGCATGAATCGCTTTGTGCAAACTTTTAGATACCGCCCCCTTGTTTTTAGCAGGCGCTAGTTGGAAGGGTCTCCTTCGGACTGAAAACAGAATGGGAATCCTTTTTCGACTAAATCAAAATGCCAGCTCTTTGTTTAGCCGTTCTCCGGCAGTGAACAACATGCACAGCTATACGCGGTAGTCTTGCGGAAGAACCTTTCAATAAACTTAAAAGTTTTCTGTTCGTCTAAGTTGAAAAGTACCCTTCAACTACTTCAAAATCGGTCAAAGCTTCCTCGAGATGAAAAGTATTCATCAAATTTTAGGAAGTGTTTAAAAAGCTAGTGAAAATATAGGATGCAGGTAATTGATGAGCGCCGCAGGGCTAACACGAAAGTCTCGATGTTTTCGAACAGTTTGTTAAAACACTAAGTAAAGCATTCTAACCTCTCTGCATGCAGTTTCACGCGATAAATAAACGAGAAGATCAATATATTATGTTATTCCAATGTCGGGAAAAGTTTAATCAGTTTTGAATGGGTAGCAATGGTGTACACTCTGGATGTATACGATGGTATTTTCAAACTACTGATAAGTGATAGTAAACAAAATTATTCCTAGATCAATTTTCAAGAATCAACCTTTCTTCCGGGGTCTTCAGTCAAGAATTATTTGACAGGAATCCCAAAACCATTAGAAGCCATCTTCTTAAGTTCAAATGTATTTATTAGTAGAATTAGTATAATATGTCTATTTGGCTTTTACTCGCCCAGCACTACAGATTTAATTTGTTTATAAGTTTAGTGCAAAGAATCTAACCAGAACAACGGTCAGAAGTGTCTCCGCTGTATCGAAACTCCCACAAGACATTTCAAAATCGTATAAACTTTAACTACCCAAAACCTTTTATCTGTTATGAGAAGTACTTGTAGAGAGTAAATCAGTGGAGTAGCAACGCTGTCGTGGACTTACGTTCAAAGGTTCGTCACGAGCCCCTATTTCTTTATTTTATTGATTAGCCTACCAAATATACATACCTATTTTTTGGATTGCAGAACATTTCCCTACAGTTACTGGGCTTGGGTACCATGGAACACTTGCAGATACGCTACTGGAGTGACTTGTGCGCTCTACCTTTTTGTTACGATTACACAGCCTTTCTGCAACAAATATGTCAGTTATTTTAGTGTAAATCTCTCATATCCAAGAAATCTTTGAAAAAGTTTACAATTTACTCTTCTACTTTCTCAGAACAACATAAGAGAACAAAATTCTCTTTGATTTACAAGATATCCTACGTAAGGTACAGAAAGAAATTAAAAAATTTAAAGATCAAACGCAGACATGACGTCATCTATTGAACTTCAGTTGAAAGTCAGAAAAGAGCAATAAATTTCATTACGCGTCATGAGCATATCACACGCCACTTCGTTTATAATTCGCTAATTACTCCGATTTGGCAATGATGCAAATTATACTGTGTGTTTCACAGGTCTGAAAATATTTGAACTTTGATTTTTTTGTAGAATAAAGGAAGATATTAGAAAAAACTAAAAATACTTTCTTTTAACATAATCAAGAATTCAGAAATACTGAAAGACCTATTTTATGTTTTATCTTCAAGGACGTCTTCTCTCAATATGTTCATACACTTTCGATTTTTCAGAAGTATGTTCGTAGAACAAACCGCAAGATTTGCGAAGAAGACGAAGCATTTTCCGTTTGTTTAATAATCTATTTAAACACTCCACTGCGAGAAATGTTCTTTTCTAATACAGTAGTTGAACTTTGAATACTGAATTGCATGTTTTTTTATAGTATCGGTTTATTAATAGAAATAATCATTGTTAATTAATTTATTTATTTGTGTTAGTCTTAATTATCTTTTAAATTAGGAATCCATAATAGATTATTCTAGATTTCTTTCTATAAGTACTGCTGTCTTCATTTTTAGGTATATAAATAAAATATAAAAGTGATATAAAATTTAATTCAAATAATGCCTTTTTTTTCTTAAATCATTTTAAAATTATCTTTTTAATGTGTTTTCCGCATTTTCATACATTTTTAAAATGAAAAGTGACATCTTTTATCTCGATATTGCATCTTTCAGTTTGAAATTTGCGCGAAAAGCGACGCATGGTGCATGATGACGATGATGACTCGTAGAAAATTGACAATCGACAGTTGACATTCGCCTACATTTTTTCTAGTTTATTCTAGAGCATTCTATTGAGAACGTGTTCTTGTGTATTGTCTCGCGTTTAAAAAAAACCGGCATAAATATGGATAAAGTAAGTAAAGATTTAATTTTTTATTTATTTTCCTGTTGTTTTTAACATAAATAATTAGATAATTAAAAGAATTTTATGGTTAATGTGCTTTGGTATAAACATTTTTATTTAAAATTGTTTTAGGTTGGAGCTTTGAAAAACAAAGGTAACGCAGCATTAGCGGAAAATAAATTTGATGAAGCTATTAATTGCTATACAGAAGCTATAAATATAGATGGAAATAATCACGTTTTATATTCTAATCGATCAGCTGCTTATGCGAAAGCAAATAAGTATGATTTGGCTTTACAAGATGCAGAAAAAACTGTTCAAATTAAACCTGATTGGGCAAAAGGTTATTCGAGGAAAGGCTCAGCTTTAGCATATCTCGGACGTACAGATGAGGCTATAGCTGCTTACGAAAAAGGTTTAGAATTAGATCCCAATAATTCTCAGTTAAAAGATGGTTTAGCTGAAGTACGTGCACAAAGAAATTCAAGTGCTAGAGGTTTCCCAAATCCATTTGCAAGTCCAGATGTTCTTGCAAGATTAAAGTATGATCCACGAACCAAAGACTATATGAATGACCCCTCGTTTGTTAGTTTAATTCAACAGTTACAAAGAAATCCAAATCTTTTAAGTCAGAAGTTGCAAGATCCACGTGTGATTACTGCTTTGGGTGTTTTGATGGGTATCGATATGAGTCAAGAGGAACCAATGGATACCGAACCAACCTACACGCCTCCTCCAAGAAAACCTGAACCGAAACCCGAACCTCAAAAGGAACCTGAACCAGAATTACCTGAAAATAAGAAATTAGCTAAAGAAGAAAAAGAATTAGGAAACGAGTCTTATAAGAAAAAGGATTTCCAGAATGCTATAGAACATTACGAAGCTGCTCTTAAGCATGACCCAACTGATATAACTTTTTATAATAATTTAGCTGCAGTTTTCTTTGAACAGAAAGATTATGATAAATGCATAGAATATTGTGAAAAAGGTATTGAAACTGGTAGGGAAAATAGAGCTGATTTTAAATTAATTGCTAAAGCATTTATGAGAATTGGTAATGCACACAAAAGAATGAAGAAGTATCACAGTGCGAAAACAGCTTATGAGAAATCAATGTCTGAACATAGGACACCTGAAATCAAAACACTTTTGTCTGAAGTAGAAAAGATAATAAGAGAAGAAGAACGAAAGGCCTATATTGATCCTGTCAGAGCAGAAGAGGAAAAGGAACAAGGTAAGGTTGAAATGATCACAAATCATCCCTAATAGTTGAAAATTGTATTATTGTAGGCAATGAGCATTTTAAAAAAGGAGAGTATGCAACTGCAGTGAAACATTACACAGAAGCCATTAAACGCAATCCTGATGATGCTAAATTATATAGCAATCGTGCTGCTTGTTACACTAAACTTGCTGCTTTCGATCTTGGCTTAAAAGATTGTGAAAAATGTGTAGAACTTGATCCAAAATTCATTAAAGGGTGGATAAGAAAGGGTTGCATCTTACAGGTATGGATTTTAAAAATTTTGTTTGGAACAGGCTTGTTAATGCATGTTTGATTTTCCTTATTTTTAATAAGAAATTTTTTAAAAATCAATTTAAAAGTAAATGAATACTACATTACAATTCTAACCTCCATTTTGTGAATTTATGTGAAATGAAATAATACAAAAGGTTATGAAATTCAAGGAAATTGAATAATGATGATGTTATCTATCGTGTTTTTGAGTTCACTGTTAAAATTAAACATTTGTTATTGTTGTGCATATTAAATTACATATACCACGCTTAAAAAATCCAAATTGATATAATTTTCTGTTAAGTAAAAACAATGTTAAAAATTATTTGTTTTACAGGGAATGCAACAAGCAAGTAAAGCCATTGCAGCCTTCCAGAAAGCTCTGGAAATAGATCCTAATAACCAAGAAGCCATACAGGGTTACAGACAGTGTACGTTAGAAAGTGCTGGTGTTGGTGGTGATCCTGAAAAGATACGTCAGCGTGCCATGGCAGATCCTGAAGTACAAGCCATATTAAGGGATCCTGCCATGCGAATGATTTTGGAACAAATGCAAAGTGATCCAAAGGCCGTTCAAGACCACTTAAGAAATCCTGATATTGCTGCTAAAATACAAAAACTTTTGGAATCTGGCTTGATAGCTATTCACTAATCTCTGATTAATTCTTATTACTTTTAACCAATTCAAATAATTTCATGTGTTTTTCCACATAATTTTGTATAAGCTTGAAGTAAATATTGATAATTATTACCTGTGCTGTATAATTATTTTATGATTTTCTTTTTTGTTGTAAGTTAGGATTTTCTTATTGCATTATAATTAATGTAAGTTATGTAGGATAATCTAATACGTACACCGTATTTCAATCAAATTAATAAGCTAAATTTTATTTAGTAAATAAAATTTTGACCATTTACATTGTGTCTTTCTTTACTTTCCTATACCTTTTTCAGTATGTGATTTATCTTTGTCTTGTAATCTTTACTGTGTAAAGATGGTAATTTATTTTTATACTTTAAATCACACACACATTCTAAACTATTAATTGCATAGTAACAATGTTTTACTACACATAAAGCGCTTTAAACTAAACACATCTTTTAAATTCCCCGCTTTTTAAGCAGTCCTTCAGCAGTTGATTGTGATGTATTACAGCGGTGTTGCCATACTTTGCTTATTTTCACGAGATCTTGCTGTTTAGCAACTTTCCGAAACCAATGCGTTAACCTAAACCCCAAATAAATAGCTTGTGCGCGTACGCGTGACGCTATTTAGATACCAGGTCACGCTATTCAAATGTGTTTATCGTTTGCTTTACCGTTTGGCCAATCTAGGAATATTTGTATAAATTATATTGGTTGCTATGGAGAAACTACAGTTGGCAGTGGTAACGTGTACGCTCTATCTCTGTTCTCTGTGTTTGTCAGTGGTTTGAGAGAATTGATGTGGAATTGACGCATGTTCTGTAAATTGACGTTCTTTGGTCAACAAACTTTGTTTATGTCTGAAGTTTAACAGAATCGCTAGTTCATGTTCTCTAAAATATTATTGACCGAAATTGCACTTTGTTTCAACGTCTTGGATTTTAAAAACTAAAAATGTGCTTGAAATTCTTTTCAGACCAAGCAGGGCTGTATGCTAAAACATCAATACCAGATTCAAATATTTTTGATCTATAATGACCTATAGTGAAGTCAATCCGGGGACACACTGTACATGATCATTTGCAAAATGTCAAATGCGAGTGGATGGTATAAAATACGGTATGGCTAAACGTTTAAAACCTTACCTCCCACCATTTTGTATACCGTATTAAAGTGACTTTAACGGTTACCATAACTTTTAACGCGAAGTTGCTAAAACTCTTTATTAGCCGGCATTTGTGATCGAATTGGTTGTGGAAAATGTATAGGATGAGCTACCTCTCACGGCATATTATCATTTACAGACGTTGAGAAAAACCAAAGCCAGTACATGTGAGATAAGGTACCGACGCGAAACAAAGACGATTGCAACTTGAGTTTAATAATAATAATAATTTTCTTTCCGCTGGAGGTGCTGTTGTTCTAGGTTAAATTTGACAAGTTTATAAGTTTAAGGTTCTTAGAATTAAAATTTTAGAAAAATGTATTTGCTAATGAATTCTTGTTACATATTAAAAGCGTTTTCAGAAACTTAACTCATTTCTGGTCTGCTCATGCAAATTACATGACAGTTATTTGAGTTAACTCAGTTTATTAAAAATAATTGATGAAGATTACTGCCGGGAAATAGCAAATATACCCTTGCCCATAGAAACTTTGTAAAGAATAAAGAATACGCTACAACCAGGTATTAATAATTACTTTTATTCTAAAATTTTAATTTTAATAACCTCAAACTTATAAACTGACATTAAAACTTGTCAAATTTAACGTAGAGCAACAGTTGCCAGTTTGGTAATTTTGTCTCCAAATCTGGAGATTTTTGCTATCCATTTGATAGAGAAAAGTCTCAAAGCTGGTGAAATAATCACCTGGTTTTAAAGATTTCTGGTGACTTAAATCACATTAATTTTCTTTAAACTGCTAATTTGTTACAATTTTTAGATTTATTTTAGATTGTAATTAGATTAACGCTGTATGTGACATCTAGCACAGTAATATTAATGAGAATTTGATTCGGTTGTCATCTTCGATAACGAATTTGGCAATTTTGTTTAGTTATTTTTATTTATACACTCGCGAGCAAAACATTTAGGGCACTTTGAAATTGTGTTGTTTTTTTGTTATTTTCTGTTCTAAATTTATATTGAAAAATTGTAATTCATTGTTAATAGTCAATATTGAATCGGAAAGCATGATTGCTGGATAATCAAACCGCCTAATGCCCACCTTATCCAGATATTCTCTGATAACTCTCGCTACGTGAAAAATGAAAATGCCATACTCGCGTATGGTGAGCATGAAAGGCATAACATGATCTTCTAGAACTGAACTGTCAGGGATCTATTCTGTATGAATACTAACTCTGTGCGTGCTTGTGAAAAAATTCCTGCCCAAACCATAACCGACCCACCGCCAACCGGAAGTCGCTCGTCAATACACACTGGAGCATATCTTTCTCCTGGTCTTCTTCATACTTACAGATAGCATTTCTCCGACAACCAATGACTCAGCGCTTACTAGTACAATGATTTACAGTTTGCAAACATACGTAAGCTTAGAATATCACAATTTCAAAGTGATCTAAATTTTTTGCTTGCCAGTGTATATTATATGAAAAAAGAAGTAAAAGTAATAATAGCAATCTAACACATGGGCTGAAAAGTCTCAGGCCTAACAAATAGATGGCGCTAGTTCTATTGCATTCACCGCTTTTTCAGTTAGTACTAACCTTCAAAAGACAGCTGTTAAAATGTCATGATATTCTATTCATTATTTTGTGAGTTATTGTGCTAAGAGTGACGCTACTTTTGTTATTTTCAAAACAATGGATCAAAAACAATTTCGTGTTTTAATTTTACACTGCTTCTTGATGGGAAAAAATACCGTTCAAGCGAAGCAATGGCTTGAAAAGTGTTATGGGGACTCCGCTCCATCAGAAACAACAATAAAACGTTGGTTTGCTGACTTCAAACGTGGTCGTAGAGACACCGATGATGCAGAACGCAGTGGGCGTCCAAATGAGGCTGTAACACCAGAAAACATCAAAAAAAATCCACAAAATCGTTTTGAATGATCGAAAAGTGAAGTTGCGCGAGTTAGCTGACATCGTAAAGATATCAAAAGAACGTGTTGGCTTTATATTGCATGAGCATTTGACTATGAGAAAGCTCTGCTCAAAGTGGGTGCCGCGTTTGCTCACTGTTCACCAAAAACAAGGACGTGTTGATGTTTCTGAGCAGTGTTTGGCCATGTTTAAACGTAACAAACCGGAATTTTTGCGTCGATATGTGACAATGGATCCATCACTTCACTCCGGAATCAAAACGATCGTCATCTGAGTGGACAGCAACTGGTGAACCTCGTCCAAAGCGACCGAAAGCACAACAATCGGCTGGAAAGGTTATGGCCTCGGTATTTTGGGATGTGCGTGGTGTAATATTCATCGACTATCTTGAGAAGGGAAATACCATCAACAGTGAATATTATATAGCGTTATTGGAGCGTTTGAAGGCCGAAATTGCAAAGAAACGACCGCATATGGCAAAGAAAAAAACTTTGTTTCATCAAGACAACGCACCGTGTCACAAGTCAATCAAAACAATGGCAAAACTACATGAATTGAACTTCGAATTGCTCCCACATCCACCGTATTCGCCAGATTTGGCTCCCAGCGACTACTGGCTGTTCGCAGGCCTAAAAAAAATGCTTGCCGGTAAGAAATTTCGCTCGAATGAAGAGGTTATCGCTGAAACTGAGTCCTATTTTGAGGCAAAGGATAAATCGTTCTACAAAAGTGGTATTGAAATGTTAGAGCGGCGCTGGAATGATTGCGTTGTTCTTGATGGAAATTACGTCGATGAATAAAGCTAATTTTGAACAAAAAAAACCGTGTTTTCTTTGTTAGGCCTGGGACTTTTCAGCCCATGTGTTATGTTATTTTTAATTTGTAAATAAGACAGCAAGTAAATAATACAAATCTAATTTTGAATCAGATTTTAGTAACATTGTTCTTTTTAGTGGTTCCTCAATTTCAGCGAAAATACAAACACGAGTGGGAAAAGTTACCTGAGATGAAGCAATGGCTTCAACTCTGTAGCACAGACAACTAAACTAAACTAAACCCCAAAGCCTACCGTAAATTTTACCAAACTTTTGATAACGCCAAATTAGGCGATTTAAAAACACGGAATCCTAAATTTGGGCGCTCAATTCAAGTTGCACTGATAATATACAGTGCAAACACCGGCTGTGGAATACTTTAAATAAAAGATTTTTTGTGTATCTGTGGCCAAAATCCTCGGATACGTTAACCTTATTTTCCAATGGGGCATCTATTTAAATGATTCTCATTTTTTCTTTACCTCCGATGACGTCATCAATTTTTTTCTTACAGATTCTGATTCTCTTAAAAATTCCGCGTACAGCAAGCATACAATTAAATATGCCAGTAGCGTAACTAAGAACGCAACGCAACAAAGAACAAAACACGATATACGTCATCATGTGTAGTTCTGCAAGAAAGCACTTCTTTGGATAAAAATTAGTTTTGGATGATCTACAGCTCCATGATGTCACCAGATGTCTGAGGAATCTGGGAAAATCGCTGCAAATTTTGAAAAACGCTGGAAATTCAGGAACGACTCAGGAAATCTGCTTTTAATACTCCAAGACATCAAGCAATTAATAGATTACTAATTCGAAATTATTATCAGGCTTCTCGAGCGTACGTCTGGTCAGTCGGGCCGTTGAACCTTTTGGATTTCACGGCCCTTCGGGCCTGTCGGATCTTTCGAGCCCGTTGAACCGTTTCGACTTCTCGTCCTTTCGAGTCTATCGGAACGTCTGAATCTCTCGGGTTTGTTAGGCCCGTTTGACCTTTCGGACATCGTGACCCTTTAGGCCTCTCGGATCTACCAGAACCATCGGATCTGTCGGATCTCTTGGGTGTGTCGGCCAGTTCGGGCGTGCTGGACCTTTTGGACTTCACGATTTTTCGGGTCTCTCAAGTCGTTCGGATCTCCCGCGTCTGTCGGGCCATTTGGCCTGTAGGGCTTTTGTACTTTTCGGGTTACCGGGTTTTCTTCGGACCGCGTCAGGTAGAACTCTGAATGGACCGAGATTTCTAGGTATGATCTAGCCCGGCCTTGGCTAGGAACAAACTTGAGGCGGCCCGAAGAAGACTTCTTGATGGGCATTAATAGCCGAAGAAATGTTGTGTCTTCCTTATAACAGCATCTCTATACTGTAGAAGGGATAATACATACTAAAGAGTGAAGTAAAAATTGAGGCCAAACTTGCATTATTTATATCCCGGGTTCTCTATACTTTCCACGCCGAACAGATAATAGAGTTATAAAGATGCGTGATCAGCACGTGATTTAGAAAGTAGTGTTTGTATTGGTCGGGTAAGAAAACCACAGTAACCAGTTCATATCGCTTATTTTGTAGTCAGTGCTGTTAACTAGGGAGAATTTTTTTGCATGTAGCTTAACCGTTCTTTTATTGGTCAATTATCTACACCCAGACTGCTTAATTGGTTTAAATAGTGAAACTGTCAAATTATACAAAAATTAACCAATCAGTTGGTCCATGCTTACCTTGAAGTTAGTTCATTGGTCAGCATATGCTGAGTATTTTAGTTTAGAACCTTAAAATTATAATATTAAGACTTTCGCTGCACCACTTTCTCGATAGAGTAGGAAACATTGTGTTCACTTTATGAATGAGAAACGAAGAATTTTTGTTAAGTTTCATCATTAACTTTGTTTTAGAAATGAGAAAAGGTAATACAGATAATAATACAGAAATACTTACCTTATAAACTGATTGTAAAAATCAGTACAGTAAAAGCCAAATACTTTCTAACTTGTGCTTTGATATTCAATCTTGATATTCAATCTTGATATTCTGTCACTTACTGTCATAATTGCAGTCACTTTGGTATATGTATAAGGAGATATTAATGGTAACATCATTTTGACTGCTGACGACACCACGGGTGGACGCAGTACCTTATACAAATCTAAATAATTGACGTCATTTAAGAATGTTATTTTTGTTACGTATTTTTTCACGTGATTAAATATGATGTAGATAGTAATGGATTGGCAGTTAAAATCTTAGTTTCTAATGACAATTAAAAAGACGAGATGGCTAGAACTCAATTAAATAACGCCTATTTGACATCCTAAAACGACATCTTTGAACTGTAGTATTTTGACATCATTCAAAAGTGAATGTAACGTAAATGATGACCAATAGATCACGTGAATTAGACATCACTCTGTATTTGCCTGCGCTAATTTTAAAATCTTCGTTTATTCATTTCTATCTGCATTCAGCATCCATGCTTTTTACTTTTTATTCTTGCAAGTTTACTTTATGACTCCAAAGTTATATTTGCACCTCCATCTCCTCTCATGTGACTATATCAGGATAGTAGATATTAGAATAATCCTAATTTCTAATTACCATTGAATTGTTGTTTAGGAAATCTGGATTACTTACTTATATTTCTTTTATTATTACTTCTCTGGGGAATCGTAACAACTTCACCACTGTCTTGTACTTCAAAGACTCCCTCAAAAAGAGTATTGCAAGGTAACCGACCGCTTAGTCTAAAATAAGCAAAAATTGATCTTTTATTAAATGTAAAAAAATCTGTTCAGTCTCCAGAATGGTTGACAATCAGACTTAACCCCTTCAGTCATACTGTCCATTAGAATGGACATAGATTTCTACATGTACTAATACATGTATTAAATGCAGTTTTGGCCATACTGTTCATCTCAATGAACGCTTAATATAACCCGTACAACGTACAAAGTACCGACACCAAACAAAAGACGATTGCAAATTGAGCTCAATAACGAGGAAACGGTGAACAATTTTAAGAATGGCCGTGAGGAAGATCAAGAAGATAAGGAAGCTGCGAAGAATTCTGATGAAGAACCGAATGTTATAGAAACAATTCAAGAAGAAACTCACGACTTGATGGAAGAACCCGAAACTAAAGAGGTCGAAAATAATGTACATATCCTTCTTAAAAAAAAAAAAAAAAAAAAAAACTCAACGAAGATGATGATTATTATGAAAAGTATCGTCTAATAAAGAAATATGACATAAAGTGACTCCAAAATATCTAATATCAAACAAGAGACATAAAAGTGACACACCCCAGATAGGGCTGAAGTGAAGCATTTGCGAGATTCAATCCTACAACATGGACGAAATTAAAAAATTTATTGTCACACAGATTATCATGGGAAACTTAAATTTTCCAAGAATGCGGATGTATTGGAATGGTACTATTGGCATAAATCTCACAAAAGACAACATGGCACACACTCTATTCACTTGGTCGACATCACAGTTCGAGAAGAAGGTTATGGAAGGTACGAAAAATTTATGATTCTATCAGAAATAGATGCGAGGGGCTCCCACTTGAAAGGAATTTATTTATAGACAAACAGATGGTACCTTTCAAAGGTCAAAGCAATATCAAGCAATATGTAAAAAATAAACCTAAGAAATGGGAAATAAAGATCTTCGTTATAGCCGGTCAAAGCGTATATGATTTTATCATATACCAAGAGTCAACGACAGAATACCAGAAAGAATTTATGAAATTTGGTTCAGGGGCAGGTACTGTGATGCATTTAGCTCAGAAAATTGAAGAAAGTGATCATGGACTCTTTTGATCATTATTCTGGCAACTTTCGATTGTTTGAATATCTAAGCTTCCAAAATATGTTTGCTGTGGGAACTATACGTACAAACAGATTTGTGAATCCACCGTTATTTTCTGACAAGGAAATGAAGAAAAAGAGACGAGGTTGTTGTGACACAACTGTAAGTACTGGGAGAGTTGTTATTACAAAATGATGCGATAACAAACCAGTAGTTGTCTCAAATTTCATTGGGGTAAGTATAAATCAACAAAAAAGTACATCGATGTGGATAGACCTGATTCTATAAAGGTTTACAATGAAAACATGGGTGTTGTCAACAAACTAGATTTCTTATTGAGCATTTACATATTCAATGTTAGATCACGAAAATGGACTGTCCGAATGATTATCCATGCAATTGATTTTGCTCTTGTAAACTCCTGGCTTGAGTACAAAAAACAAGCCGAAACCCTAGGAGTACTAAAAGCAAAAATTTTAGACTTTATAGGGTTTCGGCAGTCTGTTGTGGAATACCTGATTTTATGTAAGGCTCCACCCAAACGTGGACGTCCACAACAGACTGCAGCTCTTGGTAACCAAACAAAGACAATTCATGAGATTAGACCATCAATACATGCAACCATCTGCCAGAACTCGACGAGAAAAAAGAAGCAACAAGGTACAAGATGGAAGGACGTACAAAGAAAATTCATACATTTTGCAATAAATGTAAATGACACTTTATGTTTCGTAAAAGATGAAATTGCTTTATCAACTTTCACACTAAAATAAATTTCATAAAACAATTTTTTTCTACATGTAAATTAAACGTCTTTGAAGTCAGTTTGTCCATTATAATGGACAGCCTCTAACTCAAATACCAAAAAAGCATTTTTGATGCAACTACTTTTAAAAATCGTAAAAAGAATAATTTAAATCGTGGAGCAGTTTTGAATTTTTCGCTAAAACAATTTGCAAGAGCGTAACTGAAAGTATTAAATTTATGGGTTTATTCTTCTTATTTTGACCTCCTGAATGCATTCTCTAAAAACTTCCCTTTCCTTCCGAAACATCCTGTAGTATATTAGAGACAGAAATTAAAAACTAGTTTCTCTTTACACAGATTTTATAAAATTTGCTCTACTGTTTCATCATTGAATAAAATACGTAGATATTGTAGATTCACGAAAACAGGCCCAATCGATACACCTAAAGACACAGCGTAAGTCAGTATAGCGCTGTTGACCCTGAAACTAAAACTTCGATTCGAGCGGATTCGAGTACGGTCCTGTATCCATGCATTGTTCAAAAGAATTCTTGAAATAGGAGGTACAGCTGTAATGATAACTATTATCAGTTAAATAAAAAAAAAGTATGTGACTTCCAAGCTTTGGTGTTTATCACGTCCCTGTTTACTTTATTACTAAAATATTACCTATCTTTGATTTTATCTATAAATTTCGAAGAAATGTAAAATGGATTTTAAAATCATATTAAATAAAAGCTTCAGCGACTTGAAAAACAAATCAGGGTAGGTGTTAGAAAAAATGTCTCTAAATAATAATTTGAATCCTGTTTGTTCATCTCAAATGCAAATATTTTCTTAGTCTAGAATTTATAATTTATCAATGAACACGCACATACCTAATCTTTATTTATAATATCAAGTGCATTCATTATTATTCGAGTACTTTTAAAAATGAGGATATTGGCTTTTCATATCTAACTGTTCACGGTGCATATTAAAAATTAAAGTCTGGCAACATTGCAGTACATGGCGTCGATTACTGGTGAGCAGTGTTTGGCGAATAGAAAACAGACGAGAATTTTTACATTTTTCCTTATATTCGTGCAATAAAGAGATATTTTTTATATTTATCTGAATTATTTTTCATTGTAAAAAGGTAAGAAGTTAATTATTTATACATAAAACCTATTTGTTTTCGTTTGATGCACCATATAACTAGCGAATGCTGCAACCAATTGCTATGCTTTTTGCTTTATTTTTATTTCCCTTTATTGCAAACAGTTTGTTGCACTTTGATAAAGCAGGTTTTACGCATTAGTTATTAACAGTTGCTTTTAAAACTAACAGTGCCGTTGTTGATGTTGCACCATGTTTATGAATAACTACAACTGGGCATATGAAATATCAATAAGTGTGAGTCATATTTAATACATTTGAATCATTTCAAGGGCTTGTTTTAAGTATGTGTACTTCAGTAATAACACTTGTTTTAGCCCATGATGGAGACAGATGAAGCAGAATCTTCAAGTAGCGGCCCCATGTCAACACTTAACAGTCTTTTTTTCATTTACAAGTCCAGCCGTAAAGAAATTGCTTGGATGGAAACAAGGTGATGAAGAAGAGAAATGGGCAGAAAAAGCTGTGGACAGTTTAGTTAAAAAATTGAAGAAACGAAAAGGGGCTATCGAAGAACTTGAACGTGCTCTTTCTTGTCCTGGAACACCTAGTAAGTGTGTGACCATTCCAAGAAGCCTCGATGGACGTCTACAGGTATCACATCGTAAAGGGCTTCCTCACGTTATTTATTGTCGTGTCTGGCGATGGCCTGATCTACAGAGCCATCATGAACTCAAGCCATTAGAGCAGTGCCAATTTCCTTTTTCTGCTAAGCAAAAAGAAGTTTGTATAAACCCGTATCACTATAAACGTGTGGAAAGTCCCGTTTTACCTCCAGTTCTTGTTCCTAGGCATAATGACTTTGTTCCTGGTCATTCTCTTTTACCTTTTCAACAGTTAGTAGAACCTAATATGCCTCACAATGTGAGTTATACGGGAAACAGTTTTACCACAAATAATCTAAGTCCTGGTTCTCCTTTGTCTAATGTTGGTAGCCCTGGTAGCGTAGCATCTACTAATCCACAATCACCATATGCCAATTTAGCAGAAACCCCGCCTCCTGCTTATAGTCCAACAGATGAAAATAATACAAATGGCAACAATAATGCACCTGCTCCTGAATCCCCTCAATCTTCTTTGGGTGACGTACAACCCGTTGCTTATCAGGAGCAACCATTTTGGGCTGCTATTGCATACTACGAACTTAACTGTCGAGTTGGTGAAGTTTTCCACTGCCATAGTACTTCTGTTGTTGTTGACGGATTCACAAACCCCAGTAACAACAGCGATCGATTTTGTTTGGGCCAACTTAGTAATGTAAATCGAAATTCTACCATAGAAAACACAAGAAGACATATTGGTAAGGGAGTGCATTTATATTATGTTAATGGCGAAGTATATGCAGAGTGCCTCTCGGATTCGGCAATTTTCGTTCAGTCGCGTAATTGCAACCACCATCACGGATTTCATCCGTCAACAGTTTGTAAAATTCCGGCAGGTTGTGCACTTCGAATATTCAATAATGCTGAATTCGCGCAGTTACTCTCGCAGTGCGTGAATCATGGATTCGAGGCCGTTTTTGAACTAACCAAAATGTGCACCATACGTATGAGTTTTGTGAAGGGTTGGGGTGCAGAGTATCATCGACAGGATGTTACCAGCACGCCATGTTGGATCGAGATACATTTAAACGGACCTCTACAGTGGCTCGATAAGGTTTTAACACAAATGGGAGCCCCACATAATGCTATTAGTTCAGTTTCGTAGATTAGTTAAGAGGAAATTTATATAATATGTAAATGTAGAGTTGTATATTTGAAAAATTCGGTTTGATTTTTTTGGTAAAACAACTTCATTTCGAATCTTCTGTGGAAAGAGTGATAGTAGCAGTGATTTTGTAGAGTTGAAGTCTCACAGTTAGGTGAGAATGAAAAATGATTGTGATTTAATTGTGAAAAATTGGTTATGTTGGTTGTCAAAGTGATAGATGTAGTTAAGGTTTGAAACAAAAGAATTTAAATTGAAAATTAGTTTCCAATTTTGTTGCCAGTCTAATTAAAAAACAATCACAATCATTTAAGATTATTTAAATTTGGAGACAAAAATAATGTTTTTTGATATTTACATGAAGGGATGTATTGAAATTTAAACTCAATTAATTGGAAATTATCTTGGGTATTTATAATTTATTGTGAAATATGCATCCTTATTTGTTTGTGAATGAAAATCATTATCTTTCATTATTTGTGAATGACAGAGATTAATTCTGATGGGAAATTTATTTGTTTATTGATATCAATGTGTTTATTGCAACTATTTTGTTGATAAATGAAAATTGTAAGAAAGTTTTAATATTTCTCTAAGGGTGTTTTGAAATTTAAATTATAAGAAAAGTTATTGAATATATTCCTGCATGTAAAGTATTTATAGACTTTTTTTAGTACTTACAAGATTCCTGAGATTGTAATTAATAGCATTATAAGAGGGTTCTCATAAAAGTAACAGAAGTAAGCAGATTGTACTGTTTAGTAGTTTGCTGATATTTGTCAGTTTTTTAATTTCCTGATTGATAATTCTTTTGTTTATTAAATGGCAAAAAATTTCAAGATTACAGCCAAATAAATAGCCAAATGTTTGTCAAAATCATTTTATTATTATGTGACAAAATGTGGTTTTGGGCAAAGGTATGTTTTGTCTTCTTTAATTTTTATATACAGGGTGTATAAGATTTTTTAGTGTTATTTCGATTTTGTGACATGACATAAGGCGTGCTCAATGCACATAATGACCCAAATTGCTGCCACTCAGTATTAGGTTTGTTTGTTTGTTTGCTGGAATCTGCTGCAAGTTGGTATGCGCATTGACATGAAACAAAAGATGTTTGTATGCTGAAAACTGCTGAGTTGGAATTGCAACCTTAGTTTACTGTCAGACAAACAAACAAACAAACATATTGTTCAATGTGAACAAATCTTTTGGTATGAATTCATTTCATTTGGTAGCTTAAAAAGTTACTGCTGCGTTTTGGAATGATTGGTTTAAAAGTAAATATAATTCTGTGATAGAATTTTAGGTTATAATATTCCAAATGATGGGCTGTATTAATAAAAAAGAATAGAAAAGATTCAATATCTTCATGTCAAACATAAAAGTGCTATAATGTGAAAAATATTATGTTGAACAGTAATGAAGAAATCAAAAACCGCAATTAATGCAAGGATTGTGTTACTGGTTTATAATACACTCAGCTATGTCACAAAACTAGAATAACAAATTAAAAAATCAAGAATTTGTCAAATATGTAGGTATTAAAAAAAATATAACCCGATACTACTTTTGTTTTCTTTAAATACTAAAATTATAGAAAAATTGCTAAAACGTCATTAAGTACTGTTGAATATTTTGGTACATTTCTGATAAATATATAGAATAATAAAGAAAAACAAACAATTGAAAGTGCAAGTAATTAATTTTAAGTATATAGATGTGTTAAGTTTAATTTTGTGCTCTTATTTGTTACTTTTATTATTAATCTTTTTTATAAATATTTTATGTCACTGTTATATTATTGAAAATTCATTTCTTTTTTTAATTAAAGCAAAAACAAGGTGAGTAGATCACTCAGTTTTCCTTTTTATAAATTTTTATACGATTTTTCAAAATTGATAATTAATAATGTTAGAAACTGTTACTTAATTTTTCAGTTTATGTTATTATTTACGTGCATTAATAATGATTGCCTTTGATATAAACAAAAAATCAACTGATGCTAATGATTTCCTGGACTGGTTCTTTGTGTGTATGCATACACACACACTCTATTACTATTACTACTACTACTATTACCGTGTGAAAAGTCCTTTTAAAACCAGATTTACCTGTAGTAAGTTTATAAAATTGTAACTTATCTCTATCAGTCTAGGAAGTGATCGGTTGCTTTTGCTTTTTTTGTTTTGTGGTGATGTGATTTACAAATTGTGCATTATTTTAACAGAAAAATGAAATATATATATATATTATGTATACACACATTTAATAATTAAATAAATTTGAGAAGTATTTTTCGGAAAACTATTAAAATTTGAAATTATAATTAAAATTGCCTTGCAAGAACAAGATTTAAAAAAAAACAAAAAATATATATATGATATGAATGATGTATATTTAGAGTTATGGATAAAAATTGATCTCGGTAAATTTGAACTACATAATTTTAAATAAATGTGTATAAGTAACATACGCCTATAATAATTATTATAGTTTTAAGAGAGAAATCACGATGTATGTTAATGTTAATTTTACATTTTCTTATTTGTATATACAGGAAAGGGTTGCAAGTTTTATTAAATTTTGATTTTAATGTAGGTTCAAGAAGATTTGTAAAATGTAAACCATTTTATTAAAATAACTGCGCTTCAAGTTCAACAATCTTAATAATGCATGCCTTAAGGTGTGCCTTTATATTATACAACAAACAACAGTTCGAATGCCTTTTAATGGGAGACAATTTCAGTTTTAATATTTTTAAATTTGAATTGCTTTCTTATGAAAATTAATTTGTCAAGATGGCATTCTTTACTTGTTACAGTTATAGTTACTCTATAGCTTTGCTGACAGTCTGACCATATGATATGTTAATCTGACAGTGAGACAAAACATGATGGACATAGAATTAGATACAAAGCAGGGTTATGTTATGTGGTTTTTTAAAAAAATTGTTTAATAAACTATTGAGCTATTGCTTAAAAATAACCATTCATTTAAATATTTATTATAATTGTAGTTTGTACACAAAAAGTCTTTTTTTTATAGACGTTTCATAAAACAATAAAATTTGCGTTTTTTTTGCATCTTTGATTTATAATAACATAACACACTTTTCAAATGCATTTTCATACCCAGGGACAGAGCAAAATTAAAAAACCACAAAATTATAACTTTAATTGTACAACACATTACACATCAACATTATATTATAACATTTGTTATACATCATTTGTTTTAATTTTTACTTCAATCCAGACAACTATAATATAATAAACATTACAATAACAAACATATTTACAGTAATTATGGTAATCAAAATAGAAATTTTATTTTTATCCCTTTTTAAGTAGATTAGTTTAGAAATATTAATTGAATCTTTTACAAAAAACAAATAAAAACATGAAAGGAACATATGCAGAAATATACAAAATTTAAAAGTCGCGGCCTATATGTCCAGACTGTAGGTATAGAGTGACTAATTAGAGTACCATTTTAGCATTTTCAGTCTTTAGAATTGATTACGTAATTATCACTAAAATTATTATTTTATTAATTAGGAGGTAAAAGAAACTGTTAGTCACTATGATTCTTTCAATTACAATCATTACTGATGCAAGTCCTTGTCTGCATTATTTGTTTTGTTTTCGTAAATTACAATTGGATTTTTAAAAATATGGTAGATTGCCTTTTAGGACTCCAATTCTAGAAAGTAACTTTAATTTTTACAAAATGGTCTTAATTACATGCAATACAATGAAAATAGGCTATTATACTTTATTTATGCTTTCTTGATTACATATCTTTCTCAATATTAACATTCTTTATTCAGTATTTAATAAATAGATTTCTAAAAAACATGGAAAACAGTTTTTTTAAAAACTTATATTTTGATAAATTAAAACACTAGAAGACCATCTACCGCATTTTATTTATTTTATAATCTCAATTAAAAATTAATTGTTCTGTTTTCTCTTAATTGTCTATATCAAAACATTTAAAATTTCATGTATAAAAGTTCTAGAATCAATCATAAATGAAATTATAAAAAATGTACAGTAGTGCAGATAGGACCAGCAGAAATAACATTTCCAATCCACAAAATAAAACTGAAATTTCTCCCTTGATGATTGCCTTGACCATTACGAAAATTACCATGTTGTCTTAGAAAATGTAACAAACAAAATAATCTGATAAAGTGCGTCTATTTTTATAATACAGGATGTTACATGTATTTAGTTTATTTTGATAAAAATAATATATGAATTTGCCGCTTCTTTTGTAATATAAAATCTTATTATTGTATGTGAAATTCTCGAGGCTAATTCATTTACCAAAGTATTTTACAACTTTTATAAGAGCATCCTGTATTTGTTTAACGATCTTTCCTTTTATTTTATTATCTTTTTAACTTAAATTTCTTCTATAAGAATAATAGTCTGAAAAATATGATGTATAAAAATTTAATATAGATTATAAGTTCACGATTGTAGAATAATGATAAGAATAATACTAAAATAATAATATTTCATTTAGTTGAGCATTATTAATAATAATAATAATGTTAATAATTGTCAAAATAAGGAACAAACTATTTTTAATAAAACGAATTACATTTTAATAATAGTTAATTCACGCCCTACGATTCAAGAAAAAGAAAAACATTCTTTAATGATTAAAAATAATTTTAAAAAAACAGTAACAATTTATGTAACCTACAATAATTTAATTTGTATATCTACATTTAGTATATTGTCTATTGTTCTTTTTCTTTAATGATTATATAAAATAATGTGGCTGTCTAAATAATTTTCTTATGGCTAAATTATGGAAAATTTATAGGCTATAGATGATAATCCTACAGTTAGAGAAAAAAAAACAATTGTGTGTGATTTGTCATTGTCGAAAAGTTACTCGTGCTATATTGAGAGTTCTAAGAAGTATGGTTAGGTGCAAATAAGTAGAAGTCAATTTAAAAAAGTAATTATGTATATTTGTCAGAAATTGTGCCATTAACTATTCTATTAAATTGTTATTTTTCTTGAAATGAATAACGATGATAGCTTATTTGCATCAAATTGATACTTTTGTAGATTAATGTAAAAGTTGCCATGTCTTGCAATTATATGTTAATTTTGTTATGATGTTTTATATAATTTTAAATTAATGCTAGAATAAAAATGTATACATTATTATTTACTTTTTTTTCTTGGTATTTTTATGTCTAATAAACTGTCATTTTGAGCAATTGGAGAAGTTTTCAATTTTAAATATTTAAGTTTATAACAATAGAATCCTACTGATTAATTGTGGTATATAGCAAACGTATATGATAGTATGTGATATAATTCACAGATGTTTTATAAGAATTAGTAGAGACGGAGTTCATCAAAAGACGTATTGGTTCTACACTTAAAAAAAAAATGAAATTTGTGTTGTTCTGGTGATAATAATAAACACGACAAAACACAAGCGATAATGAAGCTGTTAATTTGTCAAGTGTAATTAGTTTATCAACATTAATAAAGCACACTATGTTTCTGTTAATATTACTGCTAGAGATTTTAGCATTGATTTTAATACACAAATTAATGATTATGCTATAGGCTGTGCTTGTAAAAAAAAAAAACAAAAAACTACCGGATACCACTATTTAACATACGAGATATGCAACCAAAGTGTCACTGGGGCTAATATGGCAATACTTACTAGATAAATGAAATAAAGAATATTATAGAACTACTGATACATTTCTGAAGAAATTCAATGAATTGTTGGGCTATTTCTCACCTATCTCACCTGCAAATTCATTGTCTGGTGATCTAAATATAAACTTTCTGGATAATCAAATGTTTTGCCTTGAAAGTAATATTAAACTATCACAATTTAAATTTGCATGCAAATTCACCTACTGGAGTTACTAAATCTAGTGCTACTTTAATAAATTATTTTCTTATTTCTAATTTTTCAATAGATGTTTCCACAAATGTATTTCTTCTTCACCTTCAGATTGTAATGCAACTATAGCCAAAATCGATTGCATTGATTGCTCTATGAAACATTTTAGTATTGGAAAGCAGATTTACTCTTCAAAATTTTTTTTAATATTATGAAAAATGTAGATTGGACACTATTAACTTCTGTTTCTAATCTACTTTTGTAAAATTGTTTTAAAAAATCTTGAAAAGTGCTTTTCTCTTAGAAAGAAGTTCATTATGGAACTGGACGGGCAATCAATTGGTTAACTATTAGTATCCGCATTTTCACAAAAAATAAAAGCTGCTCGCATTATATCTCTAAATTCACAAATAATAAAGAATTGCAAGAATATTATAAGTTATATAAAATATTTTAAAGAAAATTATTGTAAAAGCGAAAGAGTTACACTAATAGAATTATTGCATCAAAAATTAGGTAAAAAGGATATGGTGGATTAGTTAAAAAAATTACAAGAACGATAAAAAAAATAATTAAACACATAAGATGTGCATTTAGTGCCCTATAATAGGTTAAAAACAAATCCTGAAAAAGGATCTGAGTTGTATATGGTTGTGGAAGAATGACAATTTGAGTAATGTAAATCGAGGCTGTTTATCTATTAACTTGGCTTGTAAAATCTTATTGACGCTTAATGTGCTTTAAGGTTATGATTTTATGACTGTTCAACCTCACGCTGTTGTCCTTTTTTTGTAACTCTGTAAATATAAGGAAAACTTGATTTCTTTTTAACAAAATAAAACTAATCAGTACTAAACGTTTGTGCAAAATTTCTGAATGTGTAACAGCGCCAAATGCTGCCGCAGGTACAATTTTCAAAAAAAAGAAAACACTTCCAACCTAACAAAATGAAAGCATGTCCTGTTACGACCCAGACACATTGTGAACGGAGTATCCCATATAGCACGCGGACATCCAATGGATGTTCATTGGACGTCCAAATTTCGGCGGATGGATGTCCAGTGGACGTCCGTTTGTCAGAACTTTGGACATCGTACGGACGTCCGTTACTGGACGTAATTTGAACATAAGTCGGACGATTCTTGAACATACATAATTCGGACGATGTTTGGACATAATCTGGACGACCTTTGGGCATAATTTGGAAGATTTTGGATAACAAATGGATGTCCAGTTGACGTCCACCAACGGTCGTCCAGTGGACTTCCAAACACGGACGTCCAATGGATGTCCAATTTACGTCCATGGACGTCGGGACGAAATCTGGATGACAAACGGACGTTCAGTGGACGTCCGGTGCTATATGGGATACTTAATATTTGTAATGAATTTTTTGCCTGCACAGCATAGAATACATTTAAAGAACTAAATGTAAACATTGATTCCGCTTTAGAACAACACTTATTATTACACCCAAATTCTTTTTACTTAAATCCTACTGAAATCCTATTTGAATATACTATATAAAAACAAATAGGTGATTATCAGTATGGATTCTGCCAAGGCTGATCAACAATAGATGCAATTCATATAATAAACCAAATGATAGAAAAAAAAATAGGAATATGATATACACCTACATAAATGTTGTGCATTGACTTTAAAACTGCATTCGATAAAATGAAAAGATAGACCTTATTAGAAGACATGAAAAAGATGTATTACACCCAAGAAACTGGTAGAACTAACAACGATGACCTTACAGAACACAAGTAAGTGTAAGGACAAAACAAGACAGTACAGATTATTTCCAAACAAATACAGGTGTAAGGCAAAGAGATGCTATGTCAGCCATCCCATTTAATATAAGCCTGAAGAATGTATTAAAAAAATAGAATACATAAGCACAATAATTAATCGAGACTTGCAGATAATAGCATATGCAGACGATTTAGTAATAATCACAAGAAGCGATCAAAAATTAAAAGAGACCGTTAGACTTTAGAGTGATAGAAAAAGAAGCACAGAAAAGGGGACTACAAATTAATGAAAGTAATTAAAACGAAATATATCCTATTCTTCCTGTTTTAGAGTACAGGTCAGTTAGTTTTTTGAAAAAAATTTTCCCCTACTTGTTGGGTGGAGAATTGAAGTTGCCTTAGGAATTCAAGAGGTCCAAGTTAGAAAGATACCGATATACAGGGTGTTAGGATTATGACTGGCTATATAGGTCCTACACTCAACCGTTTTCGGTTGCTAAAGTGTATATTTCAGTTAGAAATGTTGCATAATGGAATTGAATCCTGGATAATTTTTATAACTTTTGCCACAGATAAAAGTTGTCTTTTATTAATTGTTTGAAAACACAAACCCGTACTTTAAAGACCCAATCTTATGAGTGTGGTGAGTAAATTTAGTCACAATCAATAACACAGGAGAATTAATTCCAAAATCTTAAAGAATAGTAGTAATATTATGTAAGAAAGGTTGCCTACATTTTCTAAATGTTAAATTACAGTATTTCTATTTCTGGTTTATTTTAGTTGGTAATGGTTATTAGAACATTTGCAGATTATTATTATTAGGACTTGAATTAAAACTCACTACATAATAATTTGACCCACGAAAGTGTAGAGACCCATGAAGGTAGTCTCACCCATAACACCTGCTTTCGTGACCCATAGTACTAGGGATCTCGTGAGTCATGGGAACTTCGTGACTCATGGTAATCTTGTGACTCATGGCAATTTCGTAACCAATGGTATTCGGAAGTATTGTGACTTATGGCAACCTCGCGACATACGGGAATTACAATCTCATATACCAACATGAGTGGGCCTGAGCGGGTCTCAATTAAAAATTCTTCGTGCGTGACTAGATGAGTAACCAAAGAAAGGTACGTGAGCATGCATCGGCGTGAGAGAAGAATTACTGACGCACCAACCTCTAGTATATATAGAGTAGGTCCAGAATAATGGCTATCCTTTTAAAGACAGTGGGAAGGTCGTAAATATAACAAAGCAGATCAAAAAGTAATATTTACTATCTGAGAAAAATCAAATTGAAATGAAGGTCTGAGCTGAGTCCGGCCCTTCTTGTCCTCATGAGAGGTGGTAAACACTGTACTTCATATTACGATATTTTGGACAGGCTGTTAAAGTAACAATAAACACCTTAAATTCAATTACTAAGGTTCTGCAATTCTTTTAGAGTGAATGCAGGTTGGTGTACATTATACCGTTCGAAACAATGAGTTACTGCCGTTAGAAGTGAAGTTTTACTTGACTGATCTGGTTCGAGTCAACCCTACGTTAGAAAATTAGTGTTGGGGTTAACTGCTCATAGCTTTTCAAAAAAATTGAGCCCAACTTCCAATAAGTAGAAATTACTCAAAAACTAGTAATGCTATTTTATTCAAATTTGATGTACTTAGGTTTCGATTGTGGATAAACAAGGTGATGTTATTGCTTTTATGATAATAATAAAAGGCGCAGCTACGCTACTTGGCGTGCTAATCTTGACTATGGCTTTTTTTCTGAGCATACGATTGAATGCAGAATTTAATTATACATCAAAACGTTAGATCTCATTAAGTCTTTTTCTTGAAAAAAATGTATCAGAAGCAAACATGTTTGAAAAGGTGTCTAGAAAGCAGTGTAACAATAGGACAACGTTTAAGTTTAACTTCAACCAGGTACACCTTTTTGGTATAAAATCGAATTGCACATCTGATCTCAAGTCCAAAGATTCTGAAAGGTTACCAACGAGAAAGTTGTCAAAGTAGCGTAACTAGCGTCCTCTATTAGTATCATTAAAAGCAGAATCACCATCTTTAATAATTAAAACCTAAGTATACCAATCTGAATAAAATTGCGTGATTAGTTTTGGAGTTATAGTGAAAGACGGAAATAAAAGTTCTAGCTTTGAGGGCCTTTGATCCCAGGAATCTCCTCTTTACTCCTATTATTTTTTAGACACCCTGTATTTTGGAGAAGACACGGTCCACAAACACTCTGATAGTTGATTCATTGAAAAAACCTGCTAATCCTTTTATTATAGTTTTCTGATATCAAGTAACTGCAGTTTCTATCCATTTAATGATGCTAACAAGCTATGTTGTCACTACTTATTATTTATCAGAGTTACCTGTAGCGTAGTGTAGAACTGCTAGGGAAACTCGGAAGCTTCTCCTTACCACAAGCATCTCAAAAATTGTTTGGTCGTTATTTGTTTGGTCGTCATGTCTCTTGACAAAGAAGTCTATACCGAACTATATTTGAAACTATAGATTATTTTAGTGTTCTATGTAGATTAAAAAAATATATGAAACCTGTTGATGATTAAATAAAGACTAGTGTGCTTTGTGTTTGTAGAAGGATTTCAAGGAACAGAAAAAACAATTTTAATAACAGTGATTCAACGCAGAGTTGCTACGGTTTTGTATTAAATAAACCGACCGGCATGATAGATCAATAAGAATTTCACTTCACGTCTTGGTGCATAAAGTAGAGAGGACCCTCGCAGTATTTTTTTGAATAGAGAGAGCATTTAATAAAACGGAAACGGAAGCCCTGCAGACAAGTCGGCATTAGAAGAAAGACGCCAAAGTGTAACATAAGAAACGTGAACCTTAGGATAGGTAGTACATATGAGGAGGTTACTTTTAAGGCAATTGCTCGTTATGTCACTTACGGTGTCTAATAAGTGATAGTTTTTTAGTGAGCCACTAGTTACCAGTCAGTGATGGAAGCATTCTGCAGGATCACCAAAATTAATGTAATAAGAATGATCTTTTGGTCAATCCTTTAGAGATTGGTATTATTCGATTCATCAAAAATAAAAACAAAGATTTTAGGAAACCCACATTGTACGGTAATACTTCTAACTCTTGAGCCGGTCAAATACTTAGGTGTGACCTTAGACAAGAATGTAAGTTGAAACTGGAATAATGACATGGTTGTTATTAGAGCGAAAGCGATGTTAGAGATGTTTGGCCGTTGCATCTGGTGGTAGCTGCGTTTGTTTCATGTACTTTTTCTCAGTTGTAGAAAGCCAAAAAATAAAACACCAAAGAACAAATAACTTAAATATTCTAAGAGCAATATGTCTATTTACAACACCATCAGTCACAACATTTTAATCTCCGAGTCAGTAGCGAATTTAGGTTTGATTGCGCTCTAGGCCTATTTTGATATGGTGCCCTTTTTGTTTTTTAAAGGTGCATATAAAATATACAGGGTGTCCTGTAAATACCAATAAAGCTTCAGGTAATCATCTTATATGACTGCTTATTGCAAATCTGCAAAAAGAAAATTTTTCCTCAGCTTAGTTTTCTTGCACAAGTAATCAGAAGATCTTTAACACTTAATAAACAGAAACCAAAGAATCGAATCCAAATGAAGCCATTACGAATTCAACAAATGAATCTGCTGAAACAACAACTACCCTCGATAAAGCACAGAACCATTTTTGAAGATGCTGTTAAAACTGGAATTCTTACCAAAAAATAGATATGACAAGCATGCAAGTCTTGGGTGTACTGATAAATCCGATAAAGTTAGTTGCCATCAATTCTTTCAAGTTTTGACAATTTTATGGTCCATTATCATTGGAATTAAATTAATAAATCTTTGATTTCTTGCGATACTTTGATTCCTGTATTCGAAAGATTTTGTATTTGCCTGCAGCAGCGTTGTCAAGTTTCAATTTCTTGTTTTGGTTTCTGTGACAAATCTAAGTACGTTGCAACATTCGTGTTTTGAATTTTGGCATCTTAAGAGGTTGAGAGAGGCTGCTATCTAAAGCTTTATCGGCATTTAAGGGACACCCTGTATAATAATAAAAATATAAAAACAATTGTTGTGGCAAAAGACAAAGAGTTGAAAAAAATCTATTTAATTTTTTTATATCTTTATAATTCCTGAAATTTTCAATTGCTCAATTAATATTTTTTTATTTCAATATTTAGGTACTTAACCATGTTAAGGTATAATTCCTCAGTGGAAAAAATAATATTTTTGAAACATTTCTAAAATTCTTTCATAGTCACCGGGAAACTCCATGAATTTCGAATTTTTATCGTCTTTCAGATTTTGTCGTCGCTCAAATGTTGCCGCGCCTCAAATTTTGGCGCCCCTCAAATCTTGTCGCCCTAGGCCCGGGCCTCGCGAGCCTAAGGCTAAACCCATTCCTGCTCCGAGTTGTTTATTTATCTCTTTATTTAATGTTTAGGGAGTGTTGACAGAAAAAAATTCCATTTTTGAGAATTTGGCGATAATGTCATCAAATCAGTAACTACAATAACTGCAATCAGGAGAGAAGATATCCAGCGTCACTAATTTATGTTACAAGTTCCGATACTTTAGGCTTCACTTGGTGCGGTCATACATTTGCAACACAAATTTTCTTTCGTGAACGCATTACAGTTTTATGTATACATAACTATCTCGGTAAAAAAACAGAGTTGGTTAAGATGAACAAAACTAAAATTCACCAAAAAAGAATGGTGTATCGCAAGGTTCTATTCTGGATCCACTATAATAGTGATATATGTAGTACTTAACTGTCTTGATGCAATTAAACTGTCATAATGCCATAAATCTTCCACAAACTGTATATTAATAATCAGAATGAAGATCTTAAAGATTTTTCACACGATTCACAATTTACAAATTAATTACTGAAGATGGGCACTCATAAATATATTTGTTGTATAGTTAATCTCAGGTTGTTCAAGTAATTGTGATCTGTTGGAAGCAAAACTTCAAGAAAAAGAAAATTAATAAAATTAAAATAATATTAATTAGACTTTTGAAATTTTAAAAATCTTGCAGTAAATAGTTCCAAATTAATCATCACCTGTAAGTAAAATGGGAAAAATTGTAAACGCTATTACGTCACAAATAACGCATGGTTTCTAAATGACTGAACAGATAGAATGCAAGAACAATAATCGATGAACACCTCTTGTACTATTTCCGATCAAGAAGGCTTTCATCCATTTATTGGTTCCATTGTGTTAATATTTAAATATATCTTGGCCTTAACAGTTATCTATTTTTATTTTAAAATCCTCCAAGTGGTTTTTATTTAATAGCGGGTAATTTTTTGTTGGCTTCAGCTCAAGTTGATTTTAATTTATTACAAAGACTCCTGGGTTCTTTATACGAATTTCTGTTTAAATTATAGCCGAGACAGATTTAGCAATTGCTTAAGTTACATAACTGTAGATAAATAATAAATATATTTGGAGTTCTTGTCCAGGAAGTTAATTGTTATGTATAATAAATTGATTTATTATAGGTATTGAAATTATAACTATTATTTGTATGCAATTGCGGGTTATTTTTTGTGCGTCTGCAATTTTTCAATTAAAATTTTTATGTGTCTGCGAACTTTATTATTTAAGCAATAAAGGAAAATATAATTATAACGAAATATAATAAATGGATGCATAGGAATTAGTTGTAATTAATTCCACTATTCTACAAAATGTGTATAAAAATGATGATAGCGACATGAATGCGCGCGCAGATTAAAGCTTATTCGTCCATTTTCGCAGCGGGAGAATTGTTCGGCATTATTCTGTATTGATCCACCTGATTTGTAGAATTGTGTGTTTGTTGTGTTAGTCCAGCATATTTTGGATAGGAATTTCAGCAAAACGAACATGTCAAAGGTAGGAATATTTATAATTTTTAATAAAAACGCGTTGATTCGTTCTAGCTTTCATTCAGTTTCTTTTTATTGAGAAATTTACACTCCGACATTTCCTGTAGGCAAAACATAATAATTATACAATCATTCTAAATGTGAAGATTCGTTATCGAATTTTAGAGCAGTGTTATGAAATTGATTTGCAATATAAATGCCGATTACATATGCTTATTTATGATAAGAACCGTTTTGAAACTCATATAACAGGTTAAAACGTTTACAAATAGTAATCCAAGTCGGCATTGACTGCTATGCAGCTGGAATCCGAGACCAAATTTTTAATTTGTAAACTTGCATAAGAAGTAAAATAAAAAATTAGTTTAGAATTTATATAGATTTATTAAGTTCTTTTGGTTGTAATACTTTTAATAATTAGCTATTTGTAGAATTTAAGCCCTTTGAATTAAAACAAAAGAATAACGAATGTTGGAATTCGCAGAATTTTTATTTTAGTTTTGTGTAAAATGTAAGAATAATAATAATAATAATTCGTTTGACTCATTGTATTATAAAAATTACTGTAGCGTAAAAATTAATGGTTGTTGTCTATTTACTAGTATAAAGTCAGAGATAGATCGAAATGCTTTTGAATAACTGATATTTAAAATCAGTGAAATAGAAACCGCAAGAAATTTAAAAATATATGGACATGCTTTCAGAAACATCAAAATAGTCATATAAAAATTTGTTTGATATCAGTGAATCGCCTTTTAGGTTAAATGCCTGTGCATGACATGTTGGCTATGGGTGAATAGGGAATTGTCTAATCCCCCTTTTGTTTTTATAGTTACGTAAGCAAACTTTTTGTTTGATCTAATTCTTTTTATCGATTTCCTGCACATTGTTTTAAAGATTTTAAACAGACGAAAAAATTAACATTTTTATTTCCTATTTTAGTAACGAGAAAACGTCCATCGATACTATAACCTTTTAATAATTGCCGGAATATAGAAAAAAGAAAACATAAATTACCTACGCCTACTTGTTTCTATTACAATGTTCATGGAAACAAATCCATTAATAATGTTTTGCTAAAAACTAATTTTTAAGTACCGGAATTAATCTTTAATCGATCTCTACTAGGAATTTTCTTGGTGACTTCATGAAGTCTTTTATTGGATAAATGTATAAGCAGTTCAGCGATACAAAAAGCACTTTGTGTTGTCAAAAGAGTTGAGTTTTCAAAACTATTTGTTTCAAAGAAAATCTGAAGTGCGTTTCAATGTTATCAATCAATCTCCTATACTACTTGGATCTCTTTTTCCTCATACATAGATTCTTTATAATCTGACCCATATATTTTGTAAAAAGTATCTTTGTAAAGGAAACACTTCCATTAACCCATTTTGTTATTTATTGTATATGACATATTTATTTTTATTGTTGCCGTTATTTCAGAATCTTTTCATTTCTGCTTTCTAACTTGAGAATGTATTTACATTTTTTGTGAGTATTCACATTTCTACGTACTACGTTAGCATTTTTCAGAAATTCAAAGTTGCAACTTCTTCCTTTTTTACATGAATTTACTTCACCATTCAACTGAGGTACCGACAAATGCTTGTTGGAATAATATCATTCGAATTGCAAACATCTCGAATGTGGGTGAGTAGGATATTTGAAGAGATTCACTAGCGAGTTCGATATCGGAAATGTTTTTGAACTGTTTCTAGATTTTTCAGTTTTCGGCAATTGGGCAATTTCATACTGAAATCCAAACATGATAATAGTAGAGTTCTGAAGTCACATACTTGAATAAAAAATCAAAATTATAATTATATTTCCGCTATTGACGATTTCTCAAAGTTTGGGATTATCAAGTTACCTACCAACAAAAACCGTAATGGATTTTGTTAGTAGGACGTTTCTTGTAAAAAGTGTCATTTTGACTTTAAAAAGGACGATGATAAAGGAATTTTATATTGATTAAGCACTTTTAAGTTTTGATCGTCTAGAAGTTGAGGTGGTAATCGTGCTAAGCAGCAAATCAAAAGTCCTAATGTCTCAATTGCTGGAGTGATTTTTCTGCAAGAGATGTCTACAGATCTTTCGATTCTAAGCACAACAAGTACCTGATCCATAAATCAAGTCACAACAAAAAGGGAAAAGACTACCGAACACTCTAACATCTCCTCTACATTGCTGCGATATTTGAATGAAAACAGTGACGATATAGAGAATTTCTCTGTGACTTCTGGGCATCAAGGTACTTTGAAAGAAGTCTTTACGAATGGATGGATAAATTGTGTTTATTCAGGCACCTATTCACTTATAGATCAAATCAAATAAAAGAATCTAAAACAAGCCGATGCGAATTACACATTGTTTTCACCATCTCATATATTGTTATGTTTTCTTCTAATGGCTTAGATGGATCATTTGCTTGAATTACCTGCTCTTGCACTACCGAGATGAAATCGCCAACTTTTTTCTTAAGCACACCTTTCCTTAGCAATCTTCCAGGTCTTTGTACTGTTGTGCTGTCTCGTCTGAAATGCATTGGGAATATTTACTTATCATGAAATCTCTTTTCAACCTATTTCGTTCATCAGCACTTAGCCCTTGACGTCCACTGCTGGATATAGGCCTCTTGTATATTTCGCCATTGGTTTCGATCTCTTGCTGTACACATCTAATTTGTTTGTGTTCTTTTAATGTCATCGGACGACCTCTACTTCGAAAGGTCTTCTGTCTAGGCCTTCATTCTATAATCCTTTTGGTTCATCTGTCGTCCGTATACCTTGATAGATGTCCAGCACAGTTCCACTTTAGGGTTGCTGTTTTTCTTTACCGCGGTCTTTGTAAGAGTCGAGGTTTCTGACCAATATGTCAAAATGGGCAACACACACTGGCCGAAGACCTTTCTTTTCAAGCACAACGGGATATCTGACTTGAAGACATGACACAATCGTCCAAACGCAGCCCAGGTTAGTCCTACTTGCCTCACGATTGCACACGTTTGGTTGTCTCTTTCTAAATGTATCTCATGACCTAGATACTTATATGAGTACACTTGTTGAAGTAGCGGGTAGATACTCTTCCACGATCCCGATGGAAGATAGATCTACTTCAGGTATGCAACCCTGCCCACGCGAGCCTTGACTCTCCCCGTTCCTACTACCAAACACCCATCAACCTTTTTCTATTTCCTATAATTCCCCCCCTTCCAACACGCATGGGCCAGCGCGATAGGAAAATTGGTCATTATATCCTCGTTTGATGAACCTATTTCGTTACTCTAAGAGAAATTGCTTTTTACAAGCCTTCTTGCAGGGAGTAAGCACTTAAACTTTCGATGTGATGTTAATTATCAACATTTAAGAAAAATAAACAAAAACGAAATTTAATATCGTTTAATGTAATCGATTCCCTTCACTGGTGGTACTAAAAAAATAGACTTCAGAAAACAGAAAAATTTATTATAAAAGAGTTATATAGTTATGAATATTCTTTACTTGCCTTCAATCAAGAAAGTGGCGGAATCGATTTTAAAATCTGATAGATTGTGAACAAAGAATATCCTTAGACATAGCTAAACATCAATAGAATAGAGAGGTCAGGGTCTTTCAAATAACGAAGTTTCATGAAAATTAATCACTTTCCTCATTATTATAACATTGCAACATTGTGAAATAGCAAAATAGAAGTTTAAAAAATTTAACAATATTATTATATTGTTATTATATTATTATAAATTATATTATATTTAGTTAGTCCTCGATGTAATTATTGACTGGTCATGCAACGGTATTATGTGTGATAGCTGATAGAATAGACTAAACCTACAGACTGCTTTTTTATAAACGTCATTATGAGAATAACGGTGACTGCCTGAGTTTCAATTTTTATAATTTTCATTATTTCTTGATTTAAGTTTATTGTAGCTTTCATGTATTTTCTTTAGTTTAGTCAAAAAAAGACTCAAACAAACTCCTTGAATTTCAATCATAAAATAAGTATTTACTAAAAGTGCAATATTTGTATAATATTGTTGAAGTTATGTACTGGTAAATGATGATTGTTAAATATAGGAATTGTCTTTAAAACATAGAAAATAAAGAATTTAACCGACTTACCCTGTATTTAATGGCGTACTTTGTTAACGATTAAATGATTCAAGGTAAAAATGCAAAAATATGAAAAATCAATCTTGTATGTTAAAAAGTAGTTGTCAGTCAACAGTCAAAATCTACATTAACATCGTTATTGAAAAATTCTAGACACGAGAGGACTTTCTTATAGTTTTTAATGAATTGTTTTGCTGACTGTAAAACACATGAACCTTTGAATCCATGCTAAAATTCTGTTAACACTTAGAATCTGAAGTACAGATACACTTAGCAGTTTCGCTCACATCTCCAAGCCGATTTACATCAAGTTTAGGACATTAATAAAGTAGAATCTTTAAATCAGTTGTTGAAATTTCGTAAAATGTATCCGTGCGGAACTGACCCCTTATACTATTTCTCCATCAATTTTGGACTTACCTTGTGTTATCTTGTCACTCACTTATTACTTGTAACAGTAGATTAAAAGAACCAATCATAAAACATTCAGATGCATGAACAAGACAGCTCTATTTAGTTTGGGTATCACAGGTAAAATAAAGTAACACACCAGTATACATACTTAAATAATTAAGAAAAAAGGACATCTCCCATAAGCAAATAATAATTCGAGGAATCTCAACCACATTCTTTTCATCCATTTATGCAAAAGGCTTAATGGCCAGAAAAATATGAGGTTTGGCAAGAAACTATCAACTTATTACAGTTACAGTTATAACAATATCTTCCAGGCTTATATATTTGCTGCTGGTTGGTCGCAAAGTTTTTTCACATTTTGACTACTCCATTAAGACGAAGCAGAAAACTCGAGTTGTTCTCCAATGTGAAGAAACTGCTATGCTAAACTATTTTTAGGAGTTTATTGGTTCAAGTTAGCTTAGCACTATACTGTGTGTCCACATCTCGATGCTCACTATTGGGATCTTGGAAATTTGAGAGATACGAAGTCGGTTAAATTAGAAAAGATTTGTCTATTTTGGAGATCAGTTTACTTATACTTTTGTTTTTCAGAAAAGTTCACGGTTTCCTAGATATTTGCTAAAAACGAAATTATCTTATTTTTTTAAAATGAAATTATCTCAGGAACGAGCAAAGATAGTTAAGAACAGCGAAGAGGGTGTTTATGCCGAGATGACTCATCTGCTGCACTTTTAAGCTTGGAAACCCATTTACACTTAACCACATTTTTGTTTGTCGGTCCATCCACTAACTCTCAAGTTTCATTATCAGCTAGTGCCAACATTTCTTCTTTCATGGCCTGCTTCTATAAATTCTTGTCTGATCTTAAATACACTTCAACACTCTGTGGATCATTTGAATTTACAATGTAAAATGAATAAACCATATCATCGTCCACTTTTGGTCGTCTTTGTCTAAGAGGATATCTTCTTTTTTCCCCTTGTTTTAGTTTGAAATCACTGGACACTATGAATTCCTCAACATAATTTTCAATGCTGGTTGTTTCAATGTCACCTTCTTCAACAGAATTTTCCATTTCTGTACTCGATGGAGTCTCATCGATTTCTTCATTTTTCTGAGAATTTATTTGTATAGCTACTGTTTCAGTATTTTCTACTTCGTCTTGGATTTTCTCTATATCATTATTATTTTCATTATTGACTGTAGACTCGATAAAAATAACATTTCTAGCTGTAATCGTATTCTTAGGATTTTCTAGATTCACAAGGCGCTAGCTTTTTGTGTCTTTAGAATATCCCACCATCACATACTGACAGGATTTCTTATCTAGTTTTTCCTTTTCTGTTCTGGAATGTGCACTTGGGCTCTACTTCCAAAGACCCTTAAATGGGATACATCAACTTTTTCATGTGTCCCAACTTCTTCGGGCACAGCCTCTTTTATGGGTGCAGTTGGGCACCGATTTTTTAAATATATTGCAGTATTAATAGCCTCGGCCCAATATTTCTTGCTTAAACCGGAGTCAAATAACATGCATCTTATTTTTTCCACCAGAATTCGATTAGTACGCTCTGGCACACCATTTTGTTGCGGTGCGTATGGAATCGTAGTTTGATGCCTGATACCACATTTCTTTAAAAAATTTTCAAACTCTTGACTAGTATATTCACCACCATTGTCAGTGTGAAGAACCTTGATGGACTTACCAATCTGATTTTCCACCATTATTTTAAATTCTTGAAATTTTGTTAACAGATAATAGATTTGCAGCTAAATTAGGAACAAACATTAGATTGGTAACTGTCTTTACATGCTTACTACTAAACTATTTAAAATTTATGCTAATGTTACCTGTTCCACTTGACACTATTTTGCTAGAATCTACCACAGCTATATCACTACACTCACTTGCACTAAAATATGACATCCATTCCTTACTTTGGGACGTATGCGATGTTACACCAGAATCTATAATCCAATCCATTGTTGAAGTTGGTCGTCAGCAATGTAGTGTTGTGTGATTTCTTTTGTAAGCTTTTAGTATTTTGCTTTTCTTCCATATTTGGACATGCAGGTTTCTTGTGTCCCTCTTCACCACATAAATAGCACTTAATTTTCTTTTTAAATGGTTTCTTTTTTCTGTTGTCCTTTGAATATAGAGCGGTCTCTTTACTTTTAGCTTCATCTCTCAATTTTCGCCTTGCACTCTCTTCTAACAAGATAACTTTGATATCTTCAGATTTCAGCTTCTCCTTACCATGGGTAATAGTGGTTACCAGAGCTTCATAATCAGAATTAACTCCATTTAGCATCACAAAAGCAATCCATTTATCTTCAACAGCTTCACCAATATCGGCAAGCTTTTGGGCTGTTGATAAGATATCTGTAAGAAATTCTTCCATAGATGTAAATCAATCCTGTTTAGTATCGAACAGTTTTCTTGTTAACGGCTCATGCCTCTGCCTTGGTAGGCATGTCCCATGCTTCTTTAGTACTCTTCGTATTACACACGTGTACATAACATGACGGTTTAATTGTTAGGCATACTTTTGCAAGAGCTCTGTTATCATTTTCAAGGTTTGTTTCGTTTAAAGTTTCATCTACTGCGCACATTTTCATAGCAAACTTCCACGACCCATAATTCGACTGTCCCTCCAACTTCTCAATATTTGGTACGGAAGTGGATACTGTTATAGGTGATGAAATACTTGAAACACTTGTCGTGATCGTCACGATGCACATTTATCACATCAATTTTTAATGCAAAAAGTTTACAATTCGCACAGTTTTTTAATTTACTGGGCCCATAACCTGTTAGGTCGTGATAGCAGTGAGAGTTTGCAATTAAACAACATAATAGAAGTTATTTAAGAGTATATACTTCTAATATATTTTATAAACAAACTCAAATAAAAACAATATCATGACTTATTATCATAACCTAATTTATTTTTGTTATGTATATTGTGTCTCACGTACCTACTGCTACTACCTTACACAACCCAAACATTAGATTATACTATCATAAGTCTTATTACTAACAGTTGTACCTATACCATTCAATGGGGTATCTCTAGAGAATTCTCCGAAGTTTTTGGTTCACATACTATTCTGGTTTTTGTTAGTTAAACGCACACATTTAACTTGATGTACTACAAACTTCACTGTTATCGTTCGTTACATACCTGTTCGTTATTACGAGCCTGTGCTATTATAGATGCATGTGTTCTAAAAGTATTACATTGGACGTAACTTTCTACAGTTTAACGTATTCTGAAGAGAGATTATTGATTGTCAATGTATGTTATGACTTTCCTTTGTTCATTTTACATTTAACAATCAGAATAAGACTAAAAAGTTAAGATTGACCACTACTGTCATTTTTTCTTCTTTTTTTTAAATAAAAGCTTTTATTGTTTTACTTTACTTAAAAATGATTGGGTTATAAATTTTTCTGATCCAATCCATCATAAAAGCCAGCGTTGCGTAAAAATCGATGGTTACTTGTCTGGTTGTCAGTCTGGTTATTACAGAACACCATATTAAGCTGTAAACACATTTTTTATTCATAAAAGAAACTTCTCAGTGTATTAGATGGAAACAATTTCTAAAAATAAAAGATTTCAAGAGTTATTATAATGGAAGATGTCACGAAACTTAAAATGATCTAGAAATTTTATTAATCACAGGTAATTTTGTGTGTTTTCTCAAAAAAAAAAAGGTTGAGTGGTACTTATAATTAAATAAAAATCAGTAAATTAAAATATAAATTAAATTGAATGTGATGGGTTGAAATTTTAAGCGTTATTTTTAGTGTACACACATAGAGTGGCATTTATAAAATGCAGTTGTAATTACTTTGACCCATTCTATCACGTAAAGTACCGTTGCATAAAAAAGTACACGATTGCATTGCAACCTTCTCTGTTAGGTTATTATTTAATAATTAACGTTTTGTGTAATAACTAAAGCAAATGCAAGAATATTTTAAAGATAATTTAGGAAAACGAAAAAGCATTAAATTCGTCTAGAAATATATTATGAAATGCCATGTACTAAGTGAATTCCGCAATAATTTTATTGGCACACATACATTTTATTGATCGGTGTCAAAGACATTTACAGTGGTTTTTAGAACAACTAAATCTTTTAAGGGTTGAAAACCTTATAAATAATTGTTTTAACGTCGTCGATAAAAGTTGCGAGGTCATTACTCTATTGAAATGGAAACGTTAATTACATACAAAAGTGTATTTTTTTATGTAGTACATGAACTTTCTCAGAATCTGTTCTTTAGGTAGGTACACGCAGGACATTAATTTAATTCAAATTCAAATATGGAGACTTAAGATTCTTAGAAATAAACGAAGCTTATATGAAAATTTTAACAAACAAGCTTTCAGAATTTTAAAGCGAATTAAAAAAACAATTGATACAATATATAGTATACAAGACAAGAATGAATGAGAATAGATTAATTGCGATCTAAATGTGTAAGGTATGTAATGTCATTTTAAAGTTTTGCATACTTATCCGAATTTTACGTTGAATTTTGTTTTAAATACATTCATTTAATATAAATTTATCGCTTCGTCTTACTTTTTAATGTTTAGCAAGTTGTTTATATTGCTAACAGATATTTTTCTTTGGAGTTCTGTTGTTAAGAATTAAAATGTGTTCGATAAATGGTTTTAGGCTTCTTTCATTAGCGAAATCCGATACATTATTTTATGACCCGAACGTGCTTTGTGCTGTTTTTTTAAATCTTTGTTATATTTTTCAACTGTATTTCCAAGAAAGAACATGTTCGTAATTTGCTAATTCATGTCTGGCAGAAGATAATTCTACAGTAAAGAAATGATATCCAGTAGTTTTCCATTATCCAATTTATCGTCTGTATTTTGTTTGGAGATATCTTGTGCAAGTGACTTCTCTATTTTACCAAACCGTTCCCTTTGTTGGTACTTTGTGATTTTCTCGAGGAGTCGAAATTTGGACACCGTGGAACGCGAGTGTTCACCGCGCCTTCGCGGGTCCAAGCGGACCCGGTGCTTCTCGCGTTTTGTTTCGATCTTTAAGTGTGGCGCACGGTTAATTTCGACATTTTAGTGGCTGTGAATTTGCTTTGGTTTTCTATTTGGTTTATGGGCATTAATTTGCATTTTGAGTTAATCCTCGAGGGAGGCCTCTTTGAGGATTAAAATATTGACGCATCATTGTGCGGATGAACGTAAAAATTCATATGCTGAAAGGTGTTACCTGTATTTTTACCAGTATGTGGAGATGAACGACAAGCTCATCGTCCCTGTCTTCATTAGAAGGGTCGTGTAAAGAAGTAACCGCGTCGAGCCAGTTATTTGGAAATTATTTAGTCTCACTTTCTCCTTGAGTTTTGGTTTAGTCATTATGAAAATCTCCGTTATGTACCTGGTGTTCTTTGACTCCGCTATCTTCGTCATACTCCCTGGCTGATGGAATCAATATCCCATCTTCAGTGTCCATCGAGAGATCTGGTATTCTCTTCGTTATTGAGAAAATTAAAGTTTTGTGTTTGTGGAAGTTAAGTGTTTAAAAATTTATTGGGGTTGAAACCATGCCTTCTCGTAATTAAATTTAGTGTAAATTCAATTCTTTTGTATTTGGAAAAGTTGCTGGAAACTCAAAGGAGCTCCAAATTTAGAGTAAGGAATAATTGTTTATGTTACATATATTTGTTTGTATTTTTATGTTGTTTTGTTTAAAAGCTTTGAGTATCTAACGTTAATATTTGGTTTATTTTAATGTTAGAAAAGTATCTTTATAGTGTATTCTTTCCGGAAAAATCTAGGGAAAACAATAGGTAGTTTAAATTCTACAGTAATCTTTTGAAGGTTTTCTTTTTGTTTGAAGTAATACAAGTTCATAGGTTCTAAATTTATTAATAGTTTTAAATCATGTTCAATTTTGTTTGTTTAGAGGGGTTTAATACAATAAGTATTTTGCAATTTAATGATTTCTAAACGCATTTATTTGACGGGTCCTTCAGATCTAATTTTTATGTAATAATTGTCATTCTTTTATTTAATGTTTGTAAAGTAATAATTTCTTCAATCAACCATATCATTTTGAATCTTTTTGTGAATGTTTATTTTACTCGATTTCAAAGCATAATAATAAATTCATATAGTTTAACTTTTGTGTTCTTATTTCTAGGAGTTTGTTTTTGTTTTATAAGCTTAATTAGGTGCCGTGATGATGGACCTTGGCTTCTAGCAACCCGCATAATATTTGATTTTGTAAATAAAGCTTTGTTTATAGTTTTGAGAAACGAGAGAGAGGCCGGAGATTTATTAAGTTTATTTTATTTTAAGTTGCGGAACCAACAAAGGTTCCTTGGTAAGTAAAAGAGAATACAATTTAGTCTCCGGGCACGATTTTGAAATGTTTATCTACAGGGTGGTATTTTGGGTGGACCCTATATACAGCGTGTTCGTCGGTGTGGGGACAGGTCGACAAATTACATCGTTTTGTGTGGCACTGTCTCCTGGCGCCCTTTTGGTATCTCTTTTAGGCTTTTTAGCTAAAAGCTAAGTTTTAGGCTCAGGTAAGATCATCAAAGCCTGGGTTATTTACTATTTTGGAACCTACTGAAACGTTCTTTCAGTTGACGGCCACACAATATTTATGTTTTGAATGAGAATAAATATAATATAAGGCAAATTACACCTTGAAAACAATTTTATTAAATATTCAGCCGAACATCCTTAGAAAATCATTAAATAATAAATAGCAAATAAAATATTTGTAAGAATCTCAAGCATATTTCGAAAAGGCTCTTCCCTTTTCAATTTCGAGGTTTCTGCAGACATTATTATCGTCATTGCCGATAGTTAAGAAAGAACGTAAATCAGAGACATTAAAATTTTATAACTTTCCCGAGAATACCATGAACAGTAAAAAAATGCATAAATGTAAAATCATTATGGCTTTTGTTGAGTAAACATGGCTTGTTTTCTTTTTGATATGGACTGTAACAATAAACAATTAAGTTTTTTGCTCAAGGTTGAAGAAGGTGATAAACACGTTTATGTATTTTCTTGATGATATAGAAATTATTTATTTAAAGAAAATAAATGAAATTTTAAAGCAAAACGAATAATTTACATTCAAAAATATAAATAATCAAAAAAAAGCTGTAGAGAAATATTTTTTTTCACTTTCTTTAAAAAAAGTGCAACATTTTTCATTAATTTTCATTTATAAAGGATGCGTTTGTTTCATCGCGATAGAAGCGTGAAAAAAAGTGCCATAACGGTTCATTTTTTCGCGCATTTGAGTGAAAAAAGTATCGTAACGTGTCATTTTTTAACGCAAAATATTTAAACACATAGGAGGCTGCCGTTGTTATGATACACACTGGCATTTGTCAGAAATTAGAACGCATCGATGTGACGCGTCGAGAAAGCTATTATTGAAGTAGGTATATCTTGATTTTTATTACGAACGTGAAAAAAGTTTTGTATGCAATTCGTGAGTAAAGTTATTTTTTTCACTTGGCGGATTTGCGCACTCGCCTACGGCTCGTGCGGCAAACTGTCCTTCTCGTGAAAAAAAATACACTTTACTCACTTGTTGCATAAATAACTATTGTTTCATTTAGGAAAAAAACTGTTGGTTTTAACCGTAACGTTTCCAAGTTCCCTGAGATCAAGATGCCTGCACAGCCTCAAACGAAGATTAAAGGCGTCTGAGAATTGATCACTAATCTGGCTGTCAGTTGTGCAAAATTATTCTTTTGTTTAAGCAGATGATAAGTACCCTATTAGGTAAATTACTTAAGATTGGTGAATTGTAATAGGCTGAACTTTTCTCAATTGATCAAAGAGTATTAGGATCTCAAAAAAATTCTGAGCAAGGTTTCACGTTTTGCAGTATTGAAAAGAAGCCGTTAAACCAACAATAAAAGAAGAGAAAAAAAGTATAAATACCATCAACTATGACGTCATTAAATAAATGCGTTGCCAACAAAAGAACAAAAATAATGATATACATGTACTGAAATAATTAAAGCACAACACTTTTCCTTATCACTATTATTAAACTAAAATGTAGCAAATTTACAAAACAAACAAATTATTGAACTTTACAGTAAGTAACTAACACATGATGTCTGCTACGTTATCTTCTGTGGACACTTGCTTAACATATATTTCCTCATCCAAAGCACTTTATTTTGTGCCAATTCAGGGTTACAGTATTGTCAACTTGTAGAACGGAATATCCTTTCTGACATATCTTGATTGAGCCATCATTAAAACGTTCAATTTCCATACCTAGATTTCACTTTAGTTCCTGTATAAAGATGTTGACTTCCTCCTCGTCATCAGCCATTATCATTCTATCATCTACGATTAGAGTTACAATAACCTTTTTACATTTTTTGACTAATGTATAGGCAAGGATCTGCCTAACTAGGCCTAAATCCCATTGATGAAAGGGAAATACCAAACCTCCTTTCTCCAACACCTAGGACCTTGCTTGAGTCCGTATAAACTCCGTTTTAAGTTGCAAACTTGGTCGGTGTTATTTTCGTTTCCCTCTGATTGCTGCATGTATATAACTTCTTTTAGTTTTCCATATAAGAAAGTCGTTGATACATCAAACTGGATTAAATGCATGTTTTTACTTGCAGCGATACTTAACATTGACGGAATAGTACTTAACTTCGCTACTGGATTAAAAGTGTCCGTGTAGTTTGCTCCATAACGCTGGCTGAATCCTTTTACGACAAGCCTTAAGTGACTTCATTTCATTACCCATAGCCTGTTTCCATTGAAACCTATGCCTTCTATTGACAGCTTCCTTATAAGATTTAGGAATTTCTTCATTAGTTATAATTCCTTTACTAAACGTGATATAATCATTCAAGTGAAATGGTGTCCTTAATGCTGACCGATCTCTTAAATTCCAAGGAGAGTCCTGTCCCTTATCTGATTCTTCAAGGTCAGAATCACCCAAAAAAATCTTCATCTGTAGATGAATTTTCATTAGGTGACTCCTCCCAGTCAGACTCAGTAGGATCTTCACTGTTAGGAGAATCTGGACTTTTTAATTCTTCTAACTTTTCCTCATTCTGAAGTATGTCTCTCAGTGGCAATTTCACGTGCTGGATCTTTTTTGAAAAACTACGTCTCCTTATTTTCTTCTTTAACCCAAATTCTGTAGCGTTTGTCACCACCATACCCTATGAGATAACATTTTATGGTCTTCTTATCCAGTTTCGTACGTCTTCCTGCAGCGATATAAGAATAGCAAAAAATCCAATAACTTTCAAGTGTTTAATTCCAGGTTTCTGGCCTATCCCCAACTCATGAAGGCTTACACCTTTACAGAAGATTTACCAGTCCAATTTATTATGTACAAGGATGTAGCAACAAGTTCCGCCTACATTGCATCTGGAAAATTAATTTCTTCATTAAAATACTTAAATGTTCTAACCATCTCACCAACTGTGCGATTTTTGCGCCCACTGCTGCCATTTTGTTAGGGGGTGTACGGAGCCGTTAATCCCTGACCTTTTGATTGTCAAATTCGCCACCATTATCAGACAAAAACTTTCTAATTGGATGTCCTAAAGTTTTTGTATGTTGCAGCACCTTTCTTAACTTATCTTTTACGTCTGACTTTTTTCTCATGAGATAATCATAGTGAAACTTGGTATAACTATCTTTAAATATCATTAAGTATTTCTTGTTTGTGAAAAAATCCAGCAAAATGACCGCGTACGTCTGCTGACAATAATTCACCAGGTGCTGCAGCGGGCCTCCTGATTTTTCTTAGGCTTACGGTTGAAATTGCTTGTATCGGCTCCGTGGCCGATTTAGCCGATATACCAATATGTATATCGGTATCGGTCGATCTCTACCGTGATGTATCTCTCCGAAAATATACAATTCTGAAGAGTTTTGTCTTTTTAATTTTCTCGGATAGTATCATCTGTCAAAATGATGCTTGATATTTAAGACACCTACAGATCTATATTAGTCCACAGATTGCTAGGTGTTCTAATAAATACTAGAATTTTTTGTTTTTGGTGGTTTAGAGACAAGCCTGTATTTTTGCTAGCTTGTTTGAAAGTCGCCATGAGCAGTTTCTCAGCTTTTCTCGGGGTTGTTTATTCTTATTGTCTAGTATCTGACGATCCTTGTTTATGTAGGTTGGCCCAGGTAGAATTCCTCCATGGGTCAAGAATAGCTAAGTACAGCTCTTCTTAAAACTTACCATTTCCTTATATGTGCCAAATCTTTCCATTAACAATCATCCGACGAAAATATGAATTTTGAGAAATGGACTTTCTTAAAACTTATTATTCTTCACTACTAAAGTTGTTAGTGATCTATGTATTGGATATTTAAATAGCCTTATGTCGTAGCATATTATTATTAAACTACTTTGCTCAGACTCAATAAAATCAATAAAAGGATGAAACGGGCAGAAGAAAATAAGCAGTCGTGAGACTATATTTTCGTTAGTTCTGTAGAAATGAAAAAGATACTAAAGACCAGGCTGCAATTTTCAAAACATTTCGCGAATTCTTTCGAGTTTAGAAATACTGGTCGTAAGGGTTTGTAGTTGCTGTTGCTTCTTTCCAGCTCATTTATTTTTGCGTCTTCAGTCTGTGCTTGTTGATGCTCTTACAATATTTTTAGAGCACTATGTTGCACAGTAGATGTGACAAAATTTATCTTGGGTGGCTCCTTCTGTTTATATCGATTCGCATGGTGTCTCTATTCTCTTTACACACAGTTTCTTCTCCAGGAATCCAGTTATGGACTTGTTGACAATAGACATCAACACAGTGAAGAAAACCTGTGGTATCGCAGATAAAGCGAACACTATGTACCTAACAGCAATTTAAGTCACTTCATTAATAAATTCGCAGGCCTACTAAGTCGATGTCCAGCGAGTTTACGTGCAATAAGTCGTGGATCTAATTCTTAAGTTGGTCGCCGCGTCTTAAAACGCAGATCCTACGACCAAACACCCTAGGAAATTTATAAACATAAAGCTAATTATTATCGCCTTCGCACTGTCCTGACTATCTCAAAATGAGATCAGTGGCAATATATTAACTCAAATAATTATAGTTATAAAGAAACACAAAAATTTGGGCGCCTTTTCTCAAAACCTTATAAAACTTTAACCTTCACAAAATTTGTTACATCTAAATTATTTCGTAATATTGAATGAGATAAACTTTACATGATTAAAAAAATTTTATTAAATACACAAAACTATAATTAGAGAAAATTATTTTTAAACAAAATACAGTTTTCTGTCTTTGATTTTTATTTTTACTAAACAACCCCAACAAAAAAACCCCTGAGAATTATACAGAAACAAAATGGTTAATTGTAATTTTTATAAGAATTTAAAAAAGGTGAAGTAAATTTTTATATCAAATATCATTATCAAGCCTGTCCACTCGAATAGCTTATCGACAAAACTAAGGTAAAAGAGTTAACAAATTCTTCAAAATAAAAATTGATGAACTATGAAAAATATAATGAAAGTCAATTATAATCTTTATGAGACAAAGTTTGAATAAAAAATATTTAATGACTTCTGTAACTAAGAAACATTTGGAGCAGAAAATCTTTAAGTTCAAAAAAAAATCTTTAATAGAGCCACGACAAAAAAACTTAACTCAGTTCGGATACATAAATTGAAAAAATATTTTTTTATACTGTCAACTTCATGATGCATCCGGCCGGAATTCTTATGAAGGTGAACCCTAAGAAAAACCAAAAATATTCTACACAAACAAATATATGCAATTCAGATCCGAGATTGAGTAAAATATTTTAATCAAAAATGAATTTCTCCAAATGTGTACTCAAATATTAACATAAAAATTAAGATCTGTAGTTAGATTTATTACGAGGGATAAGCCAGAGTTATATCTTATTAATTCTCTTTTTTTTTAATTACAAAGTTTCACAAATTCCCAGATGGACTTTAAGGCGAAAAAAATCTTTTCTTCCAATTTTTTAAATGATTAATTTTTAAACACGGAACTATTTATAGTGAAAGTACGAGATTTGAAGGTGGGATAGAGCGCTAATTCCTTCCCAGGAACCAGAAAGAAGCGTACATCTCAAATCCGGAAGAGCTGCTGTATCGGAACGACCAGTTGACCAATTTAAACCTCTATAAAAGAGGACGACTCCTGGATGATATTCCGGGATAAAAAAAACTGTAGACCAAGAACATTGATCAGCAATGATGGAAACAGGGATGCAACAAGATTAGGAAACTTACCCCTAATTAGGGTTTTTCGCACTCACTCGAAATTAAATTCGAAAGAAACAAAACTGAACGCGCATCACAAACGCTGATCACTTTGCGTCTGTCGGAAGCTGATCCCTCCGTTCCTCACGAGTCAAATCCACCGGTTTATGGGATAAACGCAGGAAGAAAATTAAATTTCTAGACAAAGATAAATTCTACCTAGGGCTTCAATTAAAGAAATCTGATTAGAAGAAGTAATGAGAAATTTAATAAAAAAACCCGCAGAAAACCGTGACATAACCCTCACGCGGATATAAAAAAATCAGCATCCATATCCGGAAGAACATCTAATCACAAACTTTATATCAGAAATTCTAGAATATAACACCCCTAACGGGAAAGCTATAATAATTTCCACTGCGAAGAATTAAATGCAATATTAGAAATAATTATACCCAGCGTTTTACTATCAGAATTAAATTAATCAACAAGGAAAAATTTTTAACTCGAGCTGAAATAGTAAGTGAACGGAAATTAACGGGAAATTTAGCACCCGCGACTCAAAGTTAAAAAAAAACCCATAATGGATAAAGTGACTGTTACATCTTTAAGTATCTTTATTACATTTCTTTTAATTTTGTTATTTGATATGGCCCCATGGGCTACGGAATGAGCACAAAGGTGTTTGTGTCGATTCTGTAATTAAATGGCAAATCTGTTAAGTGTGCTTTTGCTTAGCTTAGCAATTTACATGTACTAAGCAATTTTTGTGAAAGTTTTCAACATTCATCTTTAAAACTTTGAAACTTAGAATTTTAAAGTTGCTTTTTTGATCTTGGTGCGATTATGTTGTTTAGCAAATGCTTGCTGTTCTTTGCGCTTCTTTTTTAGCTTTCTTTCTTGCCACAAATGTTCTGAATGCTTTTTAATACTCAGCACTACTTGGTCTTAAGGCAAGTTGTAAGCTTTGTAAAGCTGCATCCACACTATACCGATTGGCATGATCGGCATTGTCGTTTAGTAAAACCAATTGATACTTGTTGACAATTTTTCGTATGAGCTATGATTATACATCGCAAGGTACGGATTCCCGAAAATGTATTATGAGAAGGAAAACGTCCCTACTCAGGCTCATCTACAGTGTGTTGTCTGGTTTGGCTTCTTTTGTTGAATTCGGCCTTGCCGATCAGCATAGTGTGGCTGCACCTTAAAGCATTAAAGTTGTAAACCCTATTGTTTAACGAAATCTCAAGAAATTACAACAATCTATGCACGTGTCCATATCAGCCAAGCGTTGGATTAAGTAGGTATACTTATTTTTCCGTTTTCAATTTTCTTTTTCGGAAAAATCATTTTATTGCCTATTTACCAGACAAGAAACGATCAGCTACTAAAGAATTATTTATTCCTTGTATTGATGGTATTTCTATCCTAGGCCTCCATAATAACTACCATAATAGTTAAAATTCCAATTCACAGGATGAATGTATCAAGATAAAATTCAGGTGAACCTTGTGTACTAAATGCAAGAAAAGAAATGTATAAAAAGATCTTTATTTGTACAGATTTATCATACTTTTTGGAGTTTTCAAAAACTGGAACAAGCCGAAAAACTTCCATTATTAAACGTAATTTATCACATTCAGCAAACATAATGAAAAACGCAAACGTAGATGATAATCTTGAAAAATACATACCTACCAGAATATAATGAAAGCTCCGAGTAAAACGGCATAAAGGAGAACGAACGAATAAAATGTAATCTGCCCACATTATAATACCGCTTCTGATGATCGTTACGATACACATGTGGATGTGTTACAACTGAAACGTCATCTTCACTCTTCCGTGCATTCAACTTCCATCGTAAGGTTATAATTCGTGCAACATTAATTACAAGGATAAAACAATTAGCTTGGTTATGTACTTTTACCTTTGTTTCGTTTTAAAATATCTTTAATTTTTTGTAGGAGGTCAAATACTTTTCTAAACTAAAAACTATTTCTGATGAAAGTTCCAGTTTCATTATAGTTAATAGTAGTGGATTTTTTGTTGAGTCCGCGTATAGATGGACTCTTTATAGGTCACTACGTGTCCAAATATTACGTTGAACGTTCTATTTCTTATAAGCTATAAATAAAATGAACTGTTGCATTTTAGATGTGGCAGATCGGTTTTAGCAACATCGGAAGAAGTCACTTCAATTAGAAATCTCGTTCTTAAGCAATCTTTAAAATTTAAAGACGAGATAAATTTTAAATAATTATCGAATTCCTTGCCTTTCCAGTCCGTCCCTGAATTGATCCAATTAAATTGGTGCTTATAAATGAATGAACTTTAAATTGCAATTAATATTTAAAGATAGACAACACACGTGGCATGGGTAATGTCTTTATTAAAATGAATAGACGCAAATAGAGATACAGTAATTTATTAACCAGAGGCGTTCGTGAAGATCATTAACCTTCTAATGAATTTTAATTATATGGTGTTAATAAATCTGTTGTTTTCTTTGCAACTAAGGTTAATTAAAAGCTACAATTAAATATTATACATAATTCATGTCAGTATAAAAAGATAAAATTAATGATTCTTATGTTCTTAATTGATCAACTGCTAAGTTTACCATTGAACATTATGTGGTGTTCAAAATGTAGCGACTTTTGAGTTTTTCACCCTTCAATGAAATTTTAGAGGTTCTACTATCCTGATATTCCTCTTACAAGTCATTCTGTACGTCATCTTCCAGAAACAATATATCTTCCCTATTATGTCCAACTTTACATATTCTTTTTTCTTTTCTCGTCTATGTTTCCATTTTTATTTTTCTACTCCCCGTTTCTGTTTTGGGATTGTATTTTACTTTCTTAAGTATTTCTAGTAAGTACCATGAACTTTCTTCTCTATGTTTTTCTTCTAGGAAGAATTGGTACTCAGCAGCTTTTCCTCTATTCTACATACCATTGCACGTCTTATGTAGAAAATAATTTAGACAAAATGCAAATTCGACAGATAAAGGAATTTACTGGAAACATCTTTAGGACAGTTAAGATTGCATTCGATCACTTCAATTTTGTTATCCTGGTTTTTTCCCAATTTTTTGTTTACTCTTGTTTTTGTAAAGAAAGTGTATTTTTCATAGCAAAAGATGGTGGACTTACTCTGAGTCTATCATGATCTCTTACCTTTTGCTGCAAAACTACAGAAATGCCTACTTCCTTTGAAAACCACGTTTCTTACACAACTCTTGTCTTTATAAGTACGGCTTGGTACATTGATTATAGCGGTTTGCTTACGTCGTAAGGAAAGGGTGGAAGATCAACAACCACCAAACCCTCCATCTATTCTAATATAGTTAAATAGGGTCTATAGCGTTTGGGCGGCGCCCAAGTGACCCCGCGTCCAAATGACCGCGCTCAAACTTGCTGGCCTCAGTTAAGTATTATATTTACAGTCTCTAGGCAATAAATTAGAATAAATAATGTTTGGCAAAAGAGATTTCGTCACCTTTCCGCGACAAACAAGAGATCATCTTTGATTTAACCTCGAAGCATTTCTTCGTGATTTTCAAAAAAAAAACAGCTCAAGTCCTGAAAAGTCGAGAACAAGACTTCTGAAAAGGGACATAACTTTGAAGATTTGTACTAAATCTTGAACCTTATCTTATAAGATGTCTACCAACTCAAGCGAATAAAGAATATTTGATTGTGTATTAGAGGCCTGCAGACGCCGAGTTTTTAAGTCTACATCTAGTCAGTTGAACCGTTCGAGCCTGTTGGGCCGTTAGGGTCTATCTAGCTGTTCCGGTTTCTCGACTTGTCGGCCCTATCGGGCCAACTGGGACTCTCGAGCCTGTCAAGACGGTTGGGCCGACGATTTTTGAACTGCACCAAACCGAGATTTTTTTCGTACTGATTCGGTCAGACTATTTTCGTACTGAACCGCATCACAGGGTTGTCTTATTGACTCGGACACACATTATTATTGTACTGCACCAAACGGAGAATTTTCACACTGCAACGATCCGAGATCTTTTTTTACACTGACTCAGACAGACGTGATTCTTTGTACTGACCCAGACAAGCATTATTTTCATACTGAACCGAAGAGGAGGATTTTCGTACTGCACTGTAGCACGGGTTTCTTGATTTTAAAAATGCATCGGGCTTTTCGGGCCTACATCCCATCAATCATGTCGATCCTGTCGGACCGTTTGGCCCTGTCGGGTCGGTCGATCTTCTTCATACTGACTTGGATGAACTATTTTCCTACTGAACCGCACCGTAGGATTGTCGTACTGACTCGGACAGACGTGATCTTCGTATTGATCCATACAAGCATTATTTTCATACTGAACCGAAGAGAAGGATTTTTGTATTGTACCGTAGGACGAAATTCTTGATTGGGTCTTTGCGTGGTCCGGTCCAAAGCTGGGGTGTAAGTCAGGCCGGGCCTCAGTTTAAAAATTTAACGAGGTTTTTGTTCTTGTCGAGCCGTTTGGGCTTGTCAGGTTTGTCGAGCTGGTAGAACCCGTCGGGTCGTTAGAGTCTGTTCGGGTCTCTCGGGCCTGTCGAACTTTCTGAGCCGCGTTAAGTTTATCTCCAGTTGGGCGAGGTCGGACCGGGTCTGGAAATCTTGGCCCGTGCAGAGTTCGTTTGTGTATTTCTTCTTTTTCTTTAGATTGTGCTGTTGCAGAATCATTGGCCAGTTTATTATAGTACAAGGTTTTATTGATGTTTTTCTTCCGTAACTGTCTTTTCTTTTTTGCTTCTATAAAGGCAACTGTATATGTATTTATAACATTCTATGTTTTCAAATATTTCATTTGTCTATTTTATTTTCTCCCCATTGCACTTTTTATGTTTTAATTCCCTGAGCACCCTTCATGATGATTTTTGTCGTTGATTACATCTATCCGGTTTCGAAGCTTTGTGCAAAAATTCTGACTTAATTCGTACCAAGAGATTCGATATTGAAAAGTTAGATAATTTTGATCGGGAAAGTAAAGCTTTTCTGTTAAGCTTTGCGTTTGTGTAATTTCCAGATACTTTCCATCCTGTTTATTACTATAGGCTCGATTGCAGGTTTTGGACGACTTCATATTTTCAACTTGGTATTACTTTTGTTTTTTGTTTACATAGTCTACCTAGCGTTCAACAAGTAAAAGTTAGGTTCATCAAAACAAAAATCTCGAAGAGCGAACCGCATTGTGAACAATGAGAAGAATTATATCTAAATGATCTAGGGATTCTTAATGTGAGAAATTTTTATTTGTTTTACGGAAAGAAGCCGCAAAACAGTACTAGAGATAGAAGGAAACCAGGAAAAAAAATGACGAGAAAATGAATTGCACCTAAGATGCAAGATTCGTTTTTCATCAAAGTTTTGCTTTCCTTAGAAAGAATTTTGAACTCCCTCCCTTAATAGGAGTAATGAAGACAGACGACAGTTTAATTTAAAATGCAATATAGTACTTGTTTATTGTTTAGCTGTTAATGGAGCAATTTTTGAAAATTTGCTGTAAATACAGAAATCTATAACTTCTTCCCTTTTACTGTTTTGTAACAGATATGCATGAATAAGTAATGTTGCAATTTATCTGGAGGACATTTTTACAGTTAAGTAATGAAGTTTGTATCCGCATAAAATAATAATACATCATAAAACACAATGCATTGTTGTCTTAGTAGGCAAGGCAATTTAACTCATCATAAACATAGCATCTTGGGTGAAATTCACTGTATACTTGATAAAACAATGTCAAATATGACATCAAGGGTCTCTAGTCTGATCTTATAATATGTTAGCATATTAAGTGCTTTGAATTCTTGGAGCGTTCATTTTGTTCTCGTGACCTAATTCCTCTCGACTCCTGCCTATTTCCAAAGCTCAAGGAGAACCTAGAACGCAAAGTTAGAAAACTAATTAATTTTTTGTTAGTTTAAGTTTCCTGTAAAGCCTCATCGAAATAATCTGCAAATACCTAATTTAGAAAATTACATTATGATTTTAAACCAACCTAATTTTATATTCTAAAACGGCATCGCAACTTTTATTATATCTTAATTGAATCTCTATAAACTTGATATTTACAACACTTGCTGTGTATAGATCTCGAGACCTTCCCAAGATCAAGATCAAGCATTACAGTTCAATTCCATTTGGACAATTTTATAGTTGTATTTGAAACTGTTTCTTCCACTACATAAATGAAATAGATATCAAATTTGATACCAGCTTCACAAGAGAATTTTTCTCTTGGCGGTACGTGTGTAGATGTGGATAGAGTTTCTGTTACTCCGCGTTGTTCCTCTGTTTGAAAATTGTACTTGTTTTAATTCCCTTGTCTTAAAACAAAAAAGTTTTATTTTTAATTATCGTTGGGCTTTTATTTATCTTTTGTTTTTGTTTTATCTTTAGAATCTCTTTTCTATTACTCCTTGTTTAACTATCTTTAACTTAGCTATAACTTTGTTGAGATTTCTTTATTGTTAGACGCGTACGAAATAAAACAGGTAAGTTTATTTAAAAGCGGTGGCTCGGAATAAGTGATGATGATGATGACCTGATGAATCTTTGTGATTCTTGAAGAGATGCTGTCGAACTCGACGAGCTCAACTTTGGTAATTCTAATTGATTGGCTCAGAAACTTACTAGTCCGGTGAGTTGATTGAACTCACTGTAGCAATACTGGCTGATCCTTAGTGATTGCTGCTGGACCTGCTAAGAACCTGGAAGTCTGAAGTGGCCCTATACAGCTTTCATTTCAGTGGAGTGGGATAGCAAATCAGCCAATGAAATCTTCCATTTGGTAACATTATATTCCTTGCTGCATCATGGTCATTCTGGCTCTTTCAGGATAGCTTGTTTTCCTATTTGTGTAGAAGTTTCATTTACTTTCCACCTGAGTGTGTTTGTTGTACCAGGATATTTTCTGTCTTGCTCTTACTCTTTTTTCTTCTCTATTCTCTTGATTTCAAATGCAGATGATGTTTGATCTTAATTATTGCTTAGTGCTTCTGTTCTAATTTTCTTACCATCACACATCTTGTCGGTTCTAACGCGAATTGCGGCATAAATTGTTACCCGTTCTAGTACACGTTAGTTTTTTAGATAAATTAGGTAATGATAGTGAGGAACTTGCTTGTGATTGTATACATTCTTGGTTCTCTTCTGCTCTGGTATTGTAATTAGTAATTTTCTTCAGTTGCTTATTTCTAGTAGGGTTCTAGGCTATGGCCACCATATTTTTATGGATCAGGAAGATTGATTTGTCGAATTTGATTTCTTTATTGTATAGAATGTGACTAAAAGTTTTGCAACTTCCATTCAATATCTGGAAACTCCAGTCTACAACTGTTTACAGTCGGAACCACAAATCGCATATATTTTGACCAAACTGCTAAACGAGCTGCTTTACATGAAATGGGTACAGATCAGTATTTCTCAGTTTTTATGGATTTGTGGATTCACAAACAGAATCTTACAGACTACATGAGAATTAAGCAGTTGAGGCCTGAGACTTTCTTGATATCTTCTTAAATAAAGTTTTACTATTAGTTTTAAATACTATATGAAAGAATCAAGTGCTACTGAACTTCAGATCACAATATTGAGAAGGGCAAAACAGAATTACTAGAGATAAACAAACTGCAAAGTTGTTTTACATGTGGTTTTTACTTAGTTCAGTGAAATCTAAATTTTGCGTCATTTAATTCCGTGTTATTTGTTCATCTTCAGTGTCTGTAACTTATCTTAAGCAGAGAACTTTGGTGTGTGATGAAGTTTGGCCCTTCTAGTAAAATTTCAAACATTACGCTTTAAATTGGAAAAAAAACTTGCACCGATTGTCAACCAATCTCTTATCGAAGAAACTAGCTCCAAATCAATCACAGTTTTCATTAACCCTTTTGTTTTCGACGCGATGGTTATTGAAACTGCGACAAGAGCGTGTTAACCAATACGACTGTGATTTACAGATTGAATCTAAATAGAAATGTCAACCTGTAACGATCTTGAACCTTTTTAGGTGGCTGAGACTGTTTAGGCCGCCCATATTCTTCCTTAAGTTAACTTAAGTCTTTTTTTTCTTATTATCAAGTTCGACGCAGTATTGCCTTTGCCCTGGATTAGAATTTTCGAAATACCAAGAAGTATTGACAAAACACTTGCGCGTATACAGTGTGTCCACATTTCGATGCTCACTATTGGGATCTCAGAAACTGTAAGAGATACGAAATCGGTTAAATTAGATAAGTTTTGGCTATTTTGGAGATCAGTTTACTTATGCTTTTGTTTTTTCAAAAAAGTTTACGGCTTACTAGATATTTGCTAAAAACGAAATTTTCTTATTCTTTTTAAAGTGGAATATCTCAGGAACGAGCAAAGATAGAAAAGAACAGCAAAGAGGATGTTTTAGAGAATTTACTCCGAAACACAAAAAAATTATTTTCGCAATTGTTTTTTGCTTTATTTCGGTTAAACGTAAATCCAAATTTTTTCTAATGGAAAACCTACTAGATTTCCATATTACTGAACTACACGCCTTAAATGTGATACATGGTTTGACATTGCTATTCTTTTGTTTTACCGAGTTATGAAGTGAAAATTATTTTTCATCATAGTATGCTATGACATCTAATACACAAAGTCGTGGAGTTTTATTAAAGAAATTCATTTGTTATGCAAAAATTGCTAAAACAAAATAAATATGCTTTTATGGGGCATTAGATGCTTATTTGGTGCTATCTGTGAATGCTCAGTAAAGTATCTTAAAAGCGTCTTTTGTTTTGTTTTAGCAATTGTTACATAACAAATGTAATTTATCTGACAAAAACCATTGATTTTCATATGTTTAAAGCCATGGCACACTAAGTGGGAAATGCTTTTTATTTAAAAAAAAATAAGATAATTTTGTTTTTTCGCAAATATCTATTAAGCCGTGAATTTTTTTTGAAAAAAACAACTGATCTCCAAAATAGCCAAATTTTTTCTAATTTAACCGACTTCGTATCTCTTACCATTTCTGAAATCCCAATAGTGAGCATCGAAATGTGGACACACTGTAGATGGGTTTCACGTGCCAAATCCTTGGGTTTGAGTATTGATTAGACTGGAGTATTTTAGGTTTTGAACTTACGCCAGTGTTGGGTTTTTTGTATATCTTTGGAGTGACAAGCTCCAGACTAATAACACTTCTTAAATTGTAGCAAAAATGTTATTTCGATAGAGCACACAGCATCTTTTATTGATAAGTATTTCAAGTATATGTTACGTATTCTCGTATAAAACGGTACCTACACTAGTATTGTTTACTTAATTTGCCGCGACTACTACTATCAGTTCCGTTATCGTCTAAATGCACAACTTGTATTTGCTTTTTGTTATCCTCTAAAAATTGTATTTGTAATATCTGATTAAGTTTTTTTCTTTCTTTTTTATTATTTTATGGTTTTCAAATACGTGACCTGAGATTTAATTTTTGGAATGAAATAAGGTAAGTACAGTCAAGATATGTCTTGAATACTTATACGATCAAAGTAAGAGTCACGCCGTTTATGAAAATAGTAAAGACAAAAACTTTGCTATTTTCAAACTTCTTTAAATCAATAAGGAGCAATATACAGGGCTTATTAGGGTAAATCATAATATTTAAAAATTCTCCAGATAGTCAAAAATATTTCCATTAATTTTTGTGTACCTAATCACTAATCAGTAATGAAGCAAGTAAACAAACAAATTTCTTTGTAACTAATTTTATCAGATTTAACGATTAATTCAGGAATGTATAAATCGGTATGTTATCTTAGTCCTTATCTGCATTTGAATTTCATTTTGTTATCAAAACTTGAATTATTTTTATCGTTCAAGTACTATATTTTAGGAAATTTGATGTAAAGGTTACTCATTTGGCAACATGAAATTAATAAACAGTAAAACTACCACTTTATGGTGAAATTGAAGAAAGGTCACAAAATGAAATTTACATCGCTAACATGTAATAACAATAGTAATCATTTCAGCCGATTGGTTATTTATTTAGTAATCTATAAATATATAAAGATCTCATAAAAAATTTTATAAATAAAAGTTTTAGTATTTTCTTCGCATTTTATTACTCTATAACTTTATTATGTTCCATAAATAATTGCTAACTGATTACCCGATAAAATACAAAAGACTTCTGAATGGAATGCATTGTTTATAAAATGATTATTATTAGACGGGATGGTTATATTTTGATAATTCTATGTATGTAATGTAGTATGTATGTATACTAAATAGTGAATCAAAAATACAATTTGTATCTCTTTAAGAAAGAAAAGATGTTACTGCAAGTATTCAAAATAAAAGCAAACTAAAATAGAATTATCATTATTTACGAATTCCTGATTTGGTTCGATTCGATTTGATAATAAAAGATTAAATGAATAAACCTTTTTGGATTGCCACATCATAATTATTATTATGCAGAAATACTATAAGTCATAGTTGCTGTAATAAATATGAAAATTTAAACTTATTCAGTCTCCTATACAGATTTTACACAAACGAACATTTTGAAAATGACTATGTAACTGTAAATTAAGGTAACTAAAGAGCACGTAAAACCAAGTCTCTTCTTACAATCAATTCGATTATATTCGCCTGTCAGAAAGTTGCACTACAACTAGTTTTGGACCACCTGAAGCTTTAAGATAATAATAGAAACCAAAAATATTCTTAGGTACTTCCTGTTTTAAAAGTATTTGATAGTAGACGCTGAAAACTTTGAGTAGATTATAATCCAATTAAGATTCTAGATGACTCTTTTCAAGTTTAATTAGGCAGTAAATCGTACTTTTTACAAAATCGGATGTGTAAAACACCGAAGCAGTCATGGAGTAAATCTGAGGCTGTAAACAAGACAAAAAGAAAATTTTATGTAAATCTCAGCCTCATGCAACTTAAATTACGTGAGGCTGTTGAAGTCTTGTAGCTCTGAGCACGCAGTCAAATCACTGGTGTTTGAAAGCACAATGTAATAAATAGAAATTGGAAAATATGCAAGAAAATTCAAAATATGCGCATATGTATGCACTGATCTTTTATAAAATATGCAGACGAAATAAGGATTGTAACGTAACTTTGCATTACATAGTTAATCTAGTTTAACTATAAGACGCTATTGGTCTTATGCCGGCTAAACTAAGTGGAAGGCCTTGAGCGGGAATAAGGAAGTCATACATACAATAAAACACCAAAAAGACATTTAATACATACGTATATTGAAGGAAAGGGAACAAAATCAGTTTAAAAATGTGCGTCAATGTTTTTCTTAAAAAAGAAACAAAAACAATCACAAGATACCACGAAGATCCTGCCCCCCAGAAGTTACAGCGTTGTATTTAGAGACGGGATGAATCTGTAACAAACTACGTGAAAAAAACTCCTCTTAACCCACGCAACTAGTTGTTAAGATATCATACCCACAGGCACCTCATTCTTCATGAATCGACCAAAAGCTTCCATTCGGAACGAAGATAAAATTTCCAAGCCAGATAGGTTTGCTTAGCCTTTCACGGCGACTCAAAAAAATTTTCCTGGTGTGTGAGGAAAATTTCGATAAAACAAAACTCCAAATTCACATTGTGTGGTAACAATCTAAAGAAAAAAACAAAAGTCTCCCATGAGACCAAAAAAAGCAAAACAAGTCTACTTACCCTGGCTTGATAGAGGCTTGTCACAAACTTAGAAATTTTAACATAATCAGAGAAACCGCCTAGAAGAAGTCTTCCGCCCTACTAAAGTTTTCCCAGCTCGAAGAGAATCTAAGACCTGCCTCGTGGCAAACTCGAGCCAATCAAAAATCCCGGATTTTAAAAGTTAAAATATTTAAATAAACAACATAAGACTTGGAGATGAAAATTCTGATAAACAACAATATGATTAAGCAGTAATATTAAGGTAACAATCGATAAGATCTCACATCCCACGAGGACATAATTGTAAATTACAATTTAAAGTTAATAAGCATACAAATGAGCTGGTATAGAAATGTCAACTTTAATTCATTTTGACCAAAAACCAAACCAAAAACAAAAGATGAAGCACACATGGGCTACCTTTAGAAAAATGAACAAGTAAGTTTTAACCTCTATCAAATTACAACTGAACACTTATCCTAATCTCATATACAAAACGTGAGGAAAGTGGAAAAATAATAATTAAAGAAGAAATCTAAATTACAATTACTAAGTTGTAATAAGAAAAACCAACCCTTATGAAATTGATAATTAGATCTATACTGAAGTAAAGGCCAAAGCAGTGAAAGTTCAAAATACTGCAATAATAAAAATAAATTTAAATGTTTGAAGAATTATACCATATGTGTCGCTTGCTATGATAAATAAAATTGAACAGTGGATCAACGCTAAATTGACTTCAAAATTAAAGAAGCTACTAAAAAAGGTAATCAACGTATCCGTATGAACTCACAGCTAGTACAAAACCTCTTCAACAAGAGAAAGCTACAAAAAAAATACAAAATTACTTCCACAGCACAGATTAAATACCACACATCTAACGGAAACAAAAATTGAACGTTACAGGATATACGCAGCAAAACATTTTAAGGGTGATAAACTTTAAAAATATGAATAATACATTTACACACTTAGTTTTTAAAAAATATAATTTTTCCACGTTTGTTAAAAAAAGTGCAACTTTTTCATTAATGTTTGTTTATAAAGGATGCGTTTGTTTCATCGCATTTGAGTGAAAAAAAGTATCGTAACGTGTCATTTTTTAACGCAAAATATTTAAACACAAAACGTAGAAAGTTGCCGTTGCTATGATACACATTAATTGTACATTTAATATCAATGTTTTTAAATAAAAATCTGTTTTTGAGGTAGGTAGTTCTTGATTTTTATTACGAACGTTTTGTATGCAATTCGTGAGTAAAGTTACTTTTTTACATTTGGCTGTTTTGCACACTCGCCTTTGGCTCGTGCGGCAAACTTTCCTTCTCGTGAAAAAAAGATACACTTTACTCACTTGTTGTATAAATAACTATTTCTTATGTATATTATAAATCCGATATTCTTCATAATTAACTTAACTTATATAACATTACATAATCGGTGCTTCTAATTTTGAAATTGTATTCGTTACGAAACTGTAATTGCATTTAATAAAAGTCAACTGATGCTGATGAGGCAATTCCGAAGATTGCAGCAGCTTTCTGCATTTCTGTATAGCAATGCTATTATCTGCCAATTGAAGAACAATGATTTTTAAACCTTTAAAAGTTGTCTGCGTGCAAAATCGCAGCCTCAATCCATGTACCCCATCTAGTACTTATTGGTTATAGGAGTAGTGGTAGCTAAACAGAATATATGAATCCGATTAGAATAGAATTAGATTTTGTCAGATACCATAAGCAGAACCTTTTCTGAAGGTACACTTTCCTGCAAAAAGAATGATGGCAAGCCTTCTTTAATATTGGTTTTATCCAGCTCTTTAGAGCAAATTAAATAGGAACGATTCGGTTGATCTCCTGCATGAACACCTACGAATAAGTCAGCAACATAACGACCACAGTTATCTGTAGTTTCGTCAACAAGAAAAAACTTTACCGCAAATGTTAACTTGAATACACATACTTAGCATTTTCTTAATAGCAACATTAGGATTTTGAAAATTTTAATGATATGCACAGGTTAAAGAATATTCATTTTGCATAAAACCCTAACTCTAGTAATAAATAGTGAACATAGAGGGAGTGTCCTTTTTAGACGTCAGTCTCAACTAAAATCTTCTCAGTTTTTGAGTTAAATGGAGACTTCCTCGTTGCTTAAGCTTGCACACTCGCAAAACTTACTTTTTACCATTTTGCTTTTTACCTTCTAAAAAGATGTCTTATTCTGAGGGCCCAGTAGACCCAATGCAAGAATCTCAAGAGAATAGTCATTTGGAAGAGTGTTCTGCCCCCAGAATACAAGAATACGTTAGGTTATGTTAGTGTGCCTTGATATTGTTTTCATAAATGTCATTTTTCTAATGGGTAGAGTGACGACACATTTGTCAAATAAGAGAGACAAAAATATACGTTAGCTTTCTACTCGCATGGCGAGTGTAAAGGATAGAAAAAGTATTTACTGTTAAAATTCTTCTTCTTTTCTTTACACCCACGGTGCGGGCAGAGAGTTAACGTATATTCTTGTCTCTCTTATTTGACAAGCGTGGCACCACTCTAGCACTATCTCTGCACCCTACCTGATACAATTAATTTATTGAAGGGACCTATTTTGTCCACTCTCATCGGCTTTAGGATTTGAATACCTACAAGGATATTGTCGAAATCGTGTCAAATTCTTGAACCCAGTGCATCTCACATCTTGCTTTACACAACACGCAAATTTAGACTTTTGTTAGGTTTTTTTGAAATGCATCTCCAGATCAAGAAATATCTACTATTCTCTCATTTTCCAATCGATCGACGCTTTAGTTTGCTTTCAGTACCTTAACTTTATTTGAGATGATTTAGACCAAACAATGAAATAGTTATTGATCCACAATTCGTTGTATTTACAATTTTATTGAGAAAGGCCAAGAAACTGGAACCTACTGGTACTGGAAGTATTATTTTCGGTTTATACAAAACAAAAAGTACGTTTTTTGCTCACGTTTTTCCTGAAGGCATCAATGCCAGCATCAATATAACACTATTTGTAAATACAATGATGTAAAATGAAAAGAAAATGTCTGATTACTGCACTTTATAATACCTAAAAACAGATTTTGATAATTCGTGCACAATACGTAGTGGTCTAGTGATTCAAAATGTATGTCTTTTTGACGAATCAAAACCTTACAACACCTTGTCTTGAAAATGAAAGAATGTGAAATTAAGATGAGACCTATCTGCATTAGAAATTGTTGAAGAATGTCCAAAGACGGCGTTTTTGTATAACTTCTAATTGTTATAGCTCAAAAGAAAGACGATGGTTGATCTAATTTGTGACGACCAAAAAGGATATCGTCTGGAGGAGTTGCAATGCAGATAAAGAGCGAACGGCTACACTGATGTTAGTCTGGCACTCAAAAAGAATGTGGAACGTAGAATTGAGATGTTTCCGAGGCATCGAAACTCTGGTAGGTATTCTGTCTCTTGAGACGGGATGGAAATCAGATCAAAATCTTTAGTAGTAACTGGAGAGCATCATCAAAACTAGGCTGTTTGTTTAAATCTCTGCTTGAAAGTTAGTTTTTTTTTGCGGATTAATTTGCGTTTATGCGAGCCAAGTTTTTCCCCTGCTGTAAAGAACATTTGTAGATGGCGAAACTCGACATTCTCAAAACATTATAACAGAAGAACGGCTACGTAAACGTTGAATCATAGCGAACAAAAACATTTGGTTTCCCAAATTCTCAAACATTCGAGTTTTCGATTTCAGAAAAAAGAAATCAAAATCGAATGAAACCTTTGTTGGTTAGGAAGTTTGGAGAAATGTCTAAAGATTCTCGCAGCTCAAGAATGTTGGGATGTTGTAAAATATAAAAGTAGGATTTTGGAAGGCATCAACACATTGAACTTTTGTGTATTGGGAAAGAATGGCAGTTATATCTTAATGAAGCTTCCTTCTTAGAGCTTACGCGAGAAAATCTAAGAAATAGAATGTTTCTACAATACTTAGTTATTTTAACTCAGCAGTAGTTAAGTTTGATCTCGAAGCGTGATAAACCGCAAAGATACTGCGTCGTTTTTGAAGCATCAAAATGCTGACAATTCGTTTCCAATTCTGTAACTTAAAGTTGTTAAAGTCACTTATCTGCATTGCTTAGTAACCACTTTGAGTTCCAGAATTGGGGGAAATGTCTTGAAACCAAAGCATATGGAATGAAACCTTTTCGTTAGAAATTGTGGAGAAATATCCAAAAAAATGGTAAGTTTTCACAATTTGCAATCGTTATAATTGGAAAACAACTGCTTTGACTTCAATGCATGGCGATAAAAAAATATTCAGTCTGATAAAGTTGAAGTGGAGATTTACAGATCACTGTAAATTCGGTTTTGTTAGATTGTGAAGTCTCCAAACATTTACAAATTTATTTGATGCCAGCTTTTTATAATTTTAGAATTTTAGATGAACTGTTACAAAATTTGATTTTCTCAACTGCATTTGCGACCTTAATTTTAACTTTTTAAATAATTAAATTATGGAAAAGCTCGACTTAATTAGAACACCCTGTATAATGTTTGTAAGAAGTGTATTGATGAGAATTTATGTTCTACATATGCGGATCTATTTCTTCTAATGTGGATTACATTAAGTAAATTATTTCGAAGTAAATAAACCTTAAATTTTGCTTTCTTCATTATTTTTGCAAATCAAAAGAAATAAATTGCAACAACACATAAAAACAGGCGCTAACGAACTAAAAATACTTGGAGCACAACCAACAAACGATTAATGAAGAGAATGTGTTTTTCTGAGCGAGGCATGACATTATAATTTGTTTATTTCTTACGTGATTTCACTAATTTTATTTATTATAGGATTACAATTATTTAAAACACAAAAAACAGGTTGCATTCTTTTTGTTACTCTTATGATACTTATTTTGAATGACAACGTTACATTATCCATAAAAAGTTCTTGCACCAACTGTAATTTTACAGATAGTATTGTACGTGCAAGAATTTGTGTATTATTATTGTTGTTATTATTATTACCACAATCGTCTTTTTTTTTTATTCATCAAGATAATTTGCAAGTATGTGAGAAACAAAGAATACGGAAAAATTGTTTTTGCACATCTTTGTTTGCAATGCCCAACGCAAGCACAGCTAGCTAGAGGTTATTAAAAAAAACTGCAAAATTAATTAAAATGAGTTTTCTGTGAAGGTGATATCTATTCTTAAATTATTTTCGAAGTACCGTACACCATAATAATCACACGGCATTTAATGATAATAATAATTATTATAATACAGTAATAATAAATAATTGTCACGCGAATGTTAGTTATTATGAAGGCCTACTGATCTTGCATTTATTGAAAACCAATCGAGAGTTGCCAAGTAAGAACTGACATGCAATTCACGTCAGTTTTCGAGTTCAAGACACGTATAGCACTGGTTCAGGAAGTTTTCTAATTAAATTATAAACTACGTGTATAGTCTGTTTGGTTTACTTATGGTTCAGGGTAAGATGCACCTAATTTTTAAATTCTTATATTTGAATTTAGAAAAAGGGCAACTAAAATTAAAGTCGGGTTGAAACTGATGCTTTTAGGCAAGATTTTATGTAGTGTTCTATTTAGGGTTATTAACAAATATCTCACTGAAGGGATTTAGAGAACAGAAAAAGATAAAAACTCGATTAAGTTAAATTCGAATAATCCCAGGTTTTCATTAAAGCTTTAATTTCGATTTATTTTAAACGTTTAGTCCGCAAAGAAGTGTTTTGTAATTTACTCTTCAGCAGTAGACTGAATAATTAATCCATTTAACATCCTGTTGTTTGTAATAATTAATTCACTCCGCTATAGAACTTTGTTTCGAAGGGCACAATCTTTGTTTGAAAACCGTCTTTAACGACTTGTTAGTTCACTGAGGGTAAAGTCCGTCACTACGTAGACTTTTAAATCTAGATCCAGATTACCGGTGCAAAAACCCAAAAAATAATTATATAAGAAAACTAAAATGTGCTTCTTGCAGGAATTTGTCCTTTTGCCCAATTGGTCTTGAATTGTTTGCTATTGGTTTTTGGTTGATTTTCACCTAAAATAACAAAGGGTTGGAACACTTAGTATATTTCCTGAGATAATTCTGCAACTTAAAAGAGAGCAGACGTACTTCGAAAATGAAATATTTTATTATTCCCTATCAGACGCGAGGGGAAGATAAACTTGAAAAATAGAACCAGCTAAACGGAGAATTTCATTCATTTTTTTGTACTGCCCAAGTTCAGTGATACCTTGTTGCCAAACCTTGCCTTTCTTCACTTCTTAGGGTTCTTCCCATTGCGAAACAGTACTGGCAATTATAAGATAAAAGTTGACGTTATTTCAGCCGTGGAAATGAATTTAAAGAAGTTTGGTTTATAGCATAGGAAATTAAATAGGAAGGGGGGAACGCTATCTTTAGCCTTGTCGGTCCAAGAGGAAATGCCTAACAAATGTAGTACCACCTCAGGTGAGCAACTCCTAGCACTGCTTTTACGAGCACCAGTTTATCCAACGTTGATCGTCACATGACATTTTGGCTTCGAAATAGTGTCGATGCACCTGGAACAAAAGAAGCTCGATGTCTGTGTTTCAGTTTTTGAGAATATCCTCAAGTTTTTGTAAATACTAACATTTCGGGAGAACGTACGAAAAAAGTTGCTGGTAGCTATTTCAGTTTACGCTTGGGTCTTTGTTGTAGTGATTTGAAGTTTTTTCTTAGATAGTCGGGGTATCAACCACAACCAATCAACAAACTTTCCACGCAAGAATATGAAGTCTTTGCTTTGTTGGAAAAATACCGATTAGCCTATAAATGTGTGAATGGAAGTATGTACTGCAAATGATGCCGACGAACAGAATTGAAAAACGCTGGTATATGACGTTATAGCATCATCTAATTTTGTTTTACTAAAATAGGGTTTTGGGAAAAGTAATACCTAGGTACTTGATGACGGGAGAGAGGAGGTAGTTTTCTCAAAATCTTAGTTTTAACAGAATAATTTGAAACTTTGGCCTTGGTCTTGATTCACTAAGAATTGATTAAGATTCTTGAATAAAAATTGCTCTGTAGCTTCTAGTTCTAGCTTTAATTCGGTACTTCTAGTTTCTTTCTTTCAATTGTAGATAACGTAAGCGCTGCTTGCTCCTTCATACTCTGGTCAGACCGTAGCTATTGTCTTCTGTGGTACTCTCATTTGCGAATTTAAACGTCTTGGTCATTCCAATTCTAGTTGTTTTATGAGCTGATCTTCTCCATTACAAGATTCAGTGAGATTCTGCTAGAAATGCAACAAAGAAATCTTAAATTAATGGAACTGTCGTTGAAGTGCTAATTCAAGAACTAAGTTCCTAGTGACCTAACAGTCCGCAAGTTTCAAAGAATCAGTCTGGAACAAAACTCCTGAAGGCAACGCTTCTTGATAACTCTGGACAACAATTTTTGACAATTTATAATAAGATTCTACGGCAATACGGACGCTGAAGCTTTCAAATTATCTATAATTATTACATCTTAATTGCATCAATGATGCTTTGACCTACCCTGGACTCATATTGGCATGGTGTCTGCCAAAATTCCTTAGCTGGTTTTGCAGTTTGAGATCATTTTATCTAAAATTCATTCAATTGTAATGAATTACTTGGATTCATTTTGTACATTTTAGTCTCAAAGTGAATCGATTGAACCAATACTCGTTAGCTAAAATGTCAACGAGTTTTAAGTCTTGATCATTATAAAATGAATGTTTTTAGCAAATGGAGATATTTGAAAGTTGAGTCTCAATAAGTATGTATAAATTACTGGAGTGGTCTTGGCCGTTTGAATATTATTTGCGGAAATGTAGTCTCTCAACAAACAGGTTCCTCCGACACTAGTTTTTTTGCACCTCTACAACATCATAAAATTAGTTTAGAATGCGTGTCTCATTTTAGAGACATATCACGAATTCTCTTAACGATCTTGTAGTGTTTGAAACATTTCCAGTTGTGCACATAGAGATATTGTCCTTAGTGGATGGAAACCTCAAATACAAGTTTACACGTGAGTTTTTAAACAGTTTGTTTCTAGGTTCCAATCTATCAATTTAAGCAATAAGTATAACCTAAAAAATACAATTCACACGATACTGACTGTATTGCTCAATAAATCTTTTTAACTGAACTGACGTTTTTCTGCATTCAGTAATAAATTATCGACATTGTTGATAAGTTTTCAAGGATAGAGAGGCGTGAGAAGAAATTCGTTCATATTGTATCAGTTCAAAAAAGTATTTCGTAATAATTGTATCACATAAAACAATCTGTATACAATTGAGAGTTTCCTTGTTAATCTGATTAAATATCAATTATTTTTGAATTTAATTTAAAAAGATGATTTGGGTGTTAAGAGATAATAAATTCTAAAAAACGGTAGTTGAATAAAAAGCTTTTGTTATTATGATTTTGCTTTTGCAATTACGACGGTTTATATATTTTTTGCTATAGTTTTAAAGAAAAACTGACGTTCTAGACAAACTTTTATGTTTACAGAAGATCTTGTTGGATCGATTGATATACAAGAATTTTAATACGAAATTCCACATTGAATAAATAACTGAAGGAATATATTCATTTTTTTTGATGTTTAATATCTAAGAGGGTTATGGGAAAAAAGAGCAAAAGAAGGAGCAAACTTTTAGATAAAACAGTCGTTCAGATTTATTGTTTTGTTTTTCTTTGTAAATAATAGATTGCTTTTTTCTGAATTCCTGAGTTCACTATTACTATTATTAAATAATAATCACATCTATTACTATTTTTTGGAAACTTTTCATCTCTGTCAACAGACCGAATCATTTTCACGCATGTATTCAAAACTTTTTTTTTTAATTTTTCAAAGCAATTTATTAATTAAACCGAAGCGAATAAACTTTTTATGATTACTTTTGTCTTTACAAACTTCTTATCTCTCTATCTTTTGTAGTAACAATTCATAAACCGTTGCTATGTTGTGTTGCTTTATTATTTGAATAGATGACGACGTAAGGCAAACTCGTTCCGGAATAACAACGTAATATTAAACTTTTAGAATGTGTTCACGATGCTTAGTTTTCCGCTGACTGCGTGTGCGATGTGTGAATGTAGGTAAAACTCATTGTAAAAAAAGTTCGTTCTGTTGTTGCATTACATTTATGTGCTTATTATTATGTTAGTTGTTAATAACTGTTTTATCATGGATACAAAAACTAAAAAATGTAAGTAGACACATACATATTTAATTTTTTTTTATTTTCTTCTAACTTAATTATTAATTCCATTTCGGCATTAATGTAGATCAACTAACTGGATGTTAATTCTCAGAAAAAATGGTAACGTTAATCTAATTAATTTCAAAAATAAATTAGACGTGTAATCGAGTTATTTAATGACAAACACCTTCAGAGTCTTTCTTAATTTTCATCTAATACCTGTAAATGAATGATGTGAGAATAATACTCTTAAAGAAATCCAAAACCGCATTATTAATAAAAATGTTCCATAAATAACTATTAACCAACAATTACTATGGCGTAACGACCAATAAAATTCTGTATCGATTAAAAATTCAATATTGTTTTATAAGCATGAAATGCCAAGTACATACATACATATATATTTCAATTTTTTGCAGTAGAAATAAAATATGCAAGATCCTAACCTGCACGTTTTAATTTGCATAATATTAAGTATGATGTGGCTGATAGATAAAAGACGTTTACAATATAAATTAGGGTGTCCATGGTTTTAGCCTATCAAGGTAACGGATGTATTAGAATAATTCTTTTATATTTTATTATTGATCTATGATGATCACTGCGCGTGATTATGGTGTTTATCAGTTTCGGTAGGCCCCATGAATAATATAGTGAGTTGAAGATTGTGCGTAAAGATTAATGTCAGCATTATTAAAAGGTTAACTGCGTGTAGGTAGAGCAAATGTAATGAAAAAATTAAAAAGTTAAAAAAAGAGATGACACTTTTGTGTCCCTCGAAAAGGACATTTTATGTGTCTAATGAAATAATTATGCTAATTATGAAAACGTTTGGCCTTTTTGATTTAAAGATTTTTCCAAACTGTTGCTAAGCACACTACCAAAATGAAGATTTGTAAAGATTCTTGAATGCTATATTTTTGTCGTAAACCTTGCTATTAAAATATGTAGAAGAACGAAGATAATAGTGGTGGCTGACCTAGGCGCCCTATGCAGCTCTCCTCTATTAACTTTATGCCCGAGTGCACAAAGCTCTTAGATATTCTAATGTAATTCTGACTAGTTTTAAAAACCATTTTAAACCAATTAGATAAGTCTTACTTGGCATAGTTGCTTAAAAGCTCATTACGAAATCTTCACCCCAGATAATTTGAAATTTTTAAAAATATTTTATATCAGTTAATTAAAAATAATTTACAGAATCCATCGTTGTTTACATTTTTGCAAAGATAGACCTACCTGTAACCATTAAAAACAAAGTTTAAAGGAGTCTGTGAGTTTCAAACGTGGTACCTCTCATTTCAAAACATAGCAAAATGGACTCCTGAATTCTTCAAAGTTTTGGTCTCTGAATTCTTACTCAAGCTTTGTCAACCTAAAGGCTTTTGGTTATTAGGTGTCGACTTTCAATTAAAATAACTGAAGGTCTCAAAAAAAGGAAATTTTTTGAAACTCAACTTGGTGTTATTCTTCATGTCTTTCAAATTGCTATTGAACTTCTTCAATGGAAAATTTGTTAGCCTACTGATTTTATTCTATCAGTAAAGTTTGTTTCAATAGACAATTTGGAAATTCTCAGAGAAAAAATTAAAGAATGTTTTAATTGTCATTTTAACCTTGACTCTCATTTCATACAATGTGTAAAATCTATTATAATAGAAAATGCTAAATTAATTATTGTATAATTCCAATCCGGCTCGTCTTTGTTTATATTATACAGCAATACATTACAATTATCAAATGTCTCTTGCTGCTTCTGGAAATTCCTAATTAATTCTTGAAAACTAGAAATGACTAAGATGCGACAAAAAATCACTAGAGCGAGAAATCTAGAATCTCCTGTTTGTTTACTATGTATGCACCGATTATGAACAGAAATTTTGTTTGATCCAGACATGACGTCACCGAAGCACCAATAAACAAACTTGGATTGTTTAAGCTCATTAACATTCTTGTTTACTCTATTCGAAAGTCAAAATATTTACTAATAATAAGTAAACTATTGATACATTGACAAATTGAGAAAAAATATTCTTTAAGTATTCTAAAGATATTTCTGCCAGATTTAAGCCTTGGTTTGAGTCCCTAGACAGTAATTTTCTTTATTTCTACTTTTTTATCAATTTTTGTTTTTTGCCAAAGAGGAGTGTTTGAATTTTCAAATGCGATAAAGCTATATGTTTCAGCAGTCTTCTTTCTCTACTTTTTAAACTGAACAAGAAAATCTATTTGACAATAAACAAAAACGATCTTCCTACTCCTGAATAAGTTTTTGTCGTGACCAAGAAAGTCTAGGCTATTTTCGTGGCGAATTTGCCATTAACTTAGAAAGTTTCCAGGGTTCGGGTTCGGCCTCTGGAAATGTATGGGCCATTTTTGTTTCCGATTCGCTTTAGAAACATAACAGCCTAGGCCAGCAATAAATCGAGTTTGTTCAAACTTAAATCAAGGTTTTGGATAATGCAGGCTATTTAGGCATTTGACTCGTAATAACCTATTTTCGCCACTTCTGAGTTCATTGTAATGTTAGTTTGCAGAGTAAAAATATAGGAGATGCTGAGCAATTTTACTATCAATACTGCTTCATAGTAGTGTCTGTCTGTCTAGTTCGTCTCAAACCTTATACCGTCTTTTTGAGATGTCTCAGATTATTCTAATTTATATCAACCTTTTTTTTGCGTGGTTCGAACTCATTGGATCATGGCTTTTGTTTACACCGACGCTTTTTTGGCCTGGTTAGATTTTTAGATTGGCCCCGACTTGCAAGTGTCGTCTTTTAACAGTCAGTTTATTCTTGTTCTTCTTGCAGCTTAGGAAAATCTTAGTAGACCGATGCTTGCTTGCTTTGTTGCTCTAACCAGAACGTTTTGGCAGTTGCCTTTTCAGCCAAAATGAAGGTTATCACAACAAGAATTTTTCTAGGTGTATCTATAGCGTTCTAGAAGGTGAGGTGGCTGGTCTCACTCTTCTCTTTTTTTCTTATTTGTTTGAAATCTGCTTGATGTTTTTATTTTGGTTGATTTTATGTTAATTATTTAGTTGCCTTTAATTCTTTAATATCTCCTACAATCTTATTCCTGTTTTTAATCATTATTCTTTGTAGATTTACTTGTAAGGATTGTCTAGTCTAGTCTATTGCGCTTTGGGTGTGTTCCTATTACTTCCTATTTTGCTATTTGCTTTGTTTTCCTGTTATTTTTCATTCGCGTGCCCAAAGTATTTAATTCTGCATTTTTCTAACTGCGTTGATCTAAATACACTTGCAAAAAAAGGTTGCAGTTAACCTCACTCTTGTGGTCATTTCACTTTTCGAACTTCTTCGAGTTTGGTTCTAAGTGCAACACAATCAGCGTTAAGAAACGGTCATTCTGGGCAAGTTTTCTCCTTAAGCGACCTGGACCAGGTCTTCTGCTGTAAAAATTTTCGTCTCATGAAATCATTGCACTGTCCTGTGAATGGTCGCTTGTGATACTTCGAGAATATTGGCCACGTGGTGTTGACTTCGATCTTCCTGAATAAGATCTAAATCATTCTTTCAGTTGTTTCAACTTAGAAGACACAAACGTACAAACTTCACTGTTAGAAAAACAGCAACAACCTTTGCTTACTTTATAGGCCTAGTCCAAAGTTTATGTTCTATTATAAGACTTCACAATCTTCGAGCCTTATTGCGAGCTTTGGGTTGGTCCGCTTTATCGTTCCGGTATGGTATTTAGAATTATAGTCCAGGCATTTGGTAGAAAATAAAGGAAGGTTTTGGTGGACTTTTGATTTTTGATTTTATATGGTATTTTGGGTCGCTGCATACGAATCAGAGGTTTGCCAACAAAAATTTTCTCTGAAAATAGGTTTTTTCCCAAAAAAACGTGTAAAAAACCGGACAGTTTTCGGTTTTTTCAAAATAACTCCGAAACTATGCATTTTACGTCAAAATCGATTCTATATGAAACCAAAGAGGATAAAATTTCCTACATTTTATGTAATTGTTTGAGTATTGAAATCTGCGTTGTCGTAACCGAACTGACAAAATCCTTCTTCTGGTTTCATGGCTGATGAGATTTCAAAACCTACAGCTTCCTGGTACGAGCTACAAAACCCCATTGAATTCAATATCTCCAACAACATCCGGGATCCACTCTTCTTGTAAATGAATGCTGCCAGCCCAACTTGTAAATTTGACAAAAATGATTTGGGCCTAACAGCAGTGATGATGCTGTGAGAAAGAACGTTGCATTAATTTTTCCAGTTTTGAGTATTCCACGTTTTCTCTTTAAAATCAGAGTTTCCAAAAAACACTTGAGAGTTTCAGGAATTACAGCTTCACTCTGTTCCAGAAAACAGTCTGGTGGAGGATACTGTTGGGTCTCATATACTCCTAATCTGATACCTTTGCAAATAATTTTCGCTGCTGCTTTAACCAATCGAAGCCTCTCTTCTTGTTCCGATTTGCATGTTTGCTGATACCATGCGTCAGTCAATATTTCCTCTTCTACATTCTTGTTAGCAGTATATCGTGTCCATACTTCTCAATAAGGCGAGCCTTGACCGTTTTCATGTCAGGTTGATAACTTCCTGTAATCTGCTTCATCAGCTCTTCCATGGCGAACTGGCATTCGTCATCGCTGTTTTCAAGGTAATCGTAGATACATTGCATTGCTCTGTCGATGTCCTTAGCAAATGGACGACGTTTCTTCTGTTCTTCGACCTTTGGCCGTTTATAAAGATCTTTGAAACACTTGCTGTGGTACTGAGCATCTGATGCGATCAAGTCATTCACTGACTCGATTTGCTGAATTATGGCCCGTCCATAATCATCATCATGACCTCTTGCTGTGTTCAAAACTATTCTTTTCACTTTCATGTGCCGCACACTGTACACTGTAATGCACTCACTTGCTGGAAGTTTCGCTTGAGCGGTAATGAACTCATCCGAAATAATCATTCCACATATAAAACAATGAGTTTGAAAATTAAACTCAGGGATTGATGACCTTAGTACTTGAGTAGTGGAAGGACCTTGTTCCTCAACCCTCTTTACATAAGCAGTGATCATCCGTTCATTAACATATGCTTTTCTACTTTTTTTATGCACATTCACTGATGTTTTTCCCTTTAGGAAAAGTCCCTTTTCATCCTTCCTTTTTGTACTGGCCTCGATAAATGATACAATACCTCGACTTTTAACATTTGACACGGTAGTTCCTGTTGCTGATCTAATTTTATTTTAGATCTACCTAAATAATGGCTTGGATAAAAATTTAAATGTAATAAACTCGAGTATTATTGTAATAGGGTAATAGATAACATGTAAATGTAATAGATCTATTACAGCTGTACTAATAGACATAACATCCCTGAACTGAGAAATAGGGACTATTATTGATATTTTTAGACAGGGTAAGATTTTGGGCTAACAGACGACTTTTAGAGTTTTGCTGAAAAAGCTATTGAGATATTTAAGGTCTCTATGATTTTGGCCTACGGAGAGGTCTAAAGAGGTGTTGCTGAATTGTAGACTATAACTACTATCAGCTGAAGCCAAAAGGTCTTTGGAAACACTCTATAGTTTCTATTTGTTTCTGCAGTCAACTGCTACGACACCTTTTTTCTAATAACACTTTTGGTGATGGCAACAAGCTAGTATGGTTTGGAGACTTGCAAGCGGAAATAGTTTTGCTGAATTTACTTTTCTGTTTTTTTTTAAATACCGCGTGAAAAAGCTGGCGAGGAAGAATTCTTAACAGATAATCTAACGTTAATACTTGATGAATGGAAATGTTCTTCAGTGAAAGCTTCTTTTAGCTGTAGGATGAAGTTGAGATTTGCTTTGATGTTGATCTTTCGTGATTTAGGATTTTTTCCCAATGACGCCAAACCGGATACTTATAATATACTAAATTATTTGGTGTAATGTGAGCTTGTTTGTCATTAGTTTGTTTCCCCACTAAATTGTACGCATTAGTTTTTCCGTAGAGATATCTCCTGTTATAATTAAATCGTTTCCATCTTAATACTTCTTTCTGTAAATATCTTAATGGGTTTTATAGTTCTTTGTTAATAATTTCTGGAAAAACTATAAACGATGTTATCAAAATAGCCTCTCTAACTATTTGGGTGTTCTTTCTGCAAATATTCTTGGCAATGAATACATTGCTGACTCAAAACATTTTCTAGTTTTAAAAACTATAATAATGGGGTGGCTTGTGAGTTATGCTGTTTTTCTTAAATGATGTGTTTATTTAGCCATTCCTCTTCTGTGTTTAATTTGTACATTTACCATATGTCACCTCATCACTCATGCTTTTTTTCTGATCATCCTGTAGCTTTAATTTTAGAAAATTCGTCAATATTTAAGTTTTTATATTTAGTATTATTTTGTTTAAACTTGAAAAGTATTCATTTCGAATGTTTCCCTTCATTTTAAAGAAATTTTGATCATGAGCGTATTGTGTATTTGCGCTTTTCAAAAAATATACACAAATTGCTTGCAGCATTCTTCCATTAGTACTTAACTATATTAAGTAGATACACAACTTTATCTAACTAAACCAGTTTATAAATTTGTCATTTGTTTAATTCAGGGCAACGACTACTATGATAATTGCAATTTCACAAATAAATAAACAACGTTTGTGTATTTTTACAATCTTATCAAGAATGTCAGTTTGTTTAAAATTATAAAGTAAATTTTCCAACCAAATAATAGGAGTGGTTCGAATCGAATATAATTTACTTTTTATAATAGAAGCAAATGCGATGATGTAAGAAGCATGAATCAATAACAACAACGCACACGTTTACATACTACGTATAGGATTAAGAAAAAATAGGTAATTTCTTGGAAAAATCTTATATAGGCGTTCGTAAACACCTGTTTTATGGGTGTCGTAAGATAAGGAAGAAGATGCAAACAATGTAGGTCAATATTTGAATAAAATAATGTAATATTGTATTAAATGTCGTATACAGGGCGAAACAAAATCGTTTATTTGTTGGAGGATTATGATTTGATTGCTGTGTTAATTTCTAGTCCACGAGCGATCTCGTTATGGTATTATAATAAAAACTAATGCATGCTCTGCTTGTGAATATAACAACACTTTAGATTAGATAATGCAACTGATTCCATAAACCTAGTTATTCTAAATTTGTTAAATGCTGTGTTTAAAGCTTGTTTTGAATCGAGTGCACCAATTAGAATGTTATTGCAGAAAATAAAGACTTCATGGTTTTCTCCTTGCGTTACAACTTTTGTTATTATTGTGTTAATATTGCGTGTGCCTAAAATAAAATGAAGATTAAACTAATTTAATTACCTTAATCTAATCTACTTCTGTTGGACATCACAACAACTCCGATTCTGCTGTATCTCTTCCTTTCATAGTTTACTACAAGCGTGTAGTACTAAATTCTTACTTGGATATCCGGATTCGTCAAGGCTATACACTATGATACCCCTGAATGCATTTTTTTCATTATCGGCTGCTATGGGTTACATTGGGATTCCAAAAGATAAGGAACAGTTGGATCTTATTTTCCCCGATGTTCACAGTCACAGTCAGAAGATACATTTGAAAGACGAAGCAAATTTGTAAAACACTCTAAGACAAAAATTAAAAATCTGATCCGTACGCTCTATTGATTCTACTTTATGATTATAGAAGCAGAAATAAATGAGAAGGAACAAAGAAGCAAGAAAAAGCACAGGTAGAAAATTTTTTCTGGAGTTCAAAGCATCATTTATATATTTCTTTCTTTCTTTCAGCAAGAAATTAGCGCGATGCTCTTTGTGTGTATGCATGGGAAGGCATCTTGTTCCATTTTATTACTTAAAATTAACTACACAATTCCTGAACTAACTTGGTGAGACTTCTCTCTCTTGGGAGCAGAGAAATTGTATGCCTTTTGTGCCTCTTTTCTAGTTATTCAGAATTGTAATTCAAAACACCGGTCAAACTAAAATTCAAGCTATCAAAGAAATATTTTCAAACAAAAAAGGAACGAAAATATGTAACATAGACGATGCATTGTCGAGCATCGGGAGAAAACTTCTGATCAAGGGTTGTTTGACTCAAATTCTTTTTTTTTAAATATTCTTCAATCTCCAAGGATTTATAAAATCCATCCAATAATTCATTTCTTTGCTAATCCCAAACTTATACAGGTTAAGCTGGAACTGACAATGGTAGCATGCAAAGATTGGAAAAATCTAGATAGGAATCAATTTGGCCATCAGGTGGTCTCTGTGGACGGTCAGAGTTAAGATCGTGCTATGAATAGGCTGCTAATGTAAAATACAAACGATTTTGATTGATCTCTTCTTTTGAAATCTCGTGTTGAAAACAGATGATATAACCGATATTCTCGCCAATGATAGCCCACATGCCTTACCGTTTACAGGACACTTCACTGATCATAGTGAGTGACAATAAGACGCACAGTGGCCCATTTCATTCGAAAAAAATAAGTTCAGAAGGTTTTGAAGGTTATTAATTTTGACAATAAGTAATATTCGCTGTTTTTAAAATTTATTTGAAAAAATAATACATTGCAGTTTATTGCATAATAAATCGTTAACTATTCCCAATCGCTAGAATAAGTACAATCATCTGTTGTATCCGAGCTAACATCAGAGTCCTCTGAAGATTCAGCTTCAGTTATGTGTAGATATGGGGGTAACAATAATTGTATAGCCTCGGATGACAATGCTTTATATTTGTTTGGTGGTCTTAATCGCAAACTAGAAATAAGCGGATCTGATGACACAAGCAACCAATACAAAACATCTGTCATGGTACTTTCCCTAAAACATTTTCACGAATATCTTTCTCGGTATTTCTTGATGTCTTTGTTTCGCGATTTCTGAGCTTCCTCGGACAGTTGCCCGATTGGCAACAATGAGGGGATCATGAATCAGTATTTCATGAATTGACATAGGCATACAATACATGGAAAAGTTTTCACTAGCATGTTCGCAGTATTCAGGCTTGTTTAAGAAGATCAACATTAACACCGAAACAGCATGAGAGAACTTGCACTATAATGTGAGCGCGATGAAGTAACTTGATGTCCAAACCTAAAATTTTGGCTGATACAAAAGAGTTTTCAAAAAATCACCTAGCCGTATTACCATCATTGCTGGTCCCAAATCTCCCCTCTTTTGGAGAATGAACAATGAGTCCAAGTCGCAATTTGAAATCCTTCTGTATTGCCTGTTTTTTTTGTTCTCCTCGTATCGTGCCTGCCATAATGACATAACCTCATCAGGTTTGTTAAATTGTTTAGATGTGGCTTGACACAAATAGCAACACATGTTAGATTTTGACATTATTACTATTTACATTGTCCCGCCAACTGCACTCAAAATCAACAGTATTCGCCGAAAATAAGTTAAAAAAAGTAATAAATTTAGTTATTGGAAATTGACATTTAGCCAAACAGTTGGTTTCAATTTACAATTACACAATGAAACCAACTTAACTGTCCCGACGCTACTGCGCCCCTTTTGGCTAGCCGTGTGTTGCGTCGGCCGCCTCGTGGCAGAAGATTTAAGATAAAATCAAAACACTACACCACAAACTTCATTGTAAAATAATATAGACTATCAAACTCGATCAGGCTCACAACTATTTTTCTAATACTCGGAAAAAACATAAGATTGTATTAAACAACTAATGGAAAACATTTTACATACCTCTGACAACACTCTCCATTAGTTTGGAGTGCAAAAAGTCACTTGAACTAAAATTAATAACACTTTAAACATCGGCTAAATTTACACTACAAACGCATGGCGATGATGAGTCACTTTGACCAAGCTCACACTTTATGTTTGAAGGCCCAACTGATTGTCTTTCCACAACGATGTGTAGTCCTGCCTCCTTTATGAAATTTCTGGGCACTAAACTTGAAACTGAGAAATTCAATTTTTCGATTTTTGTCCGCCTTTGTCGGGAAATAGGCCACTGTGAGACGCGTCTATACTTTAATTCCTTAATCCAAAAGTCGTATCCGGAAATCAACCTACAGCCTTAATTTCTCGTTTCTCATTTGAACACCGTGCAGAACTTTCGTGTCCAGTCCTTATTATTTATCAATGTAACTTAATTTCTGTTAGATCTCTGAGTAACATTAATCAACAATAAAGCTACATAAGCAAATACATGATACAAATATGATCGGAGAATGCAGTTCTTGGTTTCTAAAGCAAAGAATGTAAATAAAGTAAATAACAAACATAGAACAGTTAAGTGAGATTTTTACTAGAAAGATTAAGTCTAATTTAGTGTTATGAGTGACCAGATGCTTCATGTTGCTTGCGTACACAAGATGTAAACGGAATTGCAGCAAGAAGGACGACTTAAATAGTTATTTTGGAAGCCACCTTGGAAAAAATTGAATTTATTATGCTTTCACAGTTTTGTCTTTTCTTTTTCATTTGTTGCTTTTTGGTTTTTTGCTGTTTAAGAGTGATTGCTTTATCAATGACACTATAGTTCAATGTCTAAACGAAATCAGAAATGGCAATACCATGTGGCTTGGTATTCTAACTAAAATGAGGTCTGGTCTGCTAGTAATACTTTGCTAACTGCATTTTCAATAGAAGAGGGTTCTTAGCGGTTTGAGAAATTGAGAAATGTTAGGAAATCTATAACAATTAAAGAGAGATAGATAATGGAGAAAAAGTTGTAAGAAGTAGCAGAAATTTGAGTACCAATCAAAACATTTTTTGAGCTTTCTATTAACCTTGGCTTTCAGGTTAATTTTGGTACAAGCAACAGTGGCAGATGTAGAGCGTAAAATCTCTTCAACTATGAGCAGCACTTTTGAAGAAAAGATGCTTGAATCTGAGGATAATTGTGGTGTTGTAGTACTGCAATCCATCAGGACCTGTTTCATGATATCAAGCAAATTTATAAGACCTTTTTAGAAGATTCTTTATAAAAAGTTGTTGAAAACCCTGTGAAGTGGAGTTTAATTGCTTAATCTCGCGTTGTCAGTCTTCTCTATAAATCTTTTTTGGATTTGAAGACGGTTTGAAATTCTGAATCAACTTGTAGAAAATTCGTGGTTGATTAAGTTTGTGTGAAAAATTTTTGTTAAAGGAGGCATCCGACATGTTCAAGATAAACTGTTTACAAGGTGTTTATCTAACAATCTATTTTTAATTTAAAGGTCCTGTCTTAATTAGTCTTACCCTGTGCTTTTTTCACAAACAACGCCGAGAGGTTTCTAATTAATAAAATTCGTTAAAACATTCTTCACTTGCTTAATAATCTCACATGTCATTTAACACTTCTTTATAAATAAAAATAATCTTGGAATTATTTGCGATTTCTTGTGAGAAACGGAGCGACCGTTGAATTTTAAATTTGGAGTTTTTTGCATTTTTATGGATTTTCTATGTTAATTTAAGTATATTCTGGTTTATGTCACGCTGGTTTGAATTTCCTGTTGAATTCGTCATTAACAGAAGAATCGTTGGAAACATTTACATTTTGAAACAAATTTGCTATTTTTAGTTTTTTGTCATTTTATCATATAATTAATTATTGTTATTTTTGTTTTTGATAAACTAAATGTCAAACAATTCGTTTTGATTATAAACATTAACAACAATTCTCTCTGTTAAACAATATATAAATTGAGTTAATTAATGGCATATTAATCTTTTTTAATAATAATTAATTACGCACATTAAAAGAAAATAATAAGAGATAATTATAAACATGTATATTATTAATTAAGAAACAAGACAAAACCCATAACAGTATTGATAGATCTAAAAATAAATGTTATAGAATTATAAGGGAAGGTGTGCAAGTCGAGATCTGATTCTCTAACTTTAATTTTCCTGGAAACGAAAAACAGTGAAGATAGAATTCAGAAATTCTGAACAAAACGTCAATAAGTTGAAATGCTCGAAAGATTTTTTACAATACTGTCAGAAATTATCATAGCGAATTTCAACTTTTAAATTCTGTGGGACTAATTATCTGTAAAAGACTGCGATAAAGCTTTTGAAAAATGGATGCAAAATATTACAAGAGAAAATAAATGATAACTAACTCCTTTAAGAGCTTATCTCAGTCATGAAAAATCTTCCCATGACAATATATAACAATGATTGATTAATCGTTACCTATTATATGAATGTTATCGAATTGGGCCAAATATAAGCACAATGTTGAAACGCTACATTAAAATTATGCTATGCATTCGCAAGAATTAATTGAATTAGGTTGAAATGTGTTTTAAAACATTCAAAAACTATTCATCACTTAATTAATTGAAGTTGCAAAGAGAAAATATTGTTATAATTATAACAATTAATTCTGCTAAAAGGTAGAATTTTCTAAAGGGAATTGCGATTGTAATCTACTCTAATAAAGTGGAAAAATTAAATTTGATAGTACGTTATTGTTTTTGTTTCAAATTAGACTTATCTGTTACACCTTTCACACGCCTTAACAGCATAATAGATTGATGAAGTGTTGCCCAAGATTCATTTACTCATATATTATTTAATTCTGTAGCATATTATTTCCACTCCTTTGCTGATAAAATCTTTTGAGTGTTTGGACAAGCAAAATGTGTAAACTGCGGAATTGACTAATTATTTGTAATTAATGAAAATGAGATCATTGTAACCCATCTAAGGATGATCTAATATGCTTTTCGGGACAGTTAATTCTTCAAGTTATTTTATTATTTATTATGGTATTGTTTTGTTTTGTCGATAGCTGATCGTTGATATAGAATTTGACAAAAGAGTTTCGTAGTAGAAAAATTGTAAACCTTAGAAAGTTACAGTAGTTTAAATCAATTCTAACAGAACAGTTTTTCAGTTTTATGATGGCACGATGAAAAGAATGTTCTGTTCTTAATAATTTCTGTAGGTAAAATAAATGTGATTGACAATTGTATTGAATTGATCATGCCACAAACTTTTAATTAAACTCTCACCAACTTGGTAACTCCTTTATTATTGGAATTTCTGGTGATCAAGTTCTTTTGTTTTTAGTCCTTTCTTACTTTTGGATCTTTTTACCTTATCTTGCTGGTGGAGAATTCTTAACAAGAAGAGCCTTTGAGGACCGCGATTATGTCTTTCTACCATCGTAAAGTTGACAAAAATCTTTTAAAATCCCTTTTGAAAAAGAAACTCGATACGTTTCGTTCCGGAATTATGTTCCAAATGGCATCCTTACAGAGTTGACACAGTGGAGGTTTTAAAACATAAGACGATCGAATAAAACTGATACTAACCTCTTTCTAAGGCTTTGTTCTGCCCAATTTTCGAATTTCGTAGTGATAGGTGAAAAGTTAATATTCACAGACGAAGGTGCCTTAAGACATTTTGCCATAGGCGCCAAATATTCAAGCGTCATGTCGCTTTGGTTCTATTCAGAATCTGTCATTAAATAGTTTACACGCACCATTCGGAGTAGGAAATTCTGATTCTTATATAATTGATCCGATATTGCTTGGAAGAACCATGTCTTAATAAACTCCTAAACGGTGCTTTTCAAATATTTCTTGCAATAATGCAAGCTCTAGTTGTCTTAATTCTTGAATTAAATAATTTTACATTTTGGGCTTTCTGTCATGGTGGAATTTGAGCGTGCAATGTCTTCACTAAGAGTTTTTTTATGCAGGTTTTTCTTCATTTCTTTCATTTTCTTTTTTTTTTGTTTTTCTCTTTTGACAAGTGATTTTGGGCAACTAGGATTTTTGGCTACCGATGTTATTTTCTTTGGTTTTGATTTCCACTTCCTCATTCAGTTTTGAGCTGGTATGTCTCTATTTCTTTCTTCTCATCTTGTTTGGTTCCTGATTTACGAAAAGTAATATTGAGCAACTAACACTTCTTACTATTATTTTCGGTTTGATTATGGGTTTTGATTTCCATGCTCTAGGAATCTTCTTCATTCACTCCGCAAATAATTAGCAAACTGTAGTGCTCCCTGCCGTAATGGGATAAACGAAACAGTTCATTAGGGTTACAGGGTATTTTTATACCTGGTATCAGATTTCTTTGTTTCTGGCTTCCAGTTATTAAATAATGTGTTATGATCAAAACCGCCGAGTCTGTTACGCTCACAACATTATACTTAAATATTTCAACGTTTTTCTGATATAGTTCAGCATTTGCTCCTATCTCTAAATTGTCAGGAAATTTATCTAATTTGGATTTCCTGTCAACATACCATTAACATTGTCGAATACGAATGGCACAAATTCTTCACGATCAGGATCCAAGCAAGGACGTGCAAATTAAGTAACTTGCCGTAGGCACAGCGGTGAATAAGACAACCGAAGCTGACATTAAATTTAAATTATTTGGGCCTGGCTGAATCTCCAGGGTACCCAGCTATCGGAACAACCATGAAAACATAAAAAACTCAAAGAATCTAGAACTGAGAATTAAGAATTGAGAAAAAAATGGACGTTTTTCAGGAAATTTGGTAGAAAATACTGGGATTCTCGCGCTTTCCTTTATATGAAAGAATGGAAATAAAACGATTTAAATAACACTCCCGCTTTTGAATTGAGTATTTGCATTGTATGGGTATTCGTAATCTTTCGATTAGTACTATATTGGAGAAAATGATGACGTCATCGCTATTTTTCTTAAATCTCGGTCACACAGCTCTACAAAGTGACCACACAGTTTGTTCCTTGTCATGTAGTTTATGGAGGCGAACACAAATATTGTCATGGTACGCCATTTGTTTCCCGTCCAGAGATTCGACAAACTAGGGATTCACTGCAGGATAAAAACATTTTAACTATTAGTATGACATCACAGTTTGTTTGGGTAAAACGTCTTGCTTTTATGAACGCAGCCCAACGTGATATGTTTCTTCTATTTTTTGATAATACTAAAAGTTTTCTTTCTCTCTCTTTCGAAAACTGAAAAGAAACGCTCTAAATGTTTACGATTGGTTCATTTAGTTACTGCTTCAAAGTATATTCGAATTAGTTTTTTCCTGATTTATATTCACTTTGTAAACCCGTAGAATTCAGAGAGTTTTGAAATTTCTGGGAAACTTCTGGGTACCCTGAATTTGGTATTCGAGATTTTTGTCACTACTGACTTCCAATGTTCGTGGTTCATGGTGGTTATGTAAGAGTCTTCTCTTTTCATTCTGACTGGCCCTGAAAGCACTTTATGAAAGTTGCAACGATCAATCTTTGGTCTTCGTCCAGCAATTGATAATGAGAATTAGTTTCAAAATACATTTCTTAGGCGATTCGTTTCGCTATAAAATTTTTCAAATTCGAGCTTATTTATAATAAAGTTACACATATAATACAATTTGCTGCAAGGCCATGTAATTTAACCATATATACTGTCGAGGAATATTGTTCTTCTTCCACTAAATTACAGTTACGGATTGCTAGTAGAGGTATTTGTTTTGAAAACAGATCTGGACTAATTATGTAGTAATAAAACCGTATCAAATAAGTCACAACTTTTAATCATTTATCTATTCATATTATTATACGTACCACGTGTTGCCTACAATGTCTATTGTAAGACAATAATGAGTGCGAATAGTTTAAATGGCATATGTTTCTAGGTGCCAAAAGGTATATCACATTACAAAAATTGCTTATTTTTGGATTTATGAATTTTCTGAAATGGCGCCCAACGTGGGATATATAAAAAATCATTTTATCAAAATAATTCATATTTGTACCGCAATATTTTTCTGTATTGTAAGGTTCTAGTGGTTGCAGGTGGTGCGTTTACTGAATTCCGGCTAACTTGTAACTTGTACAGTCTTTAGGGAAAAGGGAGGCTTTCTTCAATTGCTTTTCTTTAACGTGTCAAAAGGACCTACAACCATTACTTCTTATACTGAACGTGATATGGTACTCCTTTTTTGTTCATCCAAGCTCATAAATGAGATTCCAAAAGAGACATGTTCAAGCAAAGCGTGGAAAAGTTCAATTTAATTTCTAAGTCAGGCCACTGCATACTCAAAGAGTAAATTTAACTGGCAAATAAGAAATCTAAATAATAATCTGCACGTTTTTGAACCAATTAGGACTTTAAATGATATCAGCAGAACACAAACAAATAAAATAATAAATAAAACGTTACATCTACCCAGATAGAAGATGGAAAACGATGAGAAATTGAAATGTACGTCAGACTACGATATTTACAGCAATGACCTGTTACTTGTCAGTATGATTTCTTATTGTAAGAAGCTCTAAAGAAAATTTTAATTAACTTAAACATCTTCTAGATAAAACACATTTTCCTCGTTATATTTTGCTCTTAATGAAGTTTGGTATTTGGATTCACCGTGGGAAGATGATTTAAAAACACAGATCATAATTTAATAAAACCTCATAATTTCACAATCTGCTTAAGAGAATGTATAATGAATTCATCTAATGACTGACCACGTTATTTAACTATTCGAAAGTACCTAATTCCTTATCTCTTTTTTTACGTCTACACTTGATTAAAAACTAGTTTGTAAAATCTATAATAATGTCTCTAGGGCAAATTTTACAACAATGACACTCCTTTTTGTACCAACTTCCTTATTAGTGGAATGATGCTAAACAGGTGGGACGAACAACAACAAACAAATAAACAAAATAGTGTAATGGTTATAAAAATCTTTTTTGGTCATTTCTAAAATTTTTTCTTCCTGTAGTTACTGATTAGTTTCCTGCGACTATTTAAATAAAAAGATAAAAAAAATCTGTAAAGTTTAATAAGAAAGTTTTCGCATTTTTCAAATAAAAAGAAGGAAACGTGTAACATACTACCTAGAAGCTTTAGAAGTTATAGGTGGAACGTGGACGCTTAATTCTAACAAGCTGCTTCCAGTGATTGACAGAGACGATTGAAGTAAACAAGTTACAGATTTAAAATTAGTCTCTTTCTTTAGGAAGTTTTATTTGCTAATTGCGTTCCTTTTGGTGTTGGTGTTATATAAATAGGTTATGTATTTAAAGATGAATCATCAATTAGCGGACTGAACGCATTTTGCTCTAATTTAAGTTGACTTGAAAACCTTACTATTTGGTAACGTACGCGGAAACTAATCTAGTTGTAAACAGTCATTAGCTAATAGGCTCGCTTTTTATTTTACTCGAGATCCAATTTAAAGCAGTTATTCATCATGACAATTGTATCTATCTGATATCTCACATTGCTTTCAATGAAGCAAGGAGAGTTAGTAAAACTTTTGGATTCTGTAATTTATGTAACAAAAGAACGGCACTTAGTTACTTGGCATTTTTGCAAATTTGCAACTTAAGTCGAATGGAATATAATCGTCTGGAATTGGATTGACGGCAAAGTAAAACACAGTGGTAGGTAAGTTAAATATGTTGGTGGGCTTGGCAAACCCCTTTGGCAAGTGCGCCTAAACTGCTTTTTGCTTTCAACAGAAAAATATCCCCGGTGAGAACTTGTCAGGTGTAACTATCATCAGTCAGAACAATTTAGACAGGTTTGGAATTAACAACAGAAATCTCAAGGCACAGATTCAAATACGCTTATCTGGAAAAAGAGATATATTCCATCAGGCAGGAGACAAAAAACAATCAATCAATAAATTTCCAGTTTATTATTTTGATGAAACGTAGACTAGCTTATATATTTTTGCTTAAGCTTTTCCTATATTTGTAAGTAGATGATCTTTGCTTTAGACCTCTCTACCGGCAAAGATTTGGTTTGGTTCAACCCAATCAAAGAAAAAGACAATACAACCTGGGAAAACTTTATAACTTCTTTGATAAAACTAGAGAAGTCCTAATGAACAAGAAAATTCATTGATTTGGAAATTTCTACTGTCACAAGGGCCTAATCTAAGACTTATTATCGACCAACACAAAATACCTGATGTAGGTTTGAGAAACGTGACTTGGAAGTATCCAAGACTCGAGCTGTTTCTTTTATTAAAATATTTTCAAAAATCTGAACAAAGCTTTCTTTTAATGATAATGCAGCTACCAAAATAGTTTTATCATCGTCACCAAAAGAATTCTTGATAGAGTCTCCTAGCTAGTCTTTTTTCTTTCTGAATAATCTGTTGTTGGATCTTCACTAGTTACTACCTTAGAAAATTATTTTCATCTTACGCCAAGTAGTAGAAGAATGTCTAGAATATAATAGACTAGCCTATATATGCTTCATGGACCTAAAAAAGGCGTTTGACTGCACGAGGCTTGGAGATATAACTCATCTACTTTCTAAAAGAGACTTACCTATCAACATCGTTCAAATCATAGAAAATATTTATCACAACACAGTGCAGGCTAGAGTCAACGGTAAACTAACGAATCCCAGCTAACAACGGAATCCGTCAGGGTGACTCGTTAAGTCCCTTGTTATTCGATATCGTAATGGACAAAGTTATAAAAAAGGTTCGCTCGGGTAAAGGTTATAGAATGGGCAATCAAGAGATTAAAATATTTACTATTTAGGGGTAAATATATCAAGTTTTGGAAAAGTTGAAGATGAAATGCAAAACCAAGCCATAAAAGAACAAGGCTGCAGGATGTCTCAATGAAGTAATTTGGCGGAATAAACATCTAAAACATGAAACAAAAGCCAGAAACACCTAAATAGGATGACAACTGACAGATTGGTCAGAATTGCAAGAGACAGATCACCTGATGATAGATGCAGTGCGTGCAGATCCAGAAAGAACTGGTGCGATGAACTCGAACAAGGATGAGTAAAAAAACCGAAGAAAAAACAGGCTCAGACCTACAATAGAAGCAGAAAGAAGAAAATTATTTAAATTGGTCCTGCGATCCAGCATACGTCTTTTAAGAGTAACAACCAAATCTTTGCTCATTGATGTTTAACTTCTTCAATTAAGAAACGAAGTCTTGATAGTCCAAATTGCTGAATCTTGATAACATGAAACTTCAACATAACTTTAAAGACTGCAAAGCATTATGAAAGTCATTGCGGAAATTCTCAATTCTGAAAAGCATCTAACTGTTCTAGAAGCTATATTAAGGCTCTGCGGGGTTTTCCATACACAATGTCTTATTCTATTCAACTGTTTTATCATGAAACCTAGGCTGTTTTAACAAATTTTGCATATTTATTACAAATGGAAGTCTCTTACTAATCCATACTTACTTATGCAAATAACCGCCACCTTTTGGTCGAGATTTTAGACATAGTAACCTCTTGGTAGAACAGTTATGATTGATATATGATCAGAATGTAAAGGTTTGATGAAAACTCATTTAGATGATTGGAACTTGCCAATAATTGTATTTCATATCTTGCAAAACAGAATCGGAAACCATATTCCCAATAAGCTTGAAAAGTCTAATAATTTGCTTTTTAAAACTTCGACCAATTTTAAGAGTTGGGCCAGTTCAAATATAGGTTTAATAAACGTGAAGAATTTAAGAGTTATGGTCTGACTCAGCGTAAATTCAAGATTTTTAAAATATTTAGATGATCCTTCTAAGAAGTTTTTTTTTAGTTTGGAAGCTTCTTGGGACGTATTAAGCTTTGAAAACTATCTTTATTTATCAAGGAATATATTGAACTAAACGCTAGTCTTCCTACGGCAGTATTCAAGAAGTGTACTCTGGGATAGGGAAAAGTTTATGATTCGCAGATATGCTGCATGCTTAAACATGTAGGCGCTATCATGTCTAAATGCTCTACGTAAAACATCTCGAATAAAATCCTGTTTGTCGTACCGCTATTTTGGAAGGAGTGCATAGTTGTATTAAGGGGTTTGAAATCTACTGATAAGAAAGTAATAAATTTTGATTCCCTATTTAGTGAAAATTAATTTTTATTTTTAGGACCACATAGAACTATCAGGTTGTAATATTAACTCTATAGGTAGTTGTTGCTTGGCGAAATGTAGCTTTATTGCTTTAAGAAGGCAGAAAACTTCAATGTATGATACTGAATTCAATTTTCTCTACTTTAATATAATGAATTAAGATCAGCATTGAAAGGTAATTTGTCTTTCTTTTGTTTGACTTAGTTATCTCAACTAAATGTATTGAATCTCCTTCCAGATATTGGTACTGTGTCTCATATTTCTGAATATCTGTCTAAGCTTCTATAGGAGAAAAACTTTTCTTGCTTTGTTACTCTAAAATTTAATTCCACTTTGAGTAGCTTCTATTATCCTTTTATCCGGAACTATCAATTACTCAATTTAAAAAAGAAATAGACTTGGAAGATTGGGTCAAATGCCAACCTGTTAACAATAGCTGCTAATAGAGCAATTACAGGTTTATCGCAATCTCTATTAAGTTACAAAATAGGTCTAAGCTAATTATTGTTTGATTTATTTATAATTCCTGATTTCTAAAACTATGATTGTTTGAAATTAGTAAGATTAATTAGAATTTTATGCAATGATATCCTGATGATGATAACTGATTAGATTAATTTATAATTATGTAATGTAATTTATACAGGATTTGAGATTCATCTGGAAACATTCCTAGATAATATTTTTAAATAACATTACAAGTTTGAAAAATAAGGTCAAACACAAAATGAGTTGCAAATGTTCTTTTTCTATTTTTGATTATTAACCATTGAAATATAATTCCCATCTAATTAGTTCTTGGCAAAGTTCAGAAATTATAAAAATAAAAGGTAGTTCAAATCGAAAACAAAATAATTAGTTAAGCAATTTTTTTATGATAAATATCATAAATTATATAACACAATTTAATGACGATTATTAAATTACCTCCTTTTACTCTCCCTTTTTTAGGTGTTAAGAAGAAAGAAAAAATAAAAGGGAAACTAAAAGCTTTCTAAACTACTTATACACAACTGCATTATTAAATTTCAAACTAAACAAACTTGACACTAAAATTACAATGTCTACATGTGTATAGTAAAATGTTAAAAAAAGCTTTCTGTCTGTTTATTCATTGATCGTGTGTAAAAATGTGTGTGTGTACGCTGCGGTTGCTTAACATACTAACACAAATTTTATTTAAATATTCTCATGCAAATTGTACAAGTTGTTTAAGTTATTTCAAGTGGGTGTACATCCAAAACATCACCGGCATAATATTAAAATTGTAAAAAAAATAATTAAGAACTTAGAAGATGCGTAATATTTTCAACTTGAATGTTCTTCAGTATCTGACACAGTCCTGCATTACGCAACCTTATATATATTTTTAAAATCCCAACTTTTCGCAACTTTATTTTAAATAAAACAGAATCGACTTCCTCATCCTCTATATCTATTTTATTTGTTCCTCTTTTGTTTCTTCTTCGAAATGAATTTTAAATTTCCTGAACGTTGTTAAGTGGGAGTTTCTTACATGACGTACTAACATTAAATTGAGTGTAGTGACCCGTAAAAACAAGTCAGGACGTTGTAATTCTCTTATTAGTTAATCACTCGTCAAGTTCATTTGGATCATTTATATAAGCGTATTCCACTTAAACTTTGACATTATAATGCTAACAAGTTTGTGTGCAGACTTCCGAAATTTTAATTATTATCATCGATTAGTTGATGGTAATTTATTGGAAGTGTCGAAACGGTTTAAACGGGTCGTAAAGTGCAAATTTTGCACTTTTTTAAGGTCAACCATATTAATTAATATCAACTTTTCATTTTTGTTTTTATATCTTTTGTGTTGTTTAAGTTCAAAGTGTTGATAGGAAGTATTATTTGGAAATAAATAATAAAATTTGTAAGCAACAATTTGACCTACATTCACATTAAAATGTTGCGTTTTACTTACCGAGGAATCTTATCAAGCATTTGGAGTCCTGATGATTAACCAAGGTCTTATTATCTTTTATCCAAAGAAAATTGAACTTTTATGTAATCAGTTCGAAATCCATCTCTATTTACATTTCGAAAGGAAGAACCAGTCGTAATTTTGCATTGGGTTCAAAACCTAAACATACTAAAGGCGGATGAGACTAGAGGGATAGCAAGAAATTTCTGGTTGGATCAGTGGATTTGGCCTTCCATAACTTGTCATAGAATGGAGAGCCTAAGAGCTATGGAAGAGCAAACAAAAACAATTATGAATAAGCTTTTGGTAGTATTCACTAGTACTTCATTTGTTATATCATTTTGGGAAGATGATTGTTACTATGAATCACATTTGCCCATTGAGCATAGACCCAAACACAAGTTTTTCTTTTTGGTTGATTTGGTGGAATCGTTTTTAGCAATAGCTGCTTCTCTTTTAAAGTTTAAATCATTGCCAAAATAAAATGGTGTAAAACCTCCACGAAACGGACTTCCAAATTTGGCATCGAGCTGTTTGGGTCAGGTAGTCGGGTAAATCCTAGGTTATGAGATCGATCAGTAGGCCTTCTCGCATTGTGGACTTTTGAGACAGATGATACTTTTTGGATTTTGCCAAGTACAGTACAGGGCTTTAATTCGGAGTTGAACAAAATATCTCGCTTAAATATTTTTACCTTTGCAGAGCTTTATTAAGTGTAATCTGTCAATGTGAACTTAATCAGAACCAAAGCGTGCAATTTATAACCTCGCTTTCCATATTCTTTTCTACAAGAAATTAAGAATATTCTGACAATACGATCAAGGATTTTGGGCTGAACTGTAATTTGTACAGACCAATTGCCTTTTCTTATTAACTGTTAATTCAGTCTAGTTATTTATTAATGAGGAATCTCCAACTTTCTATAACCCATTTTTAAAGTTGTTTCAATGAAATACAATCATTTTCTTTACCCCATTTCGTAAATTGTCGAACTATACATATAATATTCCTTTTAACTATGAAGAGAATCTAAAAATCGGAACCGAAAACGTTAGGGAAAAGGAGAAAACAGTATCTGTTCAATACCAAGACTTCATAATTGCAATAAAAATCAAAATCAAGACTTAAATATATTTCCCTTGGCCTTGTCTTGGTTTTGCAGAAGCTCAAGCTTTAAGTGAAGTAAAGGGTCTTCAAAGCTTGAGATCGGCTCTTTTCATTGACATCACGTTTAGTTGTTACAAGATGAAAACAAATGATCGATTTGTTCAAATTCAAGTTCAGTTCACATTATTTTTACAATTAACGCAGCATTCTATTTTTTAAATACTCTTGAAGAAGAACCTTGCTGATAAATCTAGAAGATCCACAAAAAACAAGAAATTATTAGCAGGCTGCTAAATGCTGAACTTGTGTGGGGCACAAATTCCTTTAAGCAAATTTAAATTCCCGAGAAAGTAACTGAAGGCATGGAACATCAGAGAGATATTTCTGGATTCGAATTACTAATTTTGGTGTCAAAAGCTTGTTTTTTCTCTGAAACCTCTATGATTACTTTCGTTATATTCTACGACTATTTCTAAACCTAAAAGGTCAGGAAAATGGGATCTTGAGAAGACAAGACTTATTTAACAGAATGTTTAATTCATCAAGTTGCAGGCCAAATTAAACTGTTTCCATATTGTAGTATGCTGAAAAGAGGTTTGCTCTAAACTCTTTAAAGCCAAGACTCATGATATCATTTAAATACCAAGACCGACACTAAGACTTGAAAAATGAAATTAAGACTAATTGTAAATAGTATCATTCTTGAACAACTAATTAACGAATTTGGCAATTCTAGTTTCCATCAACTGTCATCTTATTGTTTTAGTGACTTATCTAACTTTTCATTCAGATTTATTGCCTTTCAGCAATTTTTGAATTTGTGCACGTTTTCCTTTTTTCTTACCATAGTATTAGTACAAAGCTTATTGTATTTTCCCGAAAAGTTGCTATCTTTTTTCAGCATATGCTTAAGAGGTGTTTTATCCTTACCTAGATAGTATTTATGAAACGTTGCACAACCAAGGAATGATTTTTCACGTTTCTGCTTTGAAAACTGACCTTTAGGTGAAGCTGGTGGGATATTACGAGATTTCTTGATGAACTGTTGGGTCTAGGATCTGTTAGCCTAACAAGAAAACACAATGGGGAAACAGACTCAAGATCCTCAAGATTGTTTTGATGCGATGTTTATTAAAGCAAGACATGTTACACAGAATCTCATG